>JAPDNY010000008.1:118700772-119236688 GCA_029375565.1 Gekko gecko
AACTGGGCAACTTGCTACCATGCAATTTATTCAACTCACCAAGGTGCGGTGATGGCTGTGACTAGATGCCACACAACCCACCTGGGTCCAGCAGCACATTCCACACACCTTGTACAACTTGGCCAGGCTGGCCACCACACCTCTCACCTGAGTGACTTGCTACCATATAACTTTTGCAACTTGGCTAGATTTTCACATGGAGAAACTGCCAGAGGGAGGGAAAGCTGCATTGTAGAACAGCTAGATTTAAGTCCAGTAGCACCTTCGAGTGTGGTTTAGTGGTTATATTGTCAGACTAGGATCTAGGTGACTCAGATTCAAACCCCCATTCTGCCATGGAAGCTTGCCGGGTGACCTTTGGCCAGTCACTCTCTCAGCCTAATCTACCTCTCAGGTTTTTGTGAGGATAAAATGGAGGAAAGGAGGAGAATGATGTACACTGCTTTGTGTCCCCTTTGGGGGGGGGAATTGTCTTTAAATAAAGTAAATAAAAAGAAAGAAAGCTGAAGCCTTGTTGGGGGGCAGATTAACGAAAGGTGATTGGTAAGTAGAAAGGAGAGAAGGAAGCAGGGAAAGGCAAGTGTATATGGGGGATTGCCGCAGGGGAGAAAAATAAAATAGTGTGGGGAAGGGAATACAGGGGAAAAACAAAGTAAGAGTATTAATATGTTTGCAATTGCAATACTGTGTAGAAAGAATGGGTTACCCTTTTTCTTGAATGTTTATCTCCCATTCATCCTAGTTATCTTGGCACTGGTATTTGGGAAAAGCACCTGTGTAAAAAACATCTGTGTAAAAAGAGATGCTTCCTTCTCTTCTCCATTAATTGTCAAGCAATTTGTAATTTACAAAGCACAAACCCCCTAAATGTGATATATCTGAATATATTTATCGCATTTAGGGGGTTTGTACTTTGTAAATTACAAATTGCTTGACAATTAATGGAGAAGAGAAGGAAGCATCTGACAGGCTGTTAATAAGCAAAATGTTTTCCTGTACCCTTAAGTCAGATGTCAAATAAAAATTCATACCTTTCCTTTCTAGTGTTGGGTTGGATGCAGAGGAAGATTTCCCCTAATGGAAGGGAAAGGAGTTTCATCAATTTCCCCCTCCTCCTACTGCAGACCCCAAATTTCCCCCCATGTTTTTCCACAAGGTCCCCTGTCCCACAGGATCAGGATTTCAAGGAACATTTTGGGCTGGGTTGGAATGGGAGAAGCTAGGAAGCCATGTTCTGCTGGATCCAGCCTTTTGTGTTAATATTTAAAACCTCTAGATTCTAGCTTTCATCTGTTGGCAGAAAATATGCCTTAAAGTGATTAACTACAAATAGAAACATGGAAATGTTGACATTCATCTGAATGTTACATTAAAATAAATGGAAAAAAATAGGGCCACGGTGGCTCAGAGGTTAAGACGTTTAACTGCAGACTGGAAGGTCTGTAATTGGCAGTTTGAGACCCTAGTACCACATGACGGAGTGAGCTCCTCTCTCTGCCCGCAGCTCCTACTAACCTAGCATTTCAAAAGCAAGAAATTTCAAGTAGTTAAATAGGTACTGCTGTGGTGGGAAGGTATAGAATCATGGAATTATAGAGTTGGAAGGGGCCATATAGACCATCTAGTCCAACCCCCTATCCAATGCAGGACTATCCTAAAGCATCTCTGAAAGATCTCTGTGAAGGGAAGCTAACCACCTCCCTAGTCAGCTGATTCCACCTTTGAACCACTCTGACCGTGAAAAAGTTTTTCCTAATATCCAGCCGATACCTTTTGGCATGTAATTTAAACTCGTTGCTTCAAGTCCTATCCTCTGCTGCCAAATGGAACAGTTCCTTGCCCTCCTCCAAATGACAGCCTTTCAGATATTTAAAGAGAGCAATCATGTCCCTCCTCAATCCCCTCTTCTCCAAACTAAACATTCCCAAGGCCATTAGCCTTTCCACGTAGGGACCAGATCCCTGATCATCATCGTCGCTCTCTTCTACACCCTCTCGATTTTGTCCACATCCTGTTTGAAGTGAGGCCTCCAGAACGGCACACAGTACTCCAGGTGCGGCCTGACCAAGGCAGTATACAGAGGGGCTATAACCTCCTGCGATTTCGATCCTATGGCCCTTTTAACCCAGAGTTGAATTTGCCTTTTTTGCCTCTACATCACATTGATTGCTCGTATTTAGTTTGCAGTCCACCCTTACCCCAAGACCTCTTTCGCATACACTACTCTCCAGAAACATATCCCCCATCCAGTATTCATGCTTGACATTTTTGTGACCCAGATGTAATACTGTGCATTTATCTTTGTTGAATTGCATCCTGTTTGTAACTGCCCACTTCTCCAGAGTATTCAGATCCTGTTGAATTTTAACTCTATCTTCTTGGTTGTTTGCTACTCCTCCCAATTTGGTATCATCAGCAAATTTAATGAGTAGCCCTCCTACCCCTTCATCCAGATCATCAATAAAAATATTGAAAAGTACCAGGCCCAAAACCGAGCCCTGCGGCACCCCATTGGACACCTCCCTCCAATCTGATGAAACGCCATTGACCACCATTCTTTGGCTGCAGTCGTCTAACCAGTTCCCTATCCACCAAACTGTCCTATAGTCCAGTCCACAATCTTCCAGTTTGCCCAACAGAATGTCAGATTGTAACATCATTCCTTGTGCCTCGGTGTTTAGTCATGCTGGCCACATGACCACGGAAATGTCTTTGGACAATGCTGGCTCTTTGACTTTGAGCATTGCCCCCTGGAGTCGGATTTGACTAGCTTTCGAGGAAGGGAAACCTTTACCTTTACATTTTAAAAGAAAAATGGGGTACAGCTATTTGGTTAGTGGACTAAAAATAATTTCTGCCATTTTCTGGCACTTCTTCAGTTTGGTGTTGGCTTAATCAAGTGCTGGATTATTCCTGAGATTGACTGGGTGGAGGAACCATATGTCCAACCTAAGATAGGTTCCTATACACACTAGCAGTTTAGCTCACAGAATCTTGATAATATATTCAGATCAGAGAACAGAAACAAATAACCTTTCAGTCACTCTAATCTTGTTCACTTAGCTATCATATGCTGTCTACCCTGTGACCCATCTACAAAATTTTCATTATTCCAGAGCTATCTTGAAAAGCCATGAACTAAGCACTTCCTTTCTCACCAGTGAGTACCCCCCACCAAGCTGGGGACTCTGTGCAAAGCTAAAAGATTTATCAGATTATAGGTAGTGTTCCCTCTAAGATGAGTTAGTGTGAGCTAGATCAGTTTTCTAGCCTCCAGCTCACACATTTTTGTCTTAGCTCAGGAAGGATGGCTCCAGAGCAAACTAATTTATGCAGCAGCCAAATCACTCACTGACAACTTTAATGCTGGTAGCTCACAAAATAGGATTTTTGCCCACAAGACTCCACAGTTTAGAGGGAACATTGGTTATAGCCTTATGTTAGATAACAGGGAGCATGACGGATGTGAATTAACGATGACTGAAAGGTACAAAATTTACAGTCCTTATTAATATACTTGCTTAGAATTTTTTTTTTTAATTTCCAGTCCCTTAGAGGTTGAAAATGGTGCTGCTGTTCAACTGAAGAGAAGCAAGAACTCTTGGTGGATTTCTTTGTTTCTGCCTGATTAAGGCCTATAAGGAGCCAAACAATTAAAAGATATTAAAGTCAAATTTTAAGATGTGTGTGTATAAAACCTGCAATTAAAAACAAACAAGAAGACTTCTTGTGAGTGAGAAGACTGGGGACAGTCCTCTCTGTATAATGCTTGCCTCTTCCATTTAAGCCCCAGGTTCATGTGCTGCACATCCTAGGCCTCAGGCTCTTTGGTGAAATATGGGTGTTGCTGTGCAGGAGGCTGTAACTGAGACAGGACCACAATGGTTGTAGCAAGGGGGTGGAAAAAAGGAAGCAGCAGCGAGGGAGCTATTACTATCACTCCTGCTTATATGTCGATACCAGTGGACGCGCTTAAACAGGTTGAATCCTAGAGCCTACAATACCTTGTTTATTTGCTTCATTTAAACCTGCCTTTCTCGATGAGACTCAAAGCAGATTACAGAGGAAATATCAGAAGCTCATTACTACTCTCAAGTATGAACACCCTCTTTCACCTCCTGCAGTTTGTGGGGTTCAAAAATTGTATGTGCAGAAATATTACGAATGTGCATGTCTGCATTACCACTGGTTGTTTTCCTGGTACATATATTCTGATAGCTGTGAGAAATCAGATTTATGCTGGGCCCCGCTGTCATGCCCTGCTGTATTGAAGTGTCATGCATTGTTCTAAATGATGTCCCAAAACAAGGCAATCATACTTTTGCTTATTACAGTTTCTATTCAACATAATTAATTTCTAGTAAGTTAACAAGGAAAAAACTCTAATGAATCACAGAATCTTTAGCTTATTCTTCATAATTACTTTTCTTTGACAGTTAATACCCCTAAATCTAATTGCACAATATTAATTGTAACATAAATAATTAGTCATACTATAATGCAAAGCAGATTTGCTCTTCACCTCCTTCATAAACTTGTATGTCAAAAACTATTTATAAAATTATGCTAGCCAAATACGTTCTTCTTAATAGTTTCTTCTTTTTAATTAGAACAGTCACATTGTTTTTAGTTTGTGCGCCACATTACTTTCTATGCAGCCACTCTAGTTACTTTGCAATATTTTATTCATTTCATAATCTTATATCTTGTGGATAACTACAGAATATTTTCATGTATTTAAATTTGTAAACTAAGCCATTTAAATGTCTCAGGGCAGATTAACAGCATTTTAAAAACAAGAACAATAAAAAAATGTCTTTTCAAGTTAAAATGGCTTCGTGGCCTACTCAACTTAACTTTGAACACCAAATCCAGCCAAGATGCGTTCCGATTGTGCTTCTGAGAAATGGCTGTTTGGTCATTACAGGGTGGCAATGGAGAATGTGTTCTCTTGTATAGATTTTATGCAGAAATGGAATAATTAAGAGGGTATTCTGTAAGCAACAGCTGGAGAATCACAGAATGGGTTCCAGTGATCACTTCCCAGGAAGCTAAAGTGTTCTGCACCACACAAAGACAAATACCATATCTAAGCTTCGTTTTATAAGGCCTAAACCAGGGGGAAAAATGGTCTTGGTCTTCTTAAGTGGAAGGCCATTCCTGAGATGTTGTATCAGAAGACACTAATAAAATAATTCATTATCACTTCAACTCCTGGAGTGTGGTGTTTCTATGTGGACTCAGCCTACCCAGGTGAGCTGTATCATGGATTACTATGATTCTGAGTTGGAATGTCCTCTAGACCAATGTTTCTGATAGGTACACTATACATTTTCCCCATATCCTCTGGCATTGGGCTGTTGGGAGCTGCAGGTGTAAATACGGTCTTTGTACTAAAAAATTTGGATGTGCTGGTTTGTCGTACATTTTTTTTCCTGCAGAGCAAAGAGAGATCATGATCCCTGAGTAAATTTGTGTTGCTGTTTGCACATGCAAAGCCTACTATGACCCCATATCTAACAGGCATATCTGTTCATAGGCATTCTAGTTTGTCATTTGGCATAAGCTAAAGTGTTTACTAGCAAGTCAGTCCATTGACAAAAAGCCTTCAGTCTGGTGCCCAAGACACCAAGCTGGAGCCCTTCCTCCCAAGCAGCAGTTCACATCATTGAGCTTCAAACCGTGGCAGTTGTATTCCTAATTTAACACCAGCAGCCAGCCACTGTGGGAGAGTATTTTTCCTATAAGGGTAAAATTACTAGACTGATTCTGAAGGCGGACAGCTGCCCCAGCCCATCATTTCAAGCAATAGGCTGGTATTCTTGCTTGAACGTAGATCTGCAGGTCCTGCTTGTGAGGAAAGATTCCATCCTGCCATGTCTCTCACACCTGTGTTAGTTCAGCCTTTCTTCTTTTTCTTCACAAAAGCAACTCAGTAGGGCTTAGCGGTTCCTTGTCCCCTGAGAGGAAGAAGCACTTGTCTTGCTCAAGAATATCTTGTAAAAGAATTTTTGTCTGCACTTTCTTGGATGTGGAGAAAGGTTAGATAAAAGCTTGCATTCTCTCTACCATTTGCTTGCTTTCTGTGAGACTTTTTTTAAAAGGTTGACATACATTTCCTTTTTGGATACTTAAAATGTTATCTGAAAGGACTTAGTGTACTCCATCATGCAGACAGTTTGAGTGTAAACACAACTCTCTAATGATGTTGCTATTCTTGCAAAATGTATACCCATCTTTAAAATTATGAGAATTCTAAGATGTAGGAATGAATCATCATTTACAAAATGCAACAAATTGTAATTATAGACAAAAATGTTTTTTCTTACTAGGTAATTTTTTTTCACCTTTCAGTTTTGTGATAGTCTATGGAAGATTGTCATCGTAAATATTTGCATTTGCATATCAGAGCCTGGACTACCGTAATTTTCTTTTGTTGGTCAGAACTTTGGAGAAACTCATTTGGATGCTTCATTCAGCATATTCAACTTCTGCATATCATATAAAAGCTCCGAGCTAAGCCTTTGCAGGCTTCCCACTTTTTACCTTGTTGAAGGAATTCTAGTGAGTCTAGTATAGGCTGTGTTGCCATATAAGCCATGATCAAGTCATAGCATAAACTTTTATTGCTGTCCTTTTGAAGAATTTCCCCAAAAGTTAGAATCTGATGGTTGGGGACCTCTAGCAGAAAGGTGAACAAATAAGATCTTAGTACTGTGTGGTTCTTATATGAGAATCTATGTTCTTAACATTAATGTGGAGGTGATGGCTACTATGTTTATGCATATTATTGTTCTGTAGGTGCAACTGAGATAAGTTCTTTTGATGCTATAGGAAACTATCATGTTTAGTTTCTTTGGATTACATGCAATATAGCCATCTTCTGTTCCTAAGGATGACTTTTCCCATCTGAATTTGTTGGACTACTATGAGTATCAAAATAGACAGATGCCCTAGAAAACATCAGTTCCTCCCTGCCCCCTGCCCTGCTCAGTGTTGGTGTACTCTTGGTGCCAGTTGTGCAAACATGCACATACCCAAAGAAATATTTCAAGTGCTATAAAATTATCTATGCCTAATTCATTATAATACAACTTTAAAAAAAGATATGGCAGGTTGTAGAAAACTGGAAACCCCCACGATTTCATTTTACCCTTCTGATATGCTGAATCCTGAAAATTATATTGGTATAATTGCTGTGAGTGGAAAGGGGCTGATAACATATTCTCCTGATTATTACTTCCAACTCTTTTTTTAAAACTGCCACTGAAATTAAGATGAAATGTCTATTAAAACTTACACTTTTACTGTTATTAAAAATACTGTTATACTGTAGGGATAGCTCATTTATATAAACTAGTTGTATAGAAGGAAATCCTTGTTTAGAGTTAATTTTATTTGATCCCTTTGGGTTGACTGGGTCTGGTTTGTTGATGTGGTTAACACCTGGTTTCATAGTACATTAAACAAGAACTGTTTAGAGTGCTGATAATGTAATGCTTAATGGTTAGAGTAGTAGCAAAACAGGCAGAGAAGAGATAATGATGGGTGTGTTTAGAACTGAAATATTGAAATGCCACTACAAAGCATGAAGTCTGTCTGAGGGTTCTTTGCAATAGAATCTCTGACAAGCTTTATTGCCTTGCCCTGTTATAATTCTATGTAGCTGGAAAGATTTTACACATCATGGGCACAGATCGAGGTCAAACAGTCTGATTTTTGGAACAAAAATGAAAGATGTACTTGAGTGACAACTGTAATGTCCAGTGATCCTCCCTGCTCTTGAGAGCAGGTTTTGATCCACTTTATCTAACATTTGTATTGCTTGAACAGGCACCTGGGTTGGTATTTTTCTGTTGCAATACAATGTGAAGGCAATTTCTGTTGTGTATTTTCAGCATTCTGCTTATATTTTCAGCACTTTGGTGGCTGAGAGTAGTATTAATAAGGTTGGCACAATGATATTTCCACTTAGTATAGGTTATACTCTTGCCACATGGTACGTTTTAAGCCATTGTTTATCTTTCATGTGTATCTCTCTTATGCCGCTGTTTAAACAGCTCCCAACACAACCAATGGGCAATGTTAAATTTGTATGGTTTTAACTGGATTAAGTGCAAATTAAGAATGAGTGTGGATTCCCTTACCTAGGACCTTTTTCTCTCTTCCCTTGTTTAGAGATGGCAGAGTATTTGAGGTCATTGTTCTCTGCTTTATTATAGCCCTGCAAGGTTTGAGTGGTGTGGTGCTCATTGTCTTCATTGATTGTTCTTACATAAGCATGTGTATAATGTAACTGATTTCTCTGTGTATCATGTTTTGTGAAATAAGATTTTCAGCCAATACCCCCCCCCAACCCTAGACTAAAACAAAATAAGGTTTTCAGGAAATTTTGACCTAAGAACTCTAGAATACAGGAGAACGATATATATATATGTGTGTGTGTGTGTGTGTGTGTGTGTGTGTGTGTGTGTGTGTGTGTGTTTTCCGTCAAGTCACAGATGATTTATGGTGACCCCATGGGACTTTCAAGGCAAGAGACATTCAAAGGTGGTTTGCCATTGCTTGACTCTGTGTCACAATCCTGGCATTCTTTGGTGCTCTCCCATCCAAATACTGATCAGGGACATTCCTATTTAGTTCCCAAGATCTGATGAGATCAGGCTAGCCTGGGCTATCAAGGTCAGGGCACAGAACAATATAGCCATTTTAATATTTAACAGATCTCAGAAGTGTGTGCTAGAATGTGTAACTCGCCCAAGCATCGATTTCAACAATTAGCTGACACAGAAACGAATTTTTAATTTTATCTATCTCTTCATTTCTAGTCTGCTGCTGAACAGGCCAAAGCAAGATTACAGCTGGTTCTTGAAGCTGCTGGTAAGTAAAGCTACATCAAGATGAGAAAGGAAAAGATTATGAGTTGTTATTGTCTTCTTTCTGATGACAGAGGAATTGTGGTGGAGTAAAAGTGGAAAAGTGCAGGCAGTTTCACTTGATTTTTGTGGAATGACCTCTGTTGTGAAGTGCTTCTATTTATTTATTTTATCCCACCATCCCCTGCAAGCAGGCTCAGGGCGGGTCACAACAGGAATATGAAACAATAAAACCACATCATATAACCATAAACAATTAAGAATCCAATTTTAAAACAGACGGCAGCCAGTTTTCTTCCAGATGCTAGTTTTCTTCTAGAAAAGATTCAAGGCTGGTCTTTTCAGACAGTTACTTTGTTGTTGTTGTTCAGTCGCACAGTCGAGTCCGACTCTTTGCGACCCCATGGACCAGATCACGCCAGGCCCTCCTGTCTTCCGCTGTCCGCTGAAGTTTGCTCAATTTCATGTTCGTTGCATCGATGACACTGTCTAACCATCTCATCCTTTGCCGTCCCCTTCTTCTTTGACCTTCAATCTTTCCCAGCATCAGGGTCTTCTCCAGTGAATGCTCCCTTCTCATTTGGTGGCCAAAGTATTTGAGCTTCAGCTTCAGGATCTGGCCTTCCATGGAACAGTCAGGGTTGATTTCTTTTAGGATTGACTGATTTGATCTCCTTGCAGTCCAAGGGACTCTCAAGAGTCTTCTCCAGCACCATAGTTCAAAAGAATCTATTCTTCGGCGCTCGGCCTTCCTTATAGTCCAACTCTCGCAGCCATACATTACTACGGGGAATACCATTGCTTTGACCATGCGGACTTTTGTTGGCAGGGTGATGTCTCTGCTTTTTATCATGCTGTTTAGGTTTGCCATTGCTTTCCTCCCAAGGAGCAGGCGTCTTTTAATTTCATGGCTGCAGTCACCATCTGCAGTGATATGGGATCCTAGGAACGTGAAGTCTGTCACTCCTTCTACGACTTCCCCTTCTATTTGCCAAGGAGTGATGGGGCCAGATGCCATGATCTTAGTTTTTTTGATGTTGAGCTTCAAGCCCACTTTTGCGCTCTCCTCTTTCACTTTGAGCAAGAGGCTCTTTAGGTCCTCTTCACTTTCTGCCATCAGAGTGGTATGGTCTGCATATCTGAGGTTATTGATCTTTTCCCCAGCAATCTTAACTCCCGCTTTGATTCATCCAGGCCAGCATTTCTCATGATGTACTCAGCATATAAATTAAATAAGCAAGGTGACAATATACATCCTTGTCGTACTCCTTTTCCTATGCTAAACCAATCAGTTGTTCCATATCCGGTTCTAACTGTTGCTTCTTGATCCTTATACAGGTTTCTCAGGAGACATGTCAGGTGGTCCGGTACTCCCATCTCTTTAAGAACCTGCCATAATTTATTGTGATCCACACAATCAAAGGCTTTAGCATAGTCAATGAAGCAGAAGTAGATGTTTTTCTGGTACTCTCTTGCTTTCTCCATAATCCAGCGAATGTTGGCAATTTGATCTCTAGTTCCTCTACCTCTTCGAAACCCAGCTTGTACTTCTGGCAGTTCTCTATCCACGTACTGTTGGAGCCTAGCTTGCAGGATTTTGAGCATGACCTTGCTAGCGTGTGAAATGAGTGCAATTGTGCGATAGTTTGAACATTCCTTGGCATTGCCCTTCTTTGGGATTGGAATATACACTGACCTTTTCCAATCCTGTGGCCACTGTTGTGTTTTCCAAATTTGTTGGCAAATTGAGTGCAGCACTTTAACAGCATCTTCTTTTAAGACTTTGAATAACTCAGCTGGGATATCATCACCTCCACTAGCTTTGTTGTTAGTAATGCTTTCTAAGGCCCATTTAACTTCGCTTTCCAGGATGTCTGGCTCGAGGTCAGTGATTATACCATCGTGGTTGTCAAGGACATTGAGGTCCTTCTTGTATAGTTCTTCTGTGTATTCTTGCCATCTTTTCCTAATCTCTTCTGCTTCTGTTAGGTCCCTACCGTTTTTGTCCTTTATCATGGCCAGCTTTGCATGGAACGTTCCCTTGATTTCTCCAGTTTTCTTGAAGAGATCTCTAGTCCTTCCCAATCTATTGTTTTCCTCTATTACTTTGCATTGTTCATTCAGGAAAGCTTCCTTATCTCTCCTTGCTGTTCTCTGGAAATCTGCATTCAGTTGGGCAAATCTTTCCTTTTCACCGTTGCCTTTAGCTTTCCTTCTTTCCTCTGCTATGTGTAAAGCCTCATCAGACAGCCACTTTGCTTTTTTGCATTTCTTTTTCTTTGGGATGGAGGTGATTGCTGCCTCCTTTACAATGTCACGGACCTCTGTCCATAGTTCTTCAGGCACTCTGTCTATCAAATCTAGTCCCTTAAACCTATTCTTCACCTCTACTGTATATTCATCAGGGATGCGATCTAGGTCAAATCTGAATGGCCTTGTGGTTTTCCCAACTTTCTTCAATTTAAGTCTGAATTTTGCAATGAGTAGCTCATGATCTGAGCCACAGTCAGCTCCAGGTCTTGTTTTTACTGACTGGACAGAGCTTCTCCATCTTTGACTGCAAATTATATAGTCAATCTGATTTCGGTGTTGCCCATCTGGTGATGTCCATGTGTAGAGACGCCTCTTAGGTTGTTGGAAAAGGGTGTTCGCTATGACCAGCGTGTTCTCTTGACAAAACTCTGTTAGCCTTTGCCCTGCTTCATTTTGTTCTCCAAGGCCAAACTTGTCTGTTATTCCGGTTACCTTTTGATTTCCTACTTTAGCATTCCAGTCCCCTATGATGATGAGGACATCATTTTTTGGTGTTAGTTCTATGAGCTGTTGTAGGTCTTCATAGAACTGGTCCACTTCAGCCTCTTCTGCAGCAGTGGTTGGGGCATAGACTTGGATTACTGTGATATTGAATGGTTTGCCTTGGATTCGGACCGAGATCATTCTGTCATTTTTGAGATTGTATCCCAATACTGCCTTTCTCACTCTCTTGTTGACTATAAAGGCCACACCATTTTTTCTACGGGATTCCTGGCCACAGTAGTAGATATAATGGTCTTCTGAGTTAAATTCGCCTATTCCTGTCCACTTTAGTTCACTGACTCCCAAGATGTCAATGTTCATTCTTGCCATCTCATTTTTGACCACGTCAAGCTTACCTTGATTCATAGACCTTACATTCCAGGTTCCTATGCAGTATTGTTCTTTGCAGCATCGAACTTTCCTTTCACCGTCAGACACATCCACAACTGAGTGTCCTTTCGGCTTTGGTCCAGCCGCTTCACTCTTTCTGGGGTTACTCGTACTTGCCCTCTGCTCTTCCCCAGTAGCATATTGGACACCTTCCGACCTGAGGGGCTCATCTTCCAGCGTCATATCTTTTAGCCTTTTGTCACTGTCCATGGGGTTTTCTTGGCAAAGATACTGGAGTGGGTTGCCATTTCCTTCTCCAGGGGATCATGCTTGGTCTGAGTTCTCTGCTGTGGCCTGTCCGTCCTGGGTGGCCCTCCACGGCATAGCCCACAGCCTCATCGAACCACGCAAGCCCCCTCGCCACGACAAGGCAGTGATCCATGAGGGAGGACAGTTACTTAGCAGATAACTAATCTGTTTTCATTATGGTGAGGAAAAAAGTGGTCATTGTTTTAATTTCAGATTTTAAATTGCTTGTTGCTTGCTGCTCAGGCCTTTATAAACTTCTTTGAGCCACTGTGTTTGGTGGGAAAAGTGGCATACCAATAGTTAAATAAATCAGTTTTGCCTCTGCATATTGTTACCTCCTCCATACCTTAGGGGTATTTTGTCTGTGCTGTTTTCCATCCTCAGAGCATTGACTTTTGAGAGGAGGAGCAGTGATTCAGGAGATGCAAGGGCATAAAGTAAAGGTGGAGGAGGGTCCATAATTGTACTTGTAGAATGCAGCCCTATGTTGCTCTGATGCTTGTGATATGTTAACAACAATAACTATAATCCAGAACTGCATTTTAAATGTAGAAATAGAAGTCAGCACAGATATATATCTGTTTAATCATCTTTATGTGGTTCTGGTAGTGTATAATTACACATTTGTATTAACTAGTTCACAGTAGAACACCGGAGAGCTATAGGATCTTAATATCAGAAGGACAACAAAGTAAAAAATCTGATACATTCATATTCTAGTATTCTTCTCTATCCTGTGGAATTTGTATGCCTGCTTTAGTATTTAAAAACAACAGTGTTTTATTTAATATGTTTTAACATTTATCCAAATTATGATTTAATTTTATGCATTCAGATTTATCTTGTATGTATCTTAAGATGAAATATGCAAATATACAGTTGTAAAGGTATTTTTGAAAGCTTTTGTTTAAAGCAAAACATTTTCCTCGTACTATAGCCTGCAAATATTCACATTTTCCAATGTAGCATTTTATGTCATAGTTTCAAACATATGCATTGTTCTTCCATTCTTTTAATATGTATTTGAAGCATATAATTATAAAGTAGATGTGACAGTGTAGACCTTGAAAAGCACAATTTGTTTATACTGCTCTGAGCTGTCACACCTCATTTTTTAATTTAACACCTAGAAAATGTATTAAAGGTACTATGAGTTTTATGTCATTGTGATCAGAAGCCTGTACATTTCAAGACATATTGAGGTTTTTATGACACTTTTTAATTTAAAAAAAACTTTAAACTTGGAGTTACACTTAGAGGTCCAGATTGCTCATCAATGAATCATGGGATTGGAAAACATGTTAGTTATTCATAAAATCTGAAATCCTGTTTCATTTAGATGTTGAAAAGGAAAGGCACACACACTGAATTATGGATTGGTATTGTACAATTAAAAGTTGTGTTTAGCAATGGCAAACCATAGTGCTTTACTTGCTTGCATAATCCTTGTTTCCCCCTCTTATGTATGGCAAGGTAAGTTGTTATTTCTTAGTTTGTGGCAAACCATAGGGTTGGATCCCATCTAAATTCTGTGCACAGAAGCACTAATTATCTGCCTCCTGCTGCAGCTGGAAATGCCCCCTGAAATGCTGCACTTGCTGCATGAGGACCCCCAGGAGAAACATATGGGGGGAGTTGTATGGCTCCACAGGAGCCATAGGGAGGGGCTGTGGCTCAGTGGCAGAGCTTCTGCTTGGCATGTAAAAGGTCTCAGGTTCAACTGCCGGCACCTTCAGCTAAGTCCAGGCAGTAGGTAATGTAAAAGACCTCTACGTGAGACCCTGGCGAGTTGCAGCCAGTCTGAGTACTGACCTTGATGGACCAAGGGTCTGAATCACATATAAGACAGCATCACAGCAGCTGAGGAACTGAAGAAAGTTGCTCCTTCCATTGGGTGTGGGGATCTTTTCCACGGGATCCAAAGCACAGTGTACAGTTTCCTATGAAGGGGCAACTGTGGTTTGCTCTTGTACTCCAGACCAGGATTCTAAAAATAGAACAAACCACTGTCTGGAATCCTGGTTTGGAGGGGAAAGACAACTGCAAAGCCTTGTTTTCTAGTTTGGTGCAGAAATGAACTATGGTGTGCCACAAATCTGGGAATCAAGTAAGAGGGCATCTGGGTTCTTCAGAAGTGTAGAAATGTAGTGGCAAGCTGTGGATTGTTTGTAGATCTGAATCAAGCTCATGTATGTTTTGTAACAGCTTTGGAAATGTGCGCTTTGGATGATGTTCTTTATGAACTATTTTCTGTGGGAAACAAAGGCTTTATTTTTTTACATCTAGTCTGTATTTTTTTGGTTCCATAATTAAATCAAGCCATTGCAATATATTTATAATACTTCCATTATTTAGTGTAAGTTTCCTTTATTTGTCCTTTTAATACAGAGGCATTGTAGGTGCATTAGTAATATGCAATCCTTAAATATCATATTTCTGTTCCTGTTTTACATTCAAATTTTTACTTTGGGCAAGATTTCTCTTCAGTGTTACTGATGTATATTTTCTGTGCCCAAAATGGTGAGTGCTGAGTACTGTAAGATATTGCAGACCATACTCAGCCTCGTATGAGCGCTCAGCAAAAAACCTTAGCGTCAAAGAGCAGTTCAATTTAATTTTTGAAGTATAGACCAATATTTGTAAGGTTCGTTGAAAAGAGTTCTTGCGTAGGAGTTCTGAGTGCATTTCAAAACACAGCATGTTCCTGGTGTGTTTATTACACTCATGGTGCTTTCAGGTAATCTTCTAGAATGTTTCAGAGTGACTTAATTAGCCATTATGAAATTTGCATAAAATATTCTTTTAAAAAACCTAGACTGCTAATCCATGCTTTGAGTAACATAGATTTAGTTTATATTGCTTGAACGTTGGTCATAACATTTCATGTTAATGACAGACTGTAGATACATTTACACAGCAAGGGCAATCACTAAAGCCACTTAAGTACTTTTAATGAGTTGTTTAAGGAAACTAATTTTGTGCTCATAAAAACTGCCACTCAGTAAGGATTATTACTATCAGCTATAAATTTATATTTGAGTGATTTTTATTTACTTATCCCTCTCAGTCATTAGTTAGAAGAAAGCCATTTTAGCGTAGTCTAAAAATATCACAGCAATGTGCCATGCTTGAGCAGATGTTAAGCAGGCAGTAGCTGAATGTTAATTTTGAGAGGGTGGTATGTTTAAGCCTATCTGAAGTATGTTGCATGTGGGCTTTCCAGGCTTAGTTACAATGCTGTATCTCTTGGGAGAATTTTAAAGCTAAACCGCTTTCTTTTTGTCACTCTATATGGACTCTCTCAAGTCAGTATAAAGCAGATCATCCCTAGGCTAAAGCTCTTCAGCTTTTGTTATTGGGCTCTGTAGACCTGTAATTAGGCCTCCTGGCAAGCCTTGCAGCCCAGTTAATGGTCATATGGAGTTTCTCTGAGGCAGACTGGCTTTGTATAAATCCTTCGTTGGAATATGTTTCTGGGTCACTTCCTACCAGGACCATGTTTTGTCCTTGTGCCCTATGGGCTGACAAGGAACAGGTTCCCTTGACCATGGACAGCTCAGTTTGCTACTCAAAATCTCCCCAGCTAATCCCCAGTGTAAACAGAGGATTTAGTATCGCTTCTGTCACTTACAGTTGCCAAACCACTTGGGTGTCTGTGATTTCTTTTTCAGAATTCATTATTGAATGACAGAGAACCGTAAAAGGTTTCATGCCTGCTTGTACATTAAATGTATCCTGCTTCTCTCAAATACTTCCAAGGGGGGGGAAAATCGGAGTATTGTGTAGCTACTCTCGATAAATAATATTGATAGTTTATTAAATCAATTTGGTTCATTTTGGTTCATTCAGGCTTTAACTGAATTTAAGAAATCTGCTTAAAAAACTTAAATAGATGTGAATGCTGCTGAATAATTAATGTCTACTATTCATACAAAAACGTAGCTAAAATCTGCTACACTGGTAAGTTTCTCCTTTTCTGCTTATAAAGACAATTACAAAAGTTGATTGATGTGTGTGTTCAAAGGTCCTGAGTTGAAATGGTTTTCTGATCTGTGTGTGGAATCTGCATTTCAAATCTGTTTCTAAAAGAGCATGCAAAATACTGTATTTTAAAGACAGAATTGTTGATAGTTTAAAGCAGACTTCAGAACAGAGAATGTTAATATGACATTACCAATATGTGGTAGAAAACTGACAGAGGAATAATGAACATTTTGTGTTTAATGGAGCTGTTTGACAGTTAATCTGGATGTTTGGCTGTTTAACTCATTATCTTGCGATTATGCAGCCAGTTTGTTCCTGTTAATTCTTTATCTCAGTTTTTTTTTAAAGTCCTATAACTGAGTTTGATAGAAAAATGCATGTATATTAGTGTTAGCTGTCACAAATATAGCAGGACATTTCTTTTACAATTGTATCCATTCTTTCATGGAATATTTCTTAAGAATGACACATCTCTGTTCAGTCTTACCTAATAAGTGGCCTGCAGTCTGTGGTTCTAAAACGGTTCATGACAGATGTGGCTGGGAGGACCACATACGTAGACTGTATGATTTTAGTCTGGTGGAACTAATAGGCTCATTCATTACTTTATAGATTTCTTGCTTATTTTTTCCTTGAATGAAAATGGCCTAGTTAAATAGGGTGGCCTTTTTTCTTCTAGCTCTCAGTGCCTATGCAAAGCTACTTGTTGGGCAGGTGGCAACCAACAGGAAAACAGCACAAATTGGAAGTGGCTGGTATTTAAATAAGAATGATGTGGAATCTTTTAGATTTTTATAATTTTATTATTTTAAGGTTTCCTATATTTACATTTTGTCATTCAGCTTTCATTTATTTTAAGATAAATTGGAGTGTGCGTATAATAGGCATATGTAGAAGCTGTAATTTTGGAAATAATTCAGAATAGGTTTTAGCAACTGGTAGTACACAGTTTGCAAAAAGCAGATGTGACATTGGCCAGAGCCCAAAGGACCATATGTGATATTCCATATCTATACTGGGTCCTTTCCCTTGCATTCTCTCCATGTTCCCCAAATCCTCCTGAAAACTTCTTCTGAACTTTCAGAAATCCTCTAGAACTTCAGTGAATATTCTGCTGCTGGAAGTAGAAATTTGCAGTGCCTCCATGCATGTGCAAGGGTACTTTTTGGATTTTGGCCTTTATCCTACTATAACATGGATATGGTCAAGTTAAAAGCGTTGTGTTCTAAAATGTGAGTCCTTTCTATTTTAAAAAAATATGGGAACATAGATTAATAAGCTGAGAAAGGATTTGTTGTTGAAGGCTTTCACAGCCGAAGTTCATTAGTTGCTGTAGATTTTCTGGGTTGTGTGGCTGTGGTCTTGGCATTGTAGGACCTGATGTTTTGCCAGTAACTGTGACTGACATCCTCAGAGGTATAACACAGAAAGATGGAGCACTCTCTGTGTCAAGTTGAGGAGAAAAATGGTAGGCAGGTAATTTATATCTACCCTGGAAGGTGGGATAGGGCTGAGTCATTATCTTGTCCACAACTGCATGGGGACCACACAGCGTAGCATTCAGACAAGAATAAAAGAACATGAAAGACACTGCAGACTTGGGCCAACCTGAAAAATCAGTGGTAGCTGAACATAGCCTAACCCAAACAGGACACAGCATTTTGTTCCAAGACACTGAAAGTCTGGACAACACTTCCAATTACCATGTCAGATTACACAAGGAAGCCATTGAAATCCATAAACATAAACACAATTTCAACAGGAAAGAAGAGAGTTTAAAAATAAATAGGGCATGGTTTCCTGTCCTGAAAAACACAAAATACTCTACAACTGACAGTAGCACTATAGATAAGGTTAGAATTTCAATAGCCATTCTATACACAAAAGAACCTCCTCAAGAAACAAGAAACCTCCTTAGGAAACAATCCATAGACAAAAGAATCTCCTCGGGAAAGCTCCTCCATTAGCATGTTCATAGCCTGGAGAACTACTACAAGATAATGACTCAGCCCTACCCCACCTTCCAGGGTAGATATAAATTACCTGCCTACCATTTTTCTGCTCACCTTGACACAGAGAGTACTCCATCTTTCTGTGTTATACCTCTGAGGATGCCAGTCACAGCTCCTGGCAAAACATCAGGTCCTACAATGCCAAGACCACGGCCACACAACCCGGAAAATCTACAGCAACTAGTGAGAAAGGATTATTTTAAACAGGAAAAGTTGAGCTTTGCTTTATTTAGTACACTAATCAGATGTAGTTGATTAATTGGTATAATGGATTGAAATTTCAGTTGACAGAGATGAAAATTTAAAAATTGGGCCTTATTTGCACTTTATTCTTGGGATAATCTTGCTTCCAGTGTTGTTAATATAACAAAGAAAGAAAAAGACAATAGAAAAGTCAGTCTTGCCTGCTAAGAAAGAGCTTGTTGTTTGTTAGCCTTAGCTGATACTGGCATGTCTGTTGAAATAAAAATAATACACAAATTTATTGAAATTTAATCAGTTAGCAGGATAAAAGGTAATGATTAATCAAACACAAATTCTTTAAGCATTCCTAAAAAGGACTTATATATTGAAGAGATATATAAATTCAGACATTTGGTACCCCCTTAGGATTTAAAATGCTTTATTATTGGTGTTCATTGACTTGTTGGTTTTATGTGCTGTGCACCATATTGGGTGTCATGTTAACAATAGAGAATGAATATGCACACATGGCATAATTTTTAAAAACTCCCTATTTTGGGGCAGTGACCAAATTGCAGCTAAGCTGCCTTTTGGAAATAAAGCCATAAGTTAGTTAAAGTGCTGTCTACTAAAAAGGCTGTCCATGTTTTGAATATAGACATGTAAAATCCACAGTATGTTTGCCCATGGGTGTATGATCATGTAGCTCAAGTTGCCAAGGAAAAGATGTGGACTGGCAACAAGAGCCATTATGCTACATATGTCTTCAGGCTGTGCTCAGTTCCTTTAAAATAAGAAGTGGGTGTCTGGAGGTGGGAGAGAGAAACAGCATCAGCAATTATTTGTTTGATTTGATTTCTATTCCGTCCTCCACTGGATAGGGCTCAGGGTGGTTAACAATGTTCAATAAATATACAGTATCATTCCAATAAATACAGTCATACAAAATCAGGTTAAAATTTTAAGCAACAAATTGTTCCAGTTGGCATTAAAATGTTTGTATCCTACCTATTAGAGGGTGGAGAGATGAAAGATATAGGAGGCCAGGCTTGATGTCAACCATTGCTGTCCTCAACCATAAGAACATCTCTGTCTTACAGGCCCTGCGGAACAGCATTAGATCCCACAAGGCACAGATGTCATTAGGCAAGAGAGTTCCACCAAGCTGGCGCCAGGGCCAAAAGGCCCTGGCTTGGGTCGAGGACAGCCAGGTATCCTTTGGGCCAGGGATTGCCAGAAGAATCCTCTCCCCAGAACATAATGCTCTTCAAGGGGTATACCAGGAGCTGTGGTCCTATAGTTAATCTCTGTGTACCTATTCCCACCCTTTGTATGTGACTCATGACCCTCCCCCTCCATATGAGTCTGAAGGAAAAGAAGAGACAGTTCCCTCAAGGTCAGTTTATTTCATTTGTTTTTCCAAATATTGCAACAAAAGCTCTTTCATACTATAGAGGTCCTTGATGCTCCTTTTTCCCTGGCATAGACATGCAGACTCCATCTTGTATCAAACCAGGAAGCCATGAAATTCCTATTAAATGTGATAAAATGCCATCTCATGATGAGGCAGCCTGGTCCCTGTGAGAAACTGCCACCTAGCTCTTCTGCTGACCAACACAGCTACACTTTGGAAACCCCTTCATCAGAGGCTTGTCTTGTGACTCCATAGGTTCTCCCACACCTAAAAAAATTGAATGACCAGTGCTTGTGGTAAAATAACCTGACATTCTACCCCTTGCAAAGGACACAGACCTGCCATCTTAAAAATAATAATGTCCTCCCCATCAGGATAACTTCATATCTTGCCTCCTTAAGCCTCTCCTAAGAAGTAACACAAGTATTAAGAAACCTTGTTCCCACCACTGGTAGAAAAGGGTGTAGATTTAGAGTATACCAGGGCCACCTGTCAGCCTAGCATTTTAGGTTCAGTTTCATGTCAGGACTGTCCATCCATCACGACTCTCAACAATGCTCATGCTTTATGATGAGGCAACACATGAAACTTTCTCTCTCTCTCTCTCTCTCTCTCTCTCTCTCTCTCTCTCTCTCTCTCTCTCTCTCTCTGTGTCCACCTCCCTTTATCAGCCTGGTTCCCCCAAGTTCTCATCCCTGTTGTCTAGTCTGTGCTCCCTCTGTCTCCCCTCCCGCCCAGTAGTGCACTTCCTTTCCTTCTCCCTTCCACCCACAATGGGGAAGACTGAGGAGAGAAGACTTGGGCTTGGAGCATTGCATGTAAGGAGACAGGACAGCGGGATGCAGAACTGGGCTTTGGAGTTTACCTGAATGAGACTAGAGGGAATGCTCTTTCTCTCCCTCTCAGTTTACCTCTAAATATCATCCCGAGTACTCTCCTGTGGATACACAGACTTAAGATCCCAGATCAGGGTTGGGAGGTGCACATGTAAAAGGCCACACAGGTAACCAAGTTTAGTTGATAAGTTATTCCTCATTAAATAAAGATGGGCTTCTTACCACTGAATCTAGGTTGCACTGCTAGAATAAGTTTTTTCCTCAAATGGAGAAATATTCCAAGCCATATTAAGGGAACATGCCATTTTTTAAAAAGACAAGAGAAGAAGGGTCTAAAGGCTTCCTTCTGTTAAATAAAGAATCTTTTCCTTCTTCTAGAGGAAGATTCCTTGGTAAAAACACTGAATCAAACCTAGAGCATATTGTGCTAACCTTAGCCCCTAATGTCATATGTGTGCTATCACTGAATGATAGAAAACTTTGTTATAGAAACATTTAAAATATTTCCATGTTGCCTGAAACAAAGTTCCCAAATAAGTATCCAAAATTTCAAACAGGAATTCACGATTGAATATCCTTGGGCTAATACAGCCCCTGAAAAGTTATATTCATCTCCTAATTACTAGCTCAGAGGCAAAACAGGTATATGGAAGCATTTGAGCAGCATTTTTGTGACAGTCACTTTAAAGGTTTCTAGTACCTTCCTTCTCAAAGGGTGAAACCTAATAGCAAACAAAACCGTTTGCTGGCCAGTGCTTGAGAACTGGGAAGTGCCCATAGTTTATCATTGGAAAGGTGTATCTAGAGTAAGGTATATTGTACTTTTTGCACCTGGTAACACATCTGGGGAAGAGATTAAATCCTGCCCTTTATGACCTCTGTGTCTGTTGACTGAGAGTCACGTTTTGCTATGTCTCCTTGTGTCACAGGGCCAAAGTAGACAGTACTGTGTCCATCTGTCCCAACCCTTGGACACTTCCACCATTTGAGAGCTTAACTCAGGCCATTTAAAAACACTGTGAGGGCCTGATTCTGATAGGGCCTGCAATGCAGCCGAACTAGGCACCCCCCCCAAGTGCCCAAACAGTAATGTATCACACAATGTATAATTAATTTGTGGAATTTGTTACCATGAGATATAATGAGGGTCAGGCTTTGTTGTTGTTCAGTCGCACAGTCGAGTCCGACTCTTCGCGACCCCATGGACCAGATTACGCCAGGCCCTTATATCTTCCGCTGTCCGCTGAAGTTTGCTCAATTTCATGTTCGTTGCATCGATGACACTGTCTAACCATCTCATCCTTTGCCGTCCCCTTCTTCTTTGACCTTCAGTCTTTCCCAGCATCAAGGTCTTCTCCAGTGAATGCTCCCTTCTCATTTGGTGGCCAAAGTATTTGAGCTTCAGCTTCAGGATCTGGCCTTCCAGGGAACAATCAGGGTTGATTTATTTTACGACTGGCTGATTTGATCTCCTTGCAGTCCAAGGGGCTCTCAAGAGTCTTCTCCAGCACCATAATTCAAAAGCATCTATTCTTTGGTGCTCGATCTTCCTTATAGTCCAACTCTTACAGCCATACATTACTACGGGGAATACCATCGCTTTGACATATGGACTTTTGTTGGCAGGGTGATGTATCTACTTTTTATTATGCTGTCTAGGATTGCTATCGCTTTCCTACCAAGGAGCAGGTGTCTTTTAATTTCATGGCTGCAGTCACCATCTGTAGTGATCTGGGATCCCAGGAACGTGAAGTCCGTCACTACTTCTACGACTTCCCCTTCTATTTGCCAAGGAGTGATGGGGCCAGATGCCATGATCTTAGTTTTTTTGATGTTGAGCTTCAAGCCCACTTTTGCGCTCTCCTCTTTCACTTTGAGCAAGAGGCTCTTTAGGTCCTCTTCACTTTCTGCCATCAGAGTGGTATGGTCTGCATATCTGAGGTTATTGATCTTTTCCCCAGCAATCTTAACTCCCGCTTTGATTCATCCAGGCCAGCATTTTGCATGATGTACTCTGTATATAAATTAAATAAGCAAGGTGACAATATACATCCTTGTCATACTCCTTTTCCTATGCTAAACCAATCAGTTGTACCATATCCAGTTCTAACTGTTGCTTCTTGACCCTTATACAGGTTTCCCAGGAGACATGTGAGGTTGTCCGGTACTCCCATCTCTTTAAGAACCTGCCATAATTTATTGTGATCCACACAATCAAAGGCTTTAGCATAGTCAATGAAGCAGAAGTAGATGTTTTTCTGGTATTCTCTTGCTTTCTCCATAATCCAGCAAATGTTGGCAATTTGATCTCTAGTTCCTCTACCTCTTCGAAACCCAGCTTGTACTTCTGGCAGTTCTCTATCCACATACTGTTGGAGCCTAGCTTGTAGGATTTTGAGCATGACCTTGCTAGCGTGTGAAATGAGTGCAATTGTGCGATAGTTTGAACATTCCTTGACATTGCCCTTCTTTGGGATTGGAATGTACACTGACCTTTTCCAATCCTGTGGCCACTGTTGTGTTGTCCAAATTTGTTGGCAAATTGAGTGCAGCACTTTAACAGCATCTTCTTTTAAGACTTTGAATAACTCAGCTGGGATACCATCACCTCCACTAGCTTTGTTGTTAGTAATGCTTTCTAAGGCCCATTTAACTTCGCTTTCCAGGATGTCTGGCTCGAGGTCAGTGATTATACCATCGTGGTTGTCAAGGACATTGAGGTCCTTCTTGTATAGTTCTTCTGTGTATTCTTGCCATCTTTTCCTAATCTCTTCTGCTTCTGTTAGGTCCCTACCGTTTTTGTCCTTTATTATGGCCAGGTTTGCATGGAACGTTCCCTTGATTTCTCCAATTTTCTTGAAGAGATCTCTAGTCCTTCCCAATCTATTGTTTTCCTCTATTACTTTGCATTGTTCATTCGGGAAAGCCTCCTTATGTCTCCTTGCTGTTCTCTGGAAATCTGCATTCAGTTGGGCAAATCTTTCCTTTTCACCGTTGCCTATAGCTTTCCTTCTTTCCTCTGCTATGTGTAAAGCCTCATCAGACAGCCACTTTGCTTTTTTGCATTTCTTTTTCTTTGGGATGGAGGTGATTGCTGCCTCCTTTACAATGTCACGGACCTCTGTCCATAGTCCTTCAGGCACTCTGTCTATCAAATCTAGTCCCTTAAACCTATTCTTTACCTCTACTGTATATTCATCGGGGATGCGATCTAGGTCAAATCTGAATGGCCTTATGGTTTTCCCAACTTTCTTCAATTTAAGTCTGAATTTTGCAATGAGTAGCTCATGATCTGAGCCACAGTCAGCTCCAGGTGTTGTTTTTACTGACTGAATAGAGCTTCTCCATTTTTGACTGCAAATTATATAGTCGATCTGTTTTCGGTATTGCCCATCTGGTGATGTCCATATGTAGAGACGCCTCTTAGGTTGTTGGAAAAGGGTGTTCGCTATGACCAGCATGTTCTCTTGACAAAACTCTGTTAGCCTTTCCCCTGCTTCATTTTGTTCTCCAAGGCCAAACTTGTCTGTTATTCCAGTTACCTTTTGATTTCCTACTTTAGCATTCCAGTCCCCTATGATGATGAGGACATCATTTTTTGGTGTTAGTTTATGAGCTGTTGTAGGTCTTCATAGAACTGGTCCACTTCAGCCTCTTCTGCAGCAGTGGTTGGGGCATAGACTTGGATTACTGTGAGGGTCAGGTTTAGGTAGCTTTAAAAAGGATTAGACAAAGTAATGAAAAATAGATTTATCAGTGGCTGTTAACTTTAATGGTAGAGTAGAACCTCCATGTTCAGAGGTAATATACTTTTAAACACCAGTTCCTGAGAGCTGTTGTGTTTATGCCCAGTTTACAGCTTTCCTGGAGGAAACTGGCTAGCTGCTTTTGGAAGCAGAATGCAAGACTAGATCGGCCCTTAGTCTGCTCCAGTGGGGCTTTTGTGGCTTGTATGTAGATATTTTGTTACCTGACATACTTTATCTTTACTTAGAAATACTTGATCTATACTTAGAAATCAATATGAGACAGTAGGATCTGTGGTAAGCTGAATAGCAGTTGAATTGTGAGAAGAATGCTAGATAATGTACATGTTCCAACCAGAAATACTGACCTGAATTTTCTGCAGATGGAAGGCACTTTGGCCACAGCCAATTGATTTCTCCCAAACGTTGCTCCTGGGAGATAGGGTACTCCCAGAAATGGCAAGAAGAGCACACTGGGGATTTACAGTAGGAAGGGAGAATTGACAAAAATTATACTTGAACATCTGTTTGTGGAAAAGTTAGTTGGAATCCAATCCATTGTTTAAGCATTTTTACACTGCCAATCTTTAACAATATAACAGTAAATATAATTTCATTATATATACTGAAGAACTATAAATAAAATAGAATTTTAAAATGCATCCTATCAAATTTGAAAACTGTGCATCTTGAAAAGTATATTGATAACAGTCTATACTGTTGCCTCAACCACCATAAGCACAAGTAGGCATGCAGGTCACAACAGGTGCTAAAGGTGCTGTGCTGTGTGCTAATGATACTGATTCACAGAGCTGTTTCATCATAAGCAAATTTTTAAAGTACTGTATAAAAAAAGCAGGCTCGCCACAAAGAAGTCTGAATTGATTTACAATCTAATGTAATCTGACTCCAGCCTCACTGTCCTATAGATAGGGCTGCAATTAAAGTCCAGCATTCAGAAGCAAAATATTACATAAGCTATTCTGTTTGGATTCAGTGTTAAGAAGGTACACACATTTTATTTTGCTAATATTAAAGGTTGTTCAAGCCTGGAAAGCTTCTTGTTGTTCTTCAACAAACTTCTTACTGGTTTCCGAACTAGTCCTGA
Organism: Gekko gecko; assembly: GCA_029375565.1. NCBI lineage: Eukaryota > Metazoa > Chordata > Lepidosauria > Squamata > Gekkonidae > Gekko > Gekko gecko. The sequence goes on from JAPDNY010000008.1 coordinate 118,726,367, forward strand.
AGCTTTCAGGATTGCTGTTCTCGTGGTATTTTTCCATACTAGCATCAAATGAAAGTGCCTCATGCTTATATTATAACTAGTGGGATTTTGCTAATGTTGTAGCATATGGTGTACATGATTCTGATGCAAATGTGTGCTAATTATGTGCAGCTGAATATCTTGTATGCTTTCCATTGATCTTAAGTCAAAGACAAATTTGCAGTTACCTTAAGTTATTTATATCTGTTTGTTTTTAGCAAACTTTGCTGAGAAAATTAATTATACAGCATTTTGGCTGCTGAGCTAATACACAGCAATAGGGATAGTGTTCATTTTTTAAAAAAGGGAATTGCTGCTACTACTCTATAGGAAAATGTCTTTACTTCACTTAAAACTGGATATTAAATATTATCTGTTCCATAATCTCTCTGTATTTTCTCTATGGTAGTTCAAAGCTGTACAGCAGTCCTAAGCAATTTTTATTTAGAAGTAAATCCCAGTGAATTCAGTGGGTCTACTCACATGTAAGGGCAGCAATATTAGAATGTGCTCACCTAAATCATGGAGTAACAATTTCTTTATAAATTTTTGGATACTTATCACTTTTCAGTTTTGCTATTCCCAGGGAGTGATCATGAAAATGCTTGGCTACAGTTTTATAATGTATGTCTAGAAAGGGATTTAAAAATGCTTAGTCTGTTTAGTAGCACTCTCTTTCTCCTGAGCATGCATACTCTTTATAAGCATTCTCTCTCTCTTTTGAGTGTGAAACTGGCTAAATTTTTTGTGTTTAAAACTATAGAATAGATAGAATAAATGAATGTGTCCATTAAAAAAAAACCTTGTTCTGGGCTTAGTTCTTTGAAATTTTTGAACAAGAACACAAAACAGCAGGGATTTTAATTCCCCCCCCCCCATGTGAAAATAACTAATATTTTTGCCAGCAGTTTCCTTCTTCCACCTCCCCTCCAACCTTGAAGTAGTCTTCTACTGGAATTGAAGTCACCTGCAATAAAACACTCAGATTTTCTCTTGTAATATTTATTATTGAGAATACTATGACTATTTAGGTGAGGTTTTAATATAGAGAACTCCAATGTCAAGAAATTCTTTTTATAATCATAATCCACTTAAAGTTGCACATGTGATATTATTATGCACAGTGAGTGCTTTGTGTGCAGCCTCTCTCACCATGCAAAATGTTTCTGTTTTTGGTTTCTGTCAGTGTTGAGACAAAACACATGGCAGATTCTTGATGCAAACTATTGTTAGACTTGATTGTATGTTCCTTGTGCTGAATTCCATAGACAGGTTGGGTGTCATGGTGAATTGTCTTCCTAGCTCACCAGTGGGTGCTCTGTGTGAGCTGGTGGAGGTTGTCTCTGCTTTGGTGTTGGAGACTCTCAGGCTTATTGTGTTGGAAGATTTCAGCATTCACACGGAGGTTTCCTTGTGTGACAAATACCCAGGGTTTCATTGCCGCCATGAGTCTCTCTCAGGTAATATTGGACCCAGCACGTGATAAAGGTCATAAGCTGGATCTAATTTGTTCTTGTAAAGGGGCTGGATATACAAACTTTGCCACGGTTGAGCCATAATCTCATAGAAGCACACATTATTGTGGTAAAATCATGCCAGAGAGTTGTAAGAGCCATTACTGGGGATTATTCAGTTTTATATTTGACTGAAGAGTTTTCCCCCTAAAGCTCAGAAGGAAGCTTTTATTTTTTGTCCCCAATAAAGACAGGGGCATGGTTGCCAATTAAAACCACAGAATTCCTGCTAGAAAGGGAAGGAACAACCCTTCTTTTGCCAAGGTATGATAAGTTAGAGGAACAGCTCATGCAAGCTTTGAAGTGCTCTTCCTTCTTTGTAGCATAATTTGCAGCAAAGCAACAGTTTTATGCCACTGAGCTCAAGATGTAATAATAAAAAGTGCCTCTGAGTAGATATAGAGTGAATGTCTCCTTTGTAGCTGAATAACTTAAGGAGTTTTGGAGGGATGGAGCAGAAAGACTGGGCAATTTTCTCTTCCAAATCTCTAGTTACCAGTTTTACTGATGTTGTGATAAATGGCAGGGAAGGAAAAGTATCCCCAACTTTCTCCCTGTTCCTGGAATTCAGTCCCCCAACCCCATATCTGCCAACGTCTAGTTTCCAACCTCAAGGATAAGTAGAAATACCTATTGGTTGACATTCGGCACTTGTCTCCATTCTTGTAATGGAGTAATCTTTATATTACAAGTAATCTCTACTCAACTTTTTAAAGGGGGGGATAGATGAGTGAGATCTGAAGACTGTATTTCTGAAGTTTATATATTTTGCTAGACATCAGAAACCTCACTTCATTCATATTCTTCACCTTGTGCTCTCTACACATTGCATAGACAAATTCTTCAATAACAGATGTTGTTATCCATGAGAGAAGCAGTGTCTTCAAATTCAGAGTGTGCAAAGAGAAATTTTCTTACTTTGACATTATTATGTAGGGTTTAACTATCCCCCTTCTGATGGAAGCAAATGTGTAATCATATTGAGCAAAAGAATGGAAAGCAGGAAACGCAGAGCATTATTTTTGTGCCTAATTTACTGGCTAGATTGTGATGTTAATAATCCACTGTGTGTTATTTGTACTTACTCCAAGATCCATTCCTGTAGATGGAGCTAAAGTTGATGCATCACAGGAGGATATGTTCAGCCAGACTGAGTTAAACTGTAAAACTTCAATGCAGCTTTAAAGCAAATTGGTCTTTGCTGTTTCAGCCTAGATATGAACTATATCCCACTGTGGTTGGCATGAACAGAATGCTCATTTTGATTTGACAAGTGCCCAAACAAGCCAGTGAATTCATAGCAGGGCATGCAAGCACAGCCAACCCCAGAAGTCATCCAAGGCAGATACACAGAGAGTTGGCACAGACAAAAAGACAACTCAGGAGTGGGAACTGAAGGTACAGGACAGAGAAGACATAAGACACACATACACCAACCTTTTGTTATTATCTTCCTTTCTGTCTATCTTACACACCATTGCTGTACCGGCAGAGACTGGTGCATGCTGCTTCTGGCTCACACTGCAGTCACTTCTCCTGAGACTAGAGTGCTACCACCACTTCAGTTAGCCATCCCAGGGAAAGAAGGAGGGACAGGTGCTGGGAAACTAGCCTTACCAGCTTGCCTTTCTTACCTTACTTATTGCCACAAGTTAGGCTGTTCCTCGAACTAGGGGTGTTGTAGGACTGTCAGAAAGACTGTCAAGATGCAGCTGATACCACCCCCCCCCGCAAATTAGGCTCAACTTGACTTAGACTCCAGTATGGCTCATTTGCCCCTTTCAGATTTACACCTGGCTGTCTGAAACATCCAGGCTTTCCCCGAAAATGCCATGAGGGAGGGAACTCCAGCAATGGCCTGAGGAGGTATAGCAAAGCAGGGTATGCTGACACACCAGGGTTGTTTGAGCCAGGAGTGGTTGGGGGTCTACCCAAGCCCAGACCACAGAGAGGAACAGCTAGTGTTGTGCCTGCCCTTTCTGTAGTCTGCTTCCGTTTGAGCATCTGTTCGCAGTGCACTGACACATTGGCCTCAGTTGTGAACCTCAAACAAGGCACTTTTTACATTCTTGAAAATCTCATTTGTAACTTGGTTGTGCACCTATTCTGCGTTTTAAAGATGGCTTTGTTTTTAATGCCTGTGCCATCTCAATTGTAAATCATCTCTACTAATTTCTCAGCTGAACAAGAATGCATTTAACTTGGGTAATGAAATTATTGTGTTACAGTTATTGAAACAGTATTTATCACAACCTTATTAGATACAGAGAAATAAGTGTGCCATTTTTTCCAAATAGTTTCATTTGCTCATATTTTCTTTGTTGACCCAAATGAATAAAATTAGAATAAACAATCTTGGAGTCATTTGTAATCATGAGCTGATTAATGGAGTTTGGTTTCCTAGCCATTATTCATTCATGAACACCTGATATCTTTCCCATAAACAAATTGTGTTTGTCCAAATTAAGAAATTAAATGAAGCATTTGATGAGTTTATGATTGACCCTTCTAAGTTAGAGCCCATTAGTCAATGTCTTTATCATACAGAACTGTTTGACTAATGTGCTGTCTAAGAAGCATGTGGATTTATTATGATTTCTGATTAATGCATGCTGCAAGCCAAATTACTAGATTGTAATAATTTTTGATTCTCATTTCAGCAGTCACTGAAGATTTTCATCTCTGATGAAATGCATTTATGTCCCTTCAGATTTAGAGTTGATTATGAGGTGTTGGCTGAATAAATCTTTTAAATATTACATTGTATATTTTGTAAAGGCATATTTTCTCAAAACTCTCTACTCAATGAATTTTTGCATTAAAAGTAGTGTACAAAAATGCTCAGATATATTTTTAAAAATATAAACAGCTATCTTAAGTGTATACTGAAGCCTGTAAACATTCTCTACCCCCCATATGAACTAGATTCTTATTTTTAACACCCATGTTTAATTATGTTTACCAGCTTGTAAATAATAGCCTTGGAATGTGTGAATGTAGTTATGTCTTTAGCCTTGTGGCCTTATTTGAACCAGGCCAGCAGAAACAGCACCAGCAACCAGCAAGAGAGAGCTTGAGCAGCAGCAGCAGCAGCAGGGACAACCGAGAGCAAGGACGACAGGTGGAGTGAGGCTGGATTCTTATCAAAGTGCCCTATCACAGCTGCCTCTATTTCCTGCTTTTGGGTCAGCTGGAAAAATACTACTGGCAGTGGTAAAAGTAGCAGCAGGAAAAGTAACTGAGGTATGATGGACTGGGAGCAAGACCATAGAGTGCCCAGGCAGTTTCTAGGCAGTTCCTGATTGCTCCCTTTTGGGCAGACTTATATCCTATTAGGAGGGCTTTGGGGAATGCAGGCATCCATGATTTTTGTGCTTTCCTTGACCCTTGCTTGTTGTAAATGGGTAGGTTGTTACAACCTTTCTAGTCATTATGTTATCACAGTTATACTGTGTTGTGTGCCTGGGTCTATGTGCAATAGGGGATGGAGAAGAGGTACAGTTATTGAAGTACTTGTGGGAAGAGGGAGATGCAGTGAGAGAAGTACTGGCCACCTAAGAGAGAGAAGGGAGGTCAGGTTATACCTTCTGCTAGTGCTCTCAGCCAAGTGGACCTTAGTAATCTTGCTGATTTGCCCATCAAGTCTAAAAGTGCTGCCATTCAATGCCAGGGTGATAAAAGTGTCCCTTGTTCAGGAATTAATACTGGATGGGAAGATCTGATGGATCTGATATGCGTCAGAGTTGGGGGGGGATGAAGATGGAAGGGTAGTTCTCTCCCAGCTTCACCTTCTCAGATTTTCCTAATATAGCATAAGCCAAGGTAGGCTTGGTGGCTGGGGAAGGAGAATAGCTGTGGTTTATCAAATTTGACATTCACCAAGTGCTTTGCTATCCAGAGTCTCACTTTTAAGTATATGTACCTGATGTTGGGATTTTGGAATAGAACAGGAACTCTGTTGACCAGCTGCCCCAGCTTACTGGCCAGAAGTCTCCCAACTTGAGCTCATGAGTATATTAAGGACATTGAAGCTTGTGGTCCTTGGGGATTTCAGCATTGATGCCAAGGCTGCACTGACAATGGCCACCATAATAACATAAGAAAAACCAATGTTGGATCATGCCAATGGCCTATCCAGTCCAACACTCTGTCACACAGTGGCCAAAAATACCAGGTGTTATGTGCCATGACAATCATGAGAATAACCCAAAGCGTTGTGGTCCCCACTCACTTAATAGGACATATGCTTGATTTGATTTTCTCAGTGGACAAGTAAATGACTTCATAATAGGTGGATTTTCTATTCTGCCCTAGTTATGAACTGATTATTACCTGGTGAGGGGGTACTTAGAACCTCTGCAAGGGTAGGGGGTTCAGGTAGGATGGTCCACCTCTTGGGGGTTTTATGATCAGCAGGGTTGATACTTCTGTTGAAGTCTTTGTCAGCATTCCCACAGAGCCCAGAATACCTCTTGGTACACAGAGGAGCTCAGGGAGATGAAATGGTTGAGGAAAGCCCAAAATGAATGCAACCAACCACAGATGAGAACATGTCATTGTGCCTATTTTGTGGTGGTGATGGAAGTGAAGAAGTCTCATTTCTTTGCTACCATTGCAGTTGCACATTGCCCTCTAACAGAGCTTTTCTGGGTTCTCAGGGCCCTATTGATAAGGACCTAGAAAATGTATGTACCAACTCTGATTGTTTTACAGTGTATTTTGCATCTAGTTGAGTCAGTTCAATCTCAGGATATTATTGGAGCATTTTCTGATCCAAGTTAGATGTATGACATTCAGTTGGTATGGCCGGATGACATGGACAAACTGTTTAGAAGGGTACAAGCCACCACGTCTAGATTTGACGTTTTCCCATTTTGGGTAATAGTTTCTTGTTTGGTTGGGTTGGTTGAGTTAATCCATGAAGATAAACTCCTCTCTGAGGGAGGCTGTATTTTCACCTGCTTGTAAAGGAGTGGTTGTGAGACCCATCCTGAAGAAGGGAACCCTGGACTCAGGTTACTTAGATCATTACCACTTAGTGGCCAACATTGTATTCTAGGGTAAGGAGGCCAGGCATCTGGTGGCAGTGCAGTTTTAAGCTGTGTTGGTGGAAACATAGAGGCCCTTTTCAGACAGCCTATCTATTCCATTTGAGGAACTGGTTACTAATGGATTTTTTCCTGTCCTTTCAGACAGACTTGTTTCAGTAACCAGATGCTAATGGAATTAATTTACCTTTTCATACAATCCTGGTTGTATCCCGTTTGGGAAGCGTGCCTGAGCCATTGCTGATGAAAACTGCCTTTCTTCCATTTTCAAACCCTCCTTCTGCTTCTGGATCACTGTGGGGATCTGTATGAAATGCTCTGTAGCACTTCCTGCAATGCTGCTTTCTTCTCCTTCCTCTTTTCACCCCACTTGCATGTGATCTTCCTTTGCCTTTTTTTGAAGGTTCTAATGTGCTGAAATACTAAACGAATATAGCAAGCCAATGTAATAGTGGCACCATAGAGATGCCTTGACTCTCAGGCTTGTTTGCAATCCTCCTTCCCCAAACCCCCGATTGCAGCTCAGCTACATACAGCATCTAGACTATCTGAAAGAATGTGTCTGGGCAACATGAAAAGGGCAGAATAAATAAATTCTTTGCATTGCTGAGGTGCAATCAGGAGGAGGGAGGGCAGACTGCTTTGCACCACTTCCTAGAAGCTGCAGAGAGCTGGCTTGTCAATCAGAAAACCTGCACGGAGGACATATAGAGTGGCTCCCCTTTTCAGAACTCACACTTTTGCTCCCTGACAATTCAGCTGGCATGCAAAGGGCTTTTGTTTTTGTTACCATTTGAAAACGTGAGTACAGGAGGAGAGAGAAATCTGTTTACATAGCCAGGAGTGGGGGCTTGAGGAGGAAGAACTGCAAATGAGCCATCTCTATTGTGCCGATATTACACTGACTTGCTATATGTGTTTAGCACTTCAGCGCTCACATGAGAACCTTCCCAAAAAAAGGCCGAGGAAGATCACACACGAGTGGGGTGAAAAGGGGAGGGGAAAGAAAGTGGTACTGTTTGAAATGGCCAGATCGCTTCAGGGCGGCTCCTTAACGGAAGGAAATTTGCTGTGTGAAAGCCCCATCCCAGTATCACTTTACTTGGAACTGGGCCAATGACGGATACCATCCGGAATAGAACATGAAAAGGGCCATTATCTAGGTGATCATATCATTCCATATCCAGCCCTGCTTTTTGGACAAAAAATTCCTGGGTTGTCCTGACTGTCTTTACTATGAGAGTAACAGGAGTACATCCTTGTTGATTCTCTGGGACCTTTCAGCACCTTTTTGTGCCATTGAGCATGATATGCTTCTGAAGATGCAGGCTGATATGAGAGCAGGGGAGGGCACACTACAGTTCAGTGAGTCTGCTCTTACTTGCCTGACTGGTTCTAGAAGATGGTATTAGGGGATTGCTACACAGCCTCATGTTATTTCTGGTATTAGATCCTGCAGGAACCACCTTCTCTCTTGTTTTGTTGAACGTGCGCATGAATCTGCTAGGAGAGGTCATGTGGGTATCTGGACTGAAATAACACCGAATATGAAGATAATACCTGGTTCTGCCTCTCCCAAAACAGATGAGTTGCTGGGTCTATGGAAGTCCTTAGCAAATTCTTAGTGAAGATAATGGGGTAGATAAGGGCCAATAAACTCAAGCTCAGTTCAGGGACGACTGAGGTGTTGTTGGTCAATGAGAAAGCCACTCAAGGACTGAGGAGTCAGCCAGTTCCCAAAGGAATTGCATTCCCATTAAAGAAGCAGATTTGCAGTTTCGGTGTGCTGCTAGAACCTGGTCTATAGTTAGAGGGCCAGGTCTCCTCTTTGGCATGTAACTCCATTTATCAGCTTCAGGTGATATGCCAGCTGTACCAATTCCTTAAGAAGCATGTTCTTATTGCATCCAGGTTAAAATTAATGTGCTTTACATGGGTCTGGTTCAAAATGTGGTGTCCAGACTGTTGTCTGGGGGTGAATACAGGAATCATATCTCCCCTGTTTTTGATAATCTGTACCAGCTGCCTGTTTGATTCCAGCCTCAATTCAAAGTGTTGGTGCTTACTTTTTAAGGCCCTAAACTGCCTGGGGCTACCTCCTTCCAGAACTGTCAAATTCACCACTTAACATCTTTTTCTCAAGCCCTGCTCTCTGTGCCCCCGCCTTCAGATGTGAAACAAGTAGCAAGTAGAGACAGGGCTTTCTCAGAGCTTTAAAAGGGGGTTAAACAGACTTATGAAAGAGAGATCCATTGATAGCCACTGACAGAAGGGAGCTTCCATCTACAGAGGCAGCAAACTTCATAGTGCCAATGCTGGGAGGCAACAGAAGGGGAGGACCTTGGTCTCTTTGCCCTCTTTGTTTGGCTCTCCAGAACAACTGGCTGGCTATTATGTGAAACAGTACACTGGACTAGATGGACCACTTGTCTGATCCAGTAGGCTGTTATTTGGTGCCATGCCTTTGTTGTTGTTATTGTTTTTTAGCTTGTTAGCTGTATGGAGCTCAGGTCTCTGGAGAAGTGATATCCTTATTCTAATTCCCAGACTTTTTTTTTCCTGTGCGGATACCTATTCCCTCCAACAGGGGCCTCACTGTCCCCCAACAGCTTTTCCTACATAGTCAGTAGACTTCCTGGGTTTGTAGAAAAATCCGAAAAGTAAGGAAATCCCTTCAGGGACGGTTGAATTCCCCCCAAAAGCCTTTTGAAATGGCCTCTGCAGGGACCTGACTCCAGGCATCAAAGGTGAGAGATTAGAATGTTGGAGGGGGGGGAGAGGAGGCTTCTGACTGGCTCTGTCAGTCAAAGGGGGGGGAAGGGCCCTTTCTTTCCAGGCCTCTTTCGGCCTTGGAGGGGGAGGGGGAGGGCGCCTTGGGGCCAGGCTGGGGGATTCCTAGAGGTTTTGGGGTGGAGTGCAAGGAGGGCAGGATTTGGGGAAGGGAGAGGCCTCAGCTGGGTATCATGCCACAGAATCCACCCTCCAAAGCAGCCATTTTCTCCAGGGAGACAGATCTCTGTTGTTCACAGATCTCTGGAGTTCACTCTCCAGCAGGCCCCACTTGGAGGTTGCCAACCCTAGGCCTGGCAGGGTTGCCAGGTCCCCCCACGGGCACTGGCAGGAGATGGGGTAGTGGGGCTGCCAGCTCCAGGTCTGGAAACTCCTGGAGATTTGGGGATGGAGCCTGGGGAGGACAGGGACCTCAGTGGGGTACAATACCCTAGAGTCCACTCTCCAAAGCATCCATTTTCTCCAGGGGAAGTTATCTCAGTAGTCTGGAGCTGAGCAGTAATTCCAGGGGATCCCCAGATCCCACCTGGAGGCTGGCATCCCTAGGCAGCACCCTCTGGGTGACTTGATGCCACCTAATTTGCATGACTCAACTTGGCCTGGCTGCTTGCTGCTGTTCAGCAGCCACCCTATGAAAGCCAGCAGTGATGCAGCAGTTAGAGCCTCAGAGTAGGGTCTGCAAGACCCAGGTTCAGATCCCCATATTGCGGTGGAAGCTGACTGGGTGATTTTGGACCAGTCACATACTTTCAGCCTAACCAACCTCACAGGGTTGTTGTGCAGATAAAAAGGAGGTGAGAATAATGTAAGCTGCTTTGGTCCCCACTGTGGAGAAAGACTGTAATTTTCCTTGGTAGAAGCTGTGGGGGAGGGGGTGGAGACGAAAAGCTGAAGACAGACAAAGGCAGATAAAGGTTAAGTTGGCTGTTGGGTGGGAAGGAAATAGGGTTGCCAACTCTGGATTGGGAAACTCCTGGACATTTAAGGGGTGGATCCTGGGGATGGTGGGGTTTGAGAAGGGGAGGAACTTCAGACCAGTATAATGCCACAGACTCCACCCTCCAAACCAGCCATTTCCTCCATGAGAACTACCATTGCCAGCCTCTGGGTGAGGGCTGGAGATCACCCAGCATTACAACTGTTGTCCAGGTGACAGAGATCAGTTCCCCTGGATAAAATGGGTGCTTTGGAGGGTTGAGTCCATGGCTCCACCCCCAGAAGGGAGAAGGAGTGTGAGATAGGTAAGGGTAGAGGGGAGGAAGCAAAGGTGTGAAGAATGGGATGACCATCCCGCAAGTTTCTTGCGGGTCTCCACTTGTAAGTCTACTAAATATATGTTGTTAAGGATTCACTGTCTTGAGTCCAGTTCAGAGTTGAGTACTCTGAAATGTCAGTCTGAACAGCATCTAACTGTGCCATATCTTGCCCACTGTTTCTATATGTGTATGCTGTATATTTAATAGGCATACAATTTATTTTATTTACTTTATAGTCCACCTTTCTATCTGAGACTCATGGCAGAGTACAAGGATATAAATAGTGCAATCAGACAGCATAATGAAGTTATTTTGTTAAAAGGTGCCAAATCTCCCCCACCGCATAATTCTCCCCAGTAGATGGTACCTTCCCATAGCAAACACCTATGAGGCTTGAGGAAATAATATTTTTATCAGTAACTGTGAACAATTCTCAGGTAGAATACAGTGGTCGTGCATCATCACAGATGTTTTACGTATGCCTTCTCAGAATGCTACCTGAGGAGTTGGAACTAGCAAAAGCTTGTGAGAAATTCTATGGGCAGACTGCAAGCTGTAGCTGGCAAAATTAAGCAGGCATTCTAATGGCCTTCTGATTATAACCAGTGATGGCACTAGTGCTGTCAGTCTTGTATGGACTTATGCCCAGTACCATGAGGTAAAATGCACGATCCAAAGCCATTTTTCAAATCCAAGGCCATTGTACAAATACAGATCATTGTAAGGAACATATGGCAATTCCAAATAAATGTGCTAAATATTCAGACACACACAGGAAAAAAGAGAAGCACCTGTATTTAGAGAACTATAGGTTTGTATCTGAGCCTCTGGATCATGACTAATACCAGAACCACTTAACACTGTGCTGTCCTACGAAACATGGAGAAGAAAGCAGTGGAAGAGCTGCAGCTTCTCTCACAATGTGATGTTATATAGAGAACTAGGATTTATAGATAATCCAATGCAATTGTTACAGGTATTATTTTTTGCAGAAATGTACTTTTGTGGGTTTGCTTTATTAGTAGCCTTGTTTTACTGAGCAAACCACTTTTGGCCCGTTACTTTCTTTCGTATTTTATGGCTGGTTAAGTCAAGTCAACTTGCACTTTAAACTGATTTTCTCGTTTGTTTGTTTAGACATTTGTATAATGTTGACTTATATTTCAAATTAGTTGTTGTTAAGGTTTTTAACACTGTCATTGTGTAACCTGTGACTTTTTGCTATTTTGTTGTGATTAGTGATGCAGAACCAATATTATGGTTGCAAAGCCAGTTGGGATGTGACCATTTCCCTTCATCTCCTCATCACCACTGCATTCTTATTCTGCATCTTCAGTTGCTTTACAACCACATGCTCAGCTTCTAGTACTGCCTTTACTTGCTAAACCACAGCAGTATTTACATTAGAGCAGCACTTTGCAGTTTCTGTTATCCCCTTTGGCTCCCTGATGGGTAGGAGAAACAATTACACTAAGGATCATTTAAGACCTTTGTGAAATTACTCTAAAATGCAATATGGCATTTAATATAATGGACCATTTGAAGAGTGTATCAGAAAAGTAAGATAAACTTGAACATGGATTTTTCAGATGTTTCGCTCTTGTGAAACTAAGCTTTGTGTGGAAAGGGTGGACCTGCAGGTAGCTGTGATCTCGATTCTTTCCTCTAGGTGCCTCTTCCTGCTCAAAATATAGGTTTATCCCAGGAGCTGCTGCCACATGAAAGGGTGTCTCTTCTGTTTTTGGCTGAGAGGGGCACCCACAGGAAGAAACAGAAGCTGAAACTATAGATGTTATTCTCCTCCATTTTCCCTTCCCAGGTAATTTCTCATCTAGTTGCTTTACAGATCCTGGCCTACTTTAGCAGTAGAATTACATGAGCCTTCAGACTATTTTCTGGGTACATACAAAACATGTTTTTGATAATTCATGGTAACCAAAGTATCCTGCTATCATAAATCAAAGACTTGGAACAAGTATCCCGTTACCTATCACAGATTTAAATTAAGGGGAATTTGATTGAATTACCTTGGTAGCTGCTGTGTTCATGTTCAGGAGACTCATTGATATTTCTCTGTTTAATGCTATTCTTGGATTTGGGTTGGATTCTATGGCTGTTTCCCTAGTACAATAGACAGTAAGCCCAATCTTGCCCTATTTATTGATTGATTGGTTGATTGATTGTTCCAATTTATACCCCCCCTCCCCTCAAACAGGCTTACATATTTCCCTTCCACACTGCAGCCCCTGCTCTGCATGGCTTTTTATCAGTAAAAGTCCCACAATTTCTACTATAGGCTTTCAGGGCAGTCAAAAGTCATCTCTCTTGCACCTGTGAAGAAGACGGTTGGCTCCAACTCCTTACATTTTTCATGTACCAATGCGCTGTAAATGTTGTACCAAAGGTGTATGTATGTGTATAAAAATTCTGAAAGCAGAAAGGTGTCAGTAAGAGATCTTTCTTCAGCAGCAGTCAACAGTATAGTGAATTTGTCTGATATTGTCACACGTCACTCTGTGTTTATATTCTGCTTTTGAAATATGTTAAAGGTCCATAGCTCTTAACCTTCCTAGTTTGATCAGTAACAAAATATGTAATTTTGTCATTAAGGCAAATGTATTTGTCCTTTCTTTGCCCTCATAATTCCATAGAAGACACATAGTGGTTAGACAATTAAATATTTTAAATTATCATTTTTTAAAATTAGGTGAATCTACAATGTGCCTCTAAGCTGTATGCTATTGACATTTTCCTCAAAGACTCCAGCTAGAAACAGATGATAAAATGAGCCATGCTCTCGAGTAGATAAATTTACAGTATTCAGCTGTTGTAGGTGATTATGCCAGGTTGCAACAAAATAAAGCCTAAAGCATCATATTAACTGTGCCATTTATATGGGCCTTAATACACTGTGAATAAAAGCCTCAATTACTAAGCACTTTTGAGTCCTGACAAGGAAGTCCCATGATGTTAATGGTATCTTTATAACCTTTTTAACTTCTTGTTTCTCTGACAGAGCTCTACAATAACAGCAATGGGTTTGCCGTTGGCAAGCAAAAACTCATTTTGAGACAATAATAATTATTTACTATTTAGATAGATGGCAATAAAATTTATCTGAATGAGATTTTCCTGAGAAAATACGAACTGATTAAATTACTTTCTTTAATGGACTGGTAAAGCGTGTAGTAGTTGAAGCAATGAGTTTAATGTTTTTGCTTCCTTTTTCAATGGAACAATAAACAGCTTTTAAAAAGCAATCTGAATGATAACATTTCATTTTAAAATTGCATTGATGTCCTTCTTTAATAGATCAGGACATTTTTTCCTTCAAAAGAATATGGGAATTGTAATGTAATTTGAATGGCATTTCTTCTCTTTAATTCTTTCCAGTTAATTTCTCTCTAGAACACATCTTGAACCCTAAAAACCCAAATGATATGTGATATCAACTCATATTGGAGTCTGGGATCCAGAGGCCTTCCATTTGTGATATCTTTCCAACATAACCTAGTGTAAGAAAAACGAAGCTCCTTCAAATGTTCATTGTGCTTACACATGTTCTTCTTGTGGGAGCCATTATGTGCCTATAAAGGCAGCCAACTCTGCCCCCCCAGTGAAAATGTGATATGAGAGTATGACAAGTCATAAGGCTGAAGAGCATAACATAAGTCCAAACAACTTCAATGGGAAAGGATTGAGCCAAGAGAACCTCTTATGAAATCACTGAAAATTACGTAAATGCTAACTCTGATTATGATTTGTTTCCCAGTTGTATTTTAAAGAAGTAAGCATGGAATTTACAGTTTTCACATTTATATTTTGATCCTGTTCATATTTAATTAGTCATAAATTCAATGGAGTTTATTTTAAAGTCGCAGTGTTTAGTGATTCAGCTTTATAACCTGCATAGATGGGTGTTAGAAAACCATCCTTGTTACTAGCAGGGAACTAATTTTAAAATTATTATGAAGTTCCATAATAATTTATAATATATAATAATAACAATAATAACTCTTTCTGATCATTTGAGTTTCATTCACAGGAGTGTCGCATTGCTTAACATAATAAAGTTGTATGATCTTTCAGGTACAGATATTTTCAGAATTCTGAAATTGTATTCCGTGTTTAGTTTGCAAGCAAAAGCAGATAAAGATTTGGTTGCTTTTTGTGGATCTTTCTTTAGTCATGAGGGTGATCTTGTTAGGACTCTATTGTAAACATTGGAATTGACCTTTTGTTCCTTGAAAGTTTCTCTGCTTGTGACACAGAACATTAATATATGTTTCCAAGGACATAATTTTAGATGCATCTTTGATAGAAAAACCATCATCAAACATTTTGGCCTCCTTTCCTACCCATCTTTCTGCACAGGTTAGGACCAGTTGTCCAAAGCAGGAGTCTCCAATTTTGGCTGCGCTTGAGTCAATGTCTTGTTTCTGGTATCACACAGCATCTTGTAGTATGGCCTCTTGAAGAGTAGCATGAGATGGGAGATAATTCCTTACCCATCTCAGGAGGATGGCAGTCTGTATTGTAAGTGTACTTCAGAAATGCTTACAGCATTCCTAAAGCATGGCATGATGTCAGAGAGAATTTCCTTCTTTCCTTTCCTGGTTCTTCAGGAGGAGGACCTGTTCCATTTAAATAGCAACATAACTTGGAGACCACTTGGAGTTCTTCAAGAGTACAGCACAACTGTGGGGACAGTCCTCCATTCTATTCAGGAGCAACCTGAAGTGAAGATTCACTATGATGAGCTAATTTGTAGACGCTGGGTGTAAAGTCGTATCCCTTTGGTATCTTACTCTCCAAATATATGGAACATTTATTGGAGCAGATTTGGAAGCTGTTGTCAGAGGTGCATGATATAACGGCCTACATCACTTGGAATGAGGGTGCATGAAGCACTGCTTATGGTTTTATTGTATTACAAGTGGGAACATGGAAGGTCATGGGGGAATCTCATTTCCACACTCACTCTCTGTTTTTCTTCTTTGCCTCTCCCTGGCAGTGCCTGCAGCCTCTCCTCTTTCCTCCTTTCCCACCCACCTACCTACCTACCTTTTCCCAAGCCTTCCCCTAGCAGCCTCTGCCCATTTCCTTTCCTTACCTTTTTCTGTTCCCTTCCCCTATCTCAGCTTTCCCACTTTACCTTCTTTGCTTGTCTCCCTCCTGTTTTACATTCCCTTACTCTTTTGACTGACTCTCTCCCTCCTTCTCCACCACACTGATATTAAATGAGGCATCTATGATTTTGGGGTTCACCTCTGATGGTTTTTTCTTTCTTTTACATTTCATATTTTTCTGACCTAGGGCTTCCCCCAAGTTTATAAGAAAATATCCCCATTTGTCTCTGTTCCCGTTGTGTGGATATTTTGGTCCTTGTATGGCCCAGTTCAGAATTAGATATAATGATTTTAGTTATGAGCTGCTTCACACAGGTCTCTGAAGAGGTGGCATAAAACATCTAAATAATAACAAACAGAATGGAAACGATTTTCATATATGAACTAAATCTCCAGTAATCTATCATTTCTGCTTTGATGTTCTAGAAGAAATATACAACACTACTGATTGTTGCTAAAATTAACCTCTAGAGTGGTTTTGTCAAACACTGCTTATTAGAATCCTTGTAATCATAATCTTTACTATAACAAAAATGAATATAACCAGTACTTGGAAAGAGGGGACTCTACCTTCCCTGAGTCTCAGTGGCACACATACTGCTGGGATACAGGCCAAATGGAAAAACTAAAAGAATGACATTACTACTAGAAAAAGAGTTCTAAAAATAGTTTTCTTGGTTTTCTTACATTAAAAATAAACAGTACAAGAGGCGGGACCCGCGATACTCGCGGGGGGGGGGAGTATTCCGGCCGCCAAGCTTCCCCCTCCCCCCAGCAGCGGCGGCGGCAGCAGCAGCGAGGCCAGTCGGCCTGCCGAGATTCCCCCTCCCCAGCAGCAGCGGAGGGGCGGCGAGGCTGGCCGGCCCCTCAAGCCTCCCCCTCCCTCCCCCCCAGCAACGGCAGCGGCAAGGCCAGCCGGCCCGCCGAGATTCCCCCTCCCCAGCAGATTCTCACCCCCCCGGCTCCGGCGATCCTCCTCCTCCCCCCACCCCCCGGCTCTGGAGGCAAGGCCCGAGCGGCTTCCAGCCGCCGGGCCCGCCGATCTCCCCCCCCCTTCAGCTCTTCAGCAGGAAACGCTCTTACTTTTTTGGGGATTTTGATATCCCCCCTAGACTTTTAAACACTTTTTAGATTTTTCTGCACACCTGGGGACTGCCCCACGTGCGCAGGAAAATCTCCCTGCCCCCCAGGTGCCCCCGATGTGCGGATTTAGATATCCGCACACAGGGGGCCACTTGGGAATTAGATATATAGATATTAGACCACCAAGGTCTACCTTCATTTCCCTCTCCCCTCACTTTGTAATATTTCTTTGGGTGCTTTCTCTCTCTATCCCCCAGTCTTAGTCTCATTCCTTCTCTTCTTTGCTCTGGCTGGACAGTTAAAACATACTTAGTAGCCAATACCCCACCCCCCGTTAATATTATGAATAGAAAGGGGTGTGTGTCAAGTTAATATTTACCAAAAACCTATTAAGAACTGAAGGGATGATTCCGCCTCACCACATATCTTTTACATGCATGGTAATTTATATTAATCTATATTAGTAGTTAAAATTGTGGAATGGTGAATGCCTTAATTCCACTTTATATCAAAGCAGATTAGTACTCTGAAGAAGTGAACAATGACTCATGAAAGCTCATTTGTTGTTGTTCAGTCGCACAGTCGAGTCCGACTCTTTGCGACCCCATGGACCAGATCACGCCAGGCCCTCCTGTCTTCCGCTGTCCGCTGAAGTTTGCTCAATTTCATGTTCGTTGCATCGATGACACTGTCTAACCATCTCATCCTTTGCTGTCCCCTTCTTCTTTGACCTTCAATCTTTCCCAGCATCAGGGTCTTCTCCAGTGAACGCTCCCTTCTCATTTGGTGGCCAAAGTATTTGAGCTTCAGCTTCAGGATCTGGCCTTCCAGGGAACAGTCAGGGTTGATTTCTTTTAGGATTGACTGATTTGATCTCCTGGCAGTCCAAGGGACTCTCAAGAGTCTTCTCCAGCACCATAGTTCAAAAGAATCTATTCTTCGGCGCTCGGCCTTCCTTATAGTCCAACTCTCGCAGCCATACATTACTACGGGGAATACCATTGCTTTGACCATGCGGACTTTTGTTGGCAAGGTGATGTCTCTGCTTTTTATCATGCTGTTTAGGTTTGCCATCGCTTTCCTCCCAAGGAGCAGGCGTCTTTTAATTTCATGGCTGCAGTCACCATCTGCAGTGATCTGGGATCCTAGGAATGTGAAGTCTGTCACTACTTCTACGACTTCCCCTTCTATTTGCCAAGGAGTGATGGGGCCAGATGCCATGATCTTAGTTTTTTTGATGTTGAGCTTCAAGCCCACTTTTGCACTCTCCTCTTTCACCCTGAGCAAAAGGCTCTTTAGGTCCTCTTCACTTTCTGCCATCAGAGTGGTATCGTCTGCATATCTGAGGTTATTGATCTTTTCCCCAGCAATCTTAATTCCAGTTTGTGATTCATCCAGGCCAGCATTTCGCATGATGTACTCTGCATATAAGTTAAATAAGCAAGGTGACAATATACATCCTTGTCGTACTCCTTTTCCTATGCTAAACAGTATGAAAGCTCATACTGTCCCACAAATTTAGTTAGTCTTTAAGGTGCTACTGGACTCTTGCTCTTTTCTGTTGCAAATAGTACTCTAGTTTATGTAACTATAGTTTGTGTTTGTGATTTTTAAATACATCTTGTTTTAGACTTGGTTAAAACACTTACGAAGTCTATTATAAATTAGAACTACTCCCCCACCCAATAAATAGAAGTGATTTTATTACACTTTAAACAGAGCTGAAGGAATGTGTTGTTGTTATTATGACTATACTAGGGTCCTGCCACTGCTTGCTCCGCTTGCCAGGATTGTAGCTTGCTGTGCTCTCAACATTTAACGTTTGCTTGAATACTGAATGAGCAGTTTGGGCTTTGGCCAAAAGAGTCGCAGCAATACCTGATGTAGCAACAGCAAGAGCAATCATCCTCTTCTTGTGAACTGCAGCCAATGTTAGATTTATAACAAATGTCATACCTTGCCTTTCTCCCCATTGGGGACCCAAAACAGTAACATTGTTCTCCTGCCCTTCATTTTATTCTCACAACAACCCTGTGAGATAGGTTAGGCTATGGGCTCAAGGTCACTAGCAAGCTTCCATAGCAGAGAGATAATTTGAGTCTGAGGAAGATCATGTGGCGAAAAAGGGCAGGAAAAGGCAGCATTGTAGGAAGCACTATGGAAATTTTAAACAGCACACCATAGCGATTCGGAAGTGCAACAAAGGAGTAGAAAATGGAAGAAAGCAATTTCCCTCAAAAGGGGCTCAACCACACTTTTCTAACCCAACACAAGTGGGTTTGTATGAACAGGTAAATTCTGTTAGCAGCCAATTACTAAAATAGGTCTGTCTGAATTGACAGAAAAAATCCATTAGAAACCAGTTACTAAAATGGAATACAAGGGCAGTTTGAAAAGAGCCAATATATAACCGGCCCAAGGTACCCAGCAAGATAATCTGGGCCAGGATGTTCCAGTTCCCTTCATTGTTGACACTAGAACTCCCATGATCATCGCCAAGCTGCTGGTCAATTTTGAAATGCTTAGGTTTATTTTCTGAGTTATGCCTGCCTCAGATGGATGGATCTTTTAATCCAAGGGTGTCAAACTCATTTGTTACGAGGGCCGGATCTGACATAAATGTCACTTTGTTGGGCCGGGCCATGTGTACCATAAAATGTAAACTTTGCATCCTCCAGGACTGATTTGAGACCTAGGTTCCTGTCTCATTACCAATGCCTGCTATTGTCATTGGCATCTGAAATCACTCCACTCTCCAATATATAAGGACCAATGGACTCACAATTTAGCTGTATCTGAAGAAGTGAGCAGTGACTCATGAAAGCGCCTTTGTTCAGTCGCACAGTTGAGTTTGACTCTTCGCAACCCCGTGGATGACATCACACCAGGCCCACCTGTCTTCCGTCATTCTCCAAAGTTTGCTTAATTTCATGTTTGTTGCATCAATAACACTGTCTAACCATCTCATCTTTTGCCGTCCCCACCTTCTTTGACCTTCAGTCTTTCCCAGCATCAGGGTCTTCTCCAGTGAATGCTCCCTTCTCATTTGGTGGCCAAAGTATTTGAGCTTCAGCTTAAGTATCTGGCCTTCCAGGGAACAGTCAGGGTTGATTTATTTTACGACTGGCTGATTTGATCTCCTTGCAGTCCAAGGGGCTCTCAAGAGTCTTCTCCAGCACCATAATTCAAAAGCATCTATTCTTTGGTGCTCGACCTTCCTTATAGTCCAACTCTTACAGCCATACATTACTACTGGGAATACCATCGCTTTGACATATGGACTTTTGTTGGCAGGGTGATGTATCTACTTTTTATTATGCTGTCTAGGTTTGCCATCGCTTTCCTACCAAGGAGCAGGTGTCTTTTAATTTCATGGCTACAGTCACCGTCTGCAGTGATCTTGGATCCCAGGAATGTGAAGTCTGCCACTGCTTCCATGACTTCCCCTTCTATTTGCCAAGGAGTGATGGGGCCAGATGCCATGATCTTAGTTTTTTTGATGTTGAGTTTTAAAATAACTTTTGTGCTCTCTTCTCTCGCCCTGAGCAAGAGTCTCTTGAGTTCCTCTTCACTTTCTGCCATTAGAGTGGTATCGTCTGCATATCTGAGGTTGTTGATCTTTTCCCCAGCAATCTTAATTCCAGTTTGTGATTCATCCAGGCCAGCATTTCGTATGATGTACTCTGCATATAAATTAAGCAAGGTGACATTATCCATCCTTGTCATACTCCTTTTCCTATGCTAAACCAATCAGTTGTTCCATATCCGGTTCTAACTGTTGCTTCTTGACCCTTATAGAGGTTTCTCAGGAGACATGTGAGGTGGTCTGGTACTCCCATCTCTTTAAGAACTTGCCACAGTTTGTTGTGATCCACACAATCAAAGGCTTTAGCATAGTCAATGAAGCAGAAGTAGGTGTTTTTTTGGTATTCCCTTGCTTTCTCCATAATTCAGTGAATGTTGGCAATTTGATCTCTAGTTCCTCTACCTCTTCAAAACCCAGCTTGTACTTCTGACAGTTCTCTATCCACGTACTGCTGAAGCCTAGCTTGTAGGATCTTGAGTGTGACCTTGCTAGCATGTGAAATGAGTGCAATAGTACGATAGTTTGAATATTCCTTGGCATTGCCCTTCTTTGGGATTGGAATGTAAACTGACCTTTTCCAATCCTGTGGCATTTTCCAAATTTGCTGGCAAATTGAGTGCAGCACTTTTAAGAAGAAGAAGAAGAGTTGGATTTATACCCCGCCCTTCACTGCCCAAAGGCGTCTCAGAGCGGCTTACAAACTCCTTTCCCTTCCTCTCCCCACAACTGACACCCTATGAGGTAGGTGGGGCTGAGAGAACTTCTGACAGAAACTGTCCTTGAGAGCACAGCTGTGCCAGAGCTTGTGACTGACCCAAGGTCACATCAGCAAGTGCAAGTGGAAGAGTGGGGGAATCAAACCCAGATCTCCCAGATAAGAGTCCGCACACTTAACCACTACACCAAACTGGCTCTCTTAAGTGCATCATCTTTTAAAACTTTGAATAGCTCAGCTGGGATACCATCACCATGAAAGCTCCTACCATGCCACACATTTTGCTAATTGTTAAGGTGCTAGAGGACTCTTGCTCCTTTCCATTAATATAGATTGCAAGCTGTACCGTTAGGTTCTCCCTCTGAGGTGGAGGCCATCTTGTGGGGGTGATTCCCATCCATCATCAGGGAGGCAGGACTAAGTTCAACTTCTTCTTGTTTCCTTTGGTGGGAGTCACCCTTGGCTCAGTTCTTTTCCTGCCTCAGTAGGGAGAGCAGCTAGGTGTTGGCTCTCACCTAACACCATACTTACTATAACTCTTTAGAGAGAGGAAACAACTCTTTTCTTCTTACCCCTTTTCATTCTCGCTAATTTCTTTCCAAAAAAAAAAAAAAGCCTCTCCTCTCTCCTCCTTCTAATCTTCGCTCACTCAGAGAATAGCCCTTCACGGGCCAGTGACTCAGTGACTCAGCCTAATCTTCAAAGTGGCTATCAGGGCTGACAACAACGGCCTTCTCTCCCTGCTGGAGACGGAAGCGGGCGGGCTTCCCGAGGATCAGCAAGACCACACTGCGAGAAAAAGGGCCGTGGCAGAGCTGGGAGTGCTTACTAAGGAGCGAGGTGAAGGCAATACCTTAAAGCAAGCCAAAAATACTTCACGTGCTCAAACAGAGCCCGCACAGCTGGTGGTGGCCATTTTGGATGGCCTTCAGTGCCCCAACCCTTACCTTGAGTCCCCCAAGCTCTGGTCAGAGAGGGGTGGAGCAGATCCGGCAAATCCAAGCCAGCTTTGCCCAGGAGCCCGGTGCAAAGGACAGTCAGCAGACCGGTAACATTGCTGATGATGTCCCTCCCCTAATTTTCCCCAGGGCAATGGCTTTCTTTAGATGGGCAATGAGGGAGGAAATCGCTCATTTTTACAGATTGGGGGCTCATACCCCACGCTGCTTCAGATCGCGTACCCCCTCCCCTTCCAGACAAATGGAGGAAAGTGGGCAGCTGGCCAACTAAGGCTGCTCAAAAAGATTTCCCAAGGAAGCAATACATGCCTGATGTTCTCATTGATGAAGATGATGAAATCTCTCTACCATGCAGTGAGAAGGAGGAAGGGGAGTTTTCCTCTAATCCAGAGGATGAGGGGGAGGGAGTCCCAAAAGGACATGCTGTTAAGGAGCAATCCTTTCGATTCTTTAAGCCTGAGGACTTTCCATATTTGCTGGGAAAAACCCTACCAGCACTTAAAATCCAGGCTTTACAGGAAGCTGGGAATAAATCCCTTAGGCACCAGGAACAAACTGATGGTTCGGAAATTAATGATGAGTTCTTTCCTCCTGAGGATTATACAGAAACATCCTTTCCCTTTCCAGATTTTTATATGAGGAAAGTTAAGGCAGAGTGGGAAAAGCCCTTAACAAGCAAGGCAATTCCAGGGGCCACTAAGAAACTGTACCCTTTAATATCTTCTGCCTCAGATCTTTTTCAGGTTCCTGTGGTTGACACTCCTGTAGCCACCCTGCAATCGTCTGGTCTCCTATCAGCAGACGGATATGGTACTCTGAGAAATAATTTAGATAAAAGAGCTGAATTCACCTTAAGGCGAGCCAGTTTGGTGTAGTGGTTAAGAGTGCGGACTCTAATCCAGGAGAACTGGGTTTGATTCCCCACTCCTCCACTTGCACTTGGTTGGATGACCTTGGGCAAGCCATAGTTCTGATAAGAGCTGTTCTTGAAAAAGAGCCATTTCTGTCCAGAGCTCTCTCAGCCCCACCTACCTCACAGGGTGTCTGTTGTGGGGAGGAGAAGGGAAAGGAGTTTGTAAGCCGCTCTGAGACACCTTTGGGTAGTGAAGGGCGGGGTATAAATCCAATCTCTTCTTCTTCTTCTTGATGAGGTCAGCACCATGGCTATTAAGGTCTTCTCTGCAGCATCCACAGTTTCTAGGGCAACCATTGTGTGGATGCAAAAACTTATCCAGATGCTTCCTGAAAATAACCACAGGTTACTGGAAGGGGCCAATAGGGCCCTAAGACTATTTTCTATACTGCTGATGCCACCCTGGATGCCATGGCCCTGGCATCCAGAGCTGTGGCTTCAGCTGCAGCAGCCCGGTTCATAGTATGATTGAGGGCTTGGCCAGCAGACTATCAGACTAAAGCTATCATCTCAGTTTACCCCTTTCAGGGAGACAAATTGTTCGGGGACTCCCTAGACAAAATACTAATGGAGATTTGCAATAAGAAAAAAACCCTACCTAAGTTGGTACGCCCTGGGGACAGGAGGGTGGCCAGCTCCTCCTCCTCTCTTCCTTTCGTCCTTACAACTCTGCAGCCAGATTTAGACAAGATAATAGGAGACCTTCCTGGGGAGGCAATAAAAAGCCCTTTCACCGTGGAGGCTTCATCAACAGCAGATACACCAGACACCCTGACAATAGACAAGACGGGGGGGAGGACCCAAAAAACCCTCAGGCATGACTATGCAGACCCTCCTGTGGGAGGATGTCTCCTTCTTTTCAGACAGGAGTGGCTTGCCTCCTAACCAGATGTGTGGACCAAAGATATAGTTTCAGAAGGTTACAAACTAGAGTTCCTATCAATTCCTCCTCAGCGTTTGTGTTGTCTCTCCAGTCCACAGAAATCCAGTAAAGAGGGCCAGAAGCAGGTCTACGGTAGATCACCTGCTGCACATCCAAGCAATAGGAATCATCCCCGTGGATGAACATCAGACCAGGGTCTACTCCATCTTTTATACGGTTCCCAAGAAGAAAGGGGACTGGAGGGCAATTTTAGATCTAAAATACCTCAACATGTATATAGACCTGAAGCACTTTCGCATTGAATCCTCGAGGTCCATTGCAGAGTCCCTCCTGCCTGGGGAGTTCCTCTCTTCCATCGATCTGACGGAAGCATATCTACATGTCCCAATCTTCTCTCAGCACAGGAGGTTCCTGTGCTTCTGTGTAGGCAAGGAACATCTACAATTTTGAGCACTCCCCTTTGGCCTGTCCTCAGCTCCTCACATGTTCATGAAAATCCTGGTCCACCCTGTCGTGTGCCTGCGGAAACAGGGCATCCATGTCCACCTGTAGCTGGATGACATTTTGATCTGATCCCCATCCAGGACGCAGTCCCAGGAGGACACGACTGCTATCATTCGATGCTTCCAAGACTTCGGATTTCTTGTCAATTTGACAAAGAGCTCCCTGGCTCCCTCTCAACATTTGGAACATTTAGGAGTCATAATGGGCTTCCGGTCTGGGATTCATGGCGTCCTGACGTGCTCTGGCTTGCTCGTAGAGCTCCCAGAGCAAACGGAGGGTCTTGACGACAGGGTGGGCTTCCAATAGCCCACCGCAGATCCCCCAGGCAGGGGGGTGACTGGCAGAGAGCCTGGCCCGAGAGAGGAGTTGAGATCGGCTGATAGCGGGGCTTTAAAGAGCGCCGCGACCAGCCTTGATCCCCTCCCCCAGAGAAGGCACTTCGGAAAATCTCTACAAGACCCCACCGAGTTGGATTCTCAACATAAGAACGCATGACCCAGACCTCCAAGACATTCTACGGAAACTGATATCAAGGAAACACTGCTATAACAAGACACTGACTTTGAAGGTAACTTTTTAAAATTGCTCACCGGAGACGCGTTTCGGCCGAAAATAAACAACATCCGATGAAGCGCATGATCGTGCACTATCTGTTGTACTAACATTGGAGCGGAAAAAGTGCAGTTAAACAGCTAAAAAAGGCCAAAAAGCCGAATTGTTGATCATTCCTGCGGTTAAATTATTGACTTTAAAATAGAAACTAACAGTAACTCCGCGAGAATTGCAGTGGAAAAGTACTGGAGCTGCTGCAGCAGAAATCGGCAAAACAGGAAGTGACTTCAGAACAGACAAGTAATCATCCTAGAGAAGACCAAGGAGGCCGGAAGAAGGGAAGAAATCAGGAACAAGGGGGACCATTAAGATTGCCGGACAGGAAGTGAGTACCCGGAAGAACCATTTACCATAGAGAAATTGCGCCCGCCATTTTGGGAAGGTCAGAAAAATTTTCTTTGATTTTAAACGAAAGACTTAATATAAAAAAGTGAAACCAGTGCGATTTAGGTGGGCACAAGAAGGACTTTGATTTAGAGTGTGTTGGAGGGAAGATTGTGAACAACGGCTTACGACCTGCGGCAACGACAGAGGGCAAATACCTGGTCCTCCCCGAAAATGGCTGGAAAAGAGGAAAAAAAGCTACAGGGCATGATGGAAGCTATGGAAAAACGAGTGATGGACGCGATTCTGAAGCTTGAAAAGACCGTTATATCAGAGGTAACAGAGCTGAAAAAGAAATGTCTGGAATTACAAAAGAGATACAGACGCTGACCAAAAGAGCAGATGAGATGGATGTAAGGGTGAAGGGAGTAGCATCCAATATAGCTGAGGTCACTTTAGAAACAGATAAAGTGAATGTGATGGTCCAATACAATGCAATGATTAATCATATGAGATTCAGGGGGATCCCTGAAGATAAGAATGAGGACATCCATTCAGTCATGGTAGATGCTGTTGCAGATTTTTTGAAAATGGAAGAGGAGAGAGTGGCGGCACAGATTGATGTGGTATACAGAGTCAATTCTGCGATTGCGCAAAGGAAAAAATTACCTAGAGATGTAATTGTCCAGTTTATATCTAAGAAGTTGAAGGAGGATTTGTTTAAGCAACAATTTCAGGACGACTTCACAATTGGCAACAAGAAAATCATGGTCCTAAAGGAACTACCCAGAGCGATGCTTCAGGACAGACGACTTTTTAAAGACCTGATTGACAAGCTGAAATCAGAGGGCATAAGATATAGATGGGAAATTCCTAAAGGTGTCAGTTTTTCGTTCAAACAGAAGAGAGTCACCATCAAGTCAGTTGACCAAATGACCAGATTCATCAATGATAATTTTATAGACTCTGATAAATAATTACAGAATCAACATGGAGAGTCAAATAATTTCATGGAATGTTAATGGACTGAACTCACCCCAAAAAAGGAAAAATGTCAGACTCTGGTTGGAAAAACAGAAATGTGATATTGTTTGCTTGCAAGAAACACATATTAAAAAATCAGATGCCAAATTTTTGATTCAAAAAAGATTAGGAGAGGAATTTTATTCACTCTCCTCTCAAAAGAAAAAAGGAGTAGTTACATATATTAAAAAGAGTTGGAACCAAAAGAAATTTTCAAAGACAATGAAGGGAAATTTTTGGCGGTAGAAGTTGTGCTGCAGAATAAAAAGACATTAATTGTTAATCTCTATGCTCCCAATGGGGCAAAAGAAAACTTTTTTCAGAATTTGTGGGAACAACTACGACAGTTGACCTATGAGCAAATGATTTTAATGGGCGATTTTAATGGTACTGTTGACAATGTTGTTGATAGAAAATCAAAAAAAGGAATTGAGGCCATGGGCAAACTTCCTAAAGTCTTTTTCCAATTGATTAAACATGAACATTTGGCAGACGTTTGGAGAACTAAACATCCCAGAGACAGTGAGTACTCTTTTTATTCATCAAGACACGAGTCTTTTTCCAGGATAGATATGATGTGGATGACAGAGAACCTAATCTTGCAAACACGCAAAATTGAGATACTACCTAGGACTCTTTCTGACCACAGTCCGATAAAATGGTCAACGTATGTTAAGAGAAAAAATTTCGATGGCGACTCAACGAAGATTGGCTGGACAAGCAAAATATTGTGGATAAAATAAGGACAGAAACCCAAACATACTTTCAACTGAACTTAAATAAAAGTGTACAGACGCAAACGGTATGGGAAGCCTACAAGGCTGTGATGAGAGGACATCTGATTGCAATTAATAATAATGAAAGGAAACAACAAATGAAAATAGACAAAGAAATTATGGAAAATATTCGGAAAAAAGAAACAGAACTTAAGAAAAGGCCTGGTAAAAAGAAGATTTTGAGAGAATTGAGGATCCTAAGGGAGCAATATGCGGCAAGGTTGAACAAAGAAGTATTTTGGAACTTGAAAAAATTGCAACAGAAATCCTTTGAAGGTGCAAATAAACCTGGCAAATATTTAGCATGGCAATTAAAGAAAAGAAGAGAGAATAAAACAATCACTTGTTTGAAAGATGGAAATAAAGAGATTTTGGACCCAGGAGGAATTAAAAGGGAATTTTTCAAATACTATGCGACTCTCTTTCAATCGAAACAAGCAGATCCTCAAAAAATGTTGGATTACCTATCCAAAGTTAATTTGATACAACCAAATCCAGAAATGAAAACACTCCTAAATGCTGCAATAACTAAGGACGAAATTAGTAAAGCAATAGCCGAGGCAAAAATCTCCAAAGTCCCAGGCCCGGATGGCTTTTCAGCTAAATTTTATAAAAAATTTCATGAAGATTTGGTTCCGGTGCTGGAGATTCTTTTAAATGAAATTAGAAAGACAGGAAAGATCCCTGACTCCTGGAATGAAGCTGCAATCACCTTAATTCCTAAAGAAATGCAAGATTTAACAAATGTTAAAAACTATCGGCCCATTTCATTATTGAACAACGATTATAAAATATTTGCAAAAATATTGGCAGAGCGCCTTAAAAAGTTTTTGAAAGATACTATTGTGGAAGATCAAGCTGGTTTTTTACCAAATAGACAAATTAAAGACAATATGAGGGTTGTATTGGACGCAATTGAGTATTATGACAAACATCCTGAAAAAGAAGTCGCTTTTTTATTTTTGGACGCAGAGAAGGCCTTTGATAATTTAAATTGGGAATTTATGTTTAAAGTGCTTGAGAAATCTATGATGGGCGTAGAATTTACAAGAATGATCCAATCGATATATAAAGAACAAAAAGCTTTGGTGATTGTTAATGCAGAATCAACAGATATGTTCCGGGTAAGAAAAGGTACTAGACAAGGTTGTCCCCTGTCACCATTGTTATTTATCTGGATTTTGGAGATTTTGCTACAAGCGGTCAGAGATGATGTTAATATAAAAGGGTTGAATATTGGAGGTTTTTCATTTAAATTAAGAGCATTTGCGGATGATATCATGTTTATTGTTGAAGATCCTGTTAATAATATGCCTAAGGTATTTGAAAAAGTAAGAGAGTTTGGTGATCTTGCAGGGTTTTATGTCAACAAAAATAAATCTAAGATACTGTGTAAAAATATGATTGGTACAAAGCAACAAATGTTACAAAATGTGACAGAATGTGAAGTGGTTAAAAGGGTTAAGTATCTGGGAGTTGAAATTACAATGAAAAATATAGATTTGTTCAAGAATAATTATGAAAAATTGTGGGGTTCGATAAAGAGTGATTTAGAAAAATGGGAAAAACTAAGGTTATCTCTTCTTGGAAAAATTGCCGTTATTAAAATGAATGTACTGCCCAGGTTAATGTTTTTGTTTCAGACAATACCAATTGTGAAAGATGGAAAAGTGTTGGTAAAATGGCAAAGAGAAATCTTTAAGTTTATCTGGGCAGGGAAGAAGCCAAGAATTAAAATGAAGATAATGTATGATACTAAGGACAGAGGTGGCTTCCAAGTCCCGAATTTGCGTTTGTATCATGAAGCAGTATGTATGTCTTGGTTATCTGAATGGGTAAATTTGGAAAATAGAAAACTTTTAGCTCTTGAGGGGCACGATTGCAGATTTGGCTGGCATGCCTATCTTTGGTATGGGAAAAACAAAGCTGACTCTATGTTTAAGCATCATTATGTAAGGAGGACATTGTTTGATGCATGGACCAGGTATAAGGATACAATATCGGATGAAAGGCCTCTGTGGATTGTTCCAGCTGCAGTTATACATTTGTTTTCAGAATATAGAGGCAATGATTGGTTGAAGTATCAGGAATTGTTGCAAAGAGAAGGGAAAAAATATGTTTTAAAACCAAATAATGAATTAGAATTTGAGTATGGTTGGCTACAATATTGTCAAATAAGGGACATTTATAAAAAAGATTGTAAAGAGTTTGGTTTTAGGGCTATGAATGATGATTTTGAGAATATATGGTTGAAAAAAGAACGGAAAATGATATCAAAAATGTATAAAACTTTGTTGACTGTATATACTTTGGATGAAACCGTTAAAGAACAAATGATAAAGTGGGCCATAAATATGAACAAAGAAATTTCTATGGAATCATGGGAATTTTTGTGGAAAAGATCTTTTAAAATGTCCACTTGTATTAACGTAAAAGAAAATTGCTATAAGATGATGTATAGATGGTATATGACACCAAAAAAGATTGCTAATATTAGCATGGATAAGAACTTGAGTAATAAATGTTGGAAATGTAAAAAAGTAGAGGGTTCTTTTTACCATATGTGGTGGTCATGTGATAAAGCGAAAGCATACTGGTCTAATATACATTGTGTGATGCAGAAAATATTGAAAACCCCAATTGAGAGAAAGCCTGAACTTTTTCTCCTCGGTTTGACAATGGAAAAAATTCCACAAGAGAAAAGGACACTGTTATGGTACATGATTACGTCGGCGAGAATGGCCTTTGCTCAGCATTGGAAAATGGAGAAGGTACCAGATATACATGACTGGTTGAGAAAATTGTTATTTTTAGCAGAAATGGACAAAATGACAAAGAAATTAAATGGACAAATGGCAGAACAGTACTTAAAAGACTGGGAAGGATTGAAACTGTATCTAGAAACTGAATATAGAATGAAGGGGAAAATATATAATTTGGATACGTACGGATATTGAATGAGAAGTGAAATGAATTTTGAACTGTATGTACTGTTATACATAATATGCTGAAATTGTAGAGGTTATATATAATTTAAATGTGTTACCTGGTTTGTCGAGGTATTTAAGTCTAAACTTGATTGCCTTATAATTTTTTCTGTTTGTTATTAGCAGTGTTGGAAGCCTATTAGGGGGGTGGGGGGATTGGGATCTTACTTTTTGGAAACTGTATTGGTAACGTGATTGGAAATGTTGAATATATCCCAATAAAAATTTTGTTTCAAAAAAAAAAAAGGAGTCATAATGGACACCTGGGCAATGAAGCTGTATCTTCCCATCACCAACGCTCAAAAGATCAAGGGACTAGCAATGCAGATCATACAGGCAAGCTCCTCGTCTCTATCCACTCTAGCTAAGATGATGGGACTCATGGTGGCAGTCTTCGATACCCTACAGTGGGGAAGATTTCAATCCAGGCAACTGCAGAAATTTCTACATCCATACCAGAACTCCATTGCCTTGAAGAGGGAATTCTCCTTGAAAGTCCAACTCCAGATGAAGGCAAGTCTTCGTTGGTGGACCAAGCTGCCCAACCTATCTCAGGGCAAGACATTTTGGATATAGGATCAGACCCAAATCTCCACAGATGCCAGCCTGTCTGGGTGGGGTGCCACCCTTCTTCACCAACCAGTCCAGGGAAAGTGGTCCAAAGCAGAGAAGGTCCTTCCAGTCAACTTACTGGAACTACGAGCCATCTGACTGGCTCTTCAACATTTTGCCCACCAAGTCCAAGGACGCCACGTCCTTATACAAACTGACAACGTATCGTCCAAAGCCTACCTGAACAAACAAGGGGGCTTCAGGTCCCTGGTGCTGCACAGAGAAGTGACCCTTTTGCTGAATTGGGCAGAGAGCAACCTGAGTTCAATCAGGGTGGAGCACACCACACAGGTGAATTGGTTGAGCCATCAGTCAATCCAGGAGGGCGAACCTTTTCCATCTGATTCGGTCCAGATTTGGAACTCCTCTAGTGGACCTATTTGCCTCTCCAAGCAACAACCAATTGGACAGGTTCTATACCCGATACTATCATCCTTCAACAGAAGAAACAGATGCTCTTCTGTCTCCTTGGCCTGCGGGACTTCTGTATGCATTTCCCCCACTGCTCGTTCTTCCCAGGCTACTTTGGAAGATAAAAGTGCTGAAGGTGGAGGTCATAGTGGTGGCACCCTATTGGCTTTGTTAACCTTGGTTCTTATTTATTTATTTATTAGATTTATGTCCCACCCTTTCAACCAGGGCTCAGGGTGGCGATTGTCTCTCCAGGAGATAGCGGTCGCTTCTCCATCCTTCCAGTGTCCGAAGACATGATACTCCAGGGCCCGATTCGCCATCCCAATCCAGGATGGTTCTGTTTGACCACATGGAAGTTGAAAGAGTCGGGTTTCGGTTTCCGGCGTTGCGAATGGCGGCCACCTTTTGGGAAGCTCCCAGAGGTGGTTAGCCCACATGCAGTTTGGGGGGGTCTTTGCAGGTTTGCAAGACCCTAGTGAGCCTTAGGTAAATGCTCCAAACCGGGGGCGCTTGGGGAGTAGCCTCTTTGCCGGCAGTCAGCTGGGAAATTGAGGCTTTCTCCCCGCCCCAATCGGCCCCGCTGCGGTGTGCCCGTAATGGGACTTAGCAACGCCACCGATTTCCAACAGGAGTGAGGAACAGCGATGATTTAAAGCAAAAAGAAGAAACGGCAGGAACCGTGAGTTGGAGGTCTGAATTTGAAGCGAAACCCGAGCCCTTCCCCCGTAAGCGAATAAGCGGCTGGGAGGAGGGGAATTCCCCCCCCACTGAGAAGCGGGATTTGCATAAGAAAGCTAAGGGGGATGAAAGGGAAGAAGGGTTGGTGAAATTACCTTTGGGGTGCCATTGAAGCGAATGAGTTAGCGGGACTCCTGAGCGACGCGTCACGAACTTTTATAAAGTAAACAAATACAAGAAATGTCTGCCATGAAGAAGGTCCCTTTGAAAATTGAGAAGAAGGGAGGCGGGACTTCCGGTCCGGGTAATCCCCCTCCAGAGCCGACTGTCAGTCAACAGACAAGTGAGCTACTGCACCCTCTGCTGGTCCAAATACAGAAAATCAGCGAAACCTTAACTAATATGGAAGGTGTTCTCAACAGTCAACAGAGGCAACTAACAGAGACGTCAAAGAAGATGGAGGAGATCACACAGAAATGTTTGGTCTCGTCGGAAGACATCGGAAAAGTGAAGAAAAGGGTCAACAAGTTAGAAAAGCATCAGGATGTGCAAGAAAAAAGAATTTTGATGTTGCAAATGGAAAAATCGAATCTGACTCTTCGATTTCAGGGCATTAAAGAAGAAGAGAAGGAAGATCTCAGATCTATACTTGCGAATGCCTTGGCACCCGTAACTGGCAGAGATCAGCGTGAGTTAAAAGAAGAAATGGATAAGGTCTATAGGGCCTACTCCACATTTACAAAAAAATAATCTGCCAGCAGAAGTGGTTGTCAAGTTTGTCAAGCAGAGTACTAGAGATCAAATCTTGCGTGCAGTTGCAGCAGTGCCCTTGAAAATTGGGGAGCAGACCATCAGAATATTGAAAGATGTGCCTTATGAAATCCGGATGAAAAGGAAAGCTTATAAAGGATTGACCACTTTTCTACAAAGAAGACAAGTTATATACAGATGGACCTATCCTGAAGGCCTTTTGTTCAAGTACAAGGATAAAAGAGAGAAGATTGACTCCATCTTCAAGGCGCAGGAATTTCTGAAGAGACACGCCAGTCCAGAGGAAGAGGCAGCACTCGCAACGTGGACAGATTTGAGCAGTGAAGATGACAGCGGCCCAGAGGAGGGAGGTGCCGGAGCGGGAGAAGTGAAAATCAAAGGTGGCCCATCCTATAACTTGAGGGATACCAAAGGAAGACAACCTACGAAATAACTGTTCGGGAAACGTCAAAAAGGAGATGACTAATAATTAACCCCAAAGGACATTACTAACCTCATTAACAGAGTTATTTAGAATTTTGGTTAGATGAAAAGAAGACTCTCAAATCACGGAGATTGCCAAAAACTGTATCTATATTGATTTAAACTAACCTTTATTAACAGAATACTCACTCCGCTCTTTTCTTTATCCCTCTATATACCCTACCTTTTTCTATTTATAAAAAGAATAAATTCCTCTCCTTTTTAGGAGGGTTTTGATAAAAAAAAAAAAGGAAGTTGAAAGAGTCAAACTCCTGAAACTGGGCTATAGCGAGTCGATCATTCAGATGATGATGGCTTCCAGAAAACCTTCCACATCTCGGATCTACAATGTTACATGGAAGGCCTTCATCCGATGGTCCGAGAGGAAGAAGGTTGATCCACTCCATCCCAAAATGCAGTCCATTCTGGATTTCCTGCAGGACGGTCGGGGCAGTGGTCTTCGAGCTACCACTCTCAGAAGGCAGATAGCAGCTTTGGCTTTGGTCCTACCCTGGTGTGGAGGTTTGCCTATATCTCAACACCCTCACATTCAACATTTCCTGAAGAGAGCATCCTTCAAGGATCCCCCACAGAAACACAGGTTTCCTACATGGAGACTTAACACAGTTCAGCATTAACAAAGGGACCATTCAAACCTCTAAAGAACATTTCTCTGAAATTTCTGAGAATGAAGACCTTGTTCTTAGTGGCCATTACTTCAGCAAAGGATCTCTGAGCTGGAGGCTCTATCCATTCGAAAGGAGCTCTGTGTTTTCCATAAAGAAAAAGTGGTACTAAGGACAGATCCTTCCTTCTGTCCTAAAGTGAACACTAAGTTTCACAGATCCCAAGAAATCTGCCTTCCTTCATTCTCACCAAACCCCACACATCCAAAAGAAAGAATGTGGCATAATCTGGATGTAAGAAGAGCTCTCAAATGCTACATCTTGAGAACAGTGCCCATTAGATGAACAGAAGCTATGTTCATCAACATTTCTCCTCCCCAAACAGGAAAACGATGTCTACATCAGCTATAAGTTCCACTATCAGAGCGTGCATCGCAGAGGCTTACAAGAGCCTGAACATCAGAGTCCCTGAGGGCATCACAGCCAATTCGCTACGCAGCACAGCTGCAACTGCAGCCTTTGCTAACAGAGCATCAGTGGAAGAAATTTGCAAAGCGGCAACGTGGTCCTCGTTGTCCATCTTCATCAGACATTATAAAATCAATGTATGTGACTCGGCGGATGTGGCCTTTGGTCGTCGAGTGCTGCAGTCAGTTTTATCTGTGGATGATGACCACCCACCTAATTTTTAGGGGACACTGCTCTGGGATGTCCCACAAAATGGCTTCCACCTCAGAGGGAGAACGACCATTAGTACTCACCGTGAAGGGTCCTTCTCCTCTGTGGTCTGGAGGACATCTTGGCCCTCCCGGGTTGTCATTCCTTCCCCACAGACTACTGACGACAGGCTGACGACCAGAGATGATAGAGTGAGAGACAAAGAGAGAGTCTAGGAAGAGAAAATGCAGAATTCAATCTGTATTACAGAAAGAGAGTCTTACCTTGCCCTTTCTCTTGTTCTTCCTGTTCTGGTTAATGTTTTTTCCTATTGTTTAAGTTGTTCTCCTGTAGCATAGTTTTCATAGTATATTGCTTTTCGGAGCACCAGAACTGAGCCAAGGGTGACTCCCACCAAAGGAAACAGGAACAAGTTGAACTTAGTCCTGCCTCCCTGATGATGGATGGGAATCACCCCCACAAGAAGTCCTCCAGACCTCAGAGGAGAAGGACCCTTCACAGTGAGTACCAATGGTCATTTCCTCCTCCTCCTCCTCCTGTTTAAAGTGGAGAGGGGGATCTCTCCAAGTGAAATAATGTGTTGATTCCAGACTGGGCAAAATTTTGGAGCATCAGCACTCAACAGACCAAAGGGCCACAGGGCAGGCAGGGTTCCTCTACAACAGGAATCAAGGGAATAGGACTGAAATGAGTGAGCCAGGGCTGGATTAGATGGCCTTTAGGTCCCTCTTAGCCTCATCGCAGAGGCAGTTGCCATTGTACAGCTGGCCTCAATGAAAGGCAGGGGCAAGAGAGGGACAGCCCACAGCAGCCCCACCTGAAACCCATCAACTGCAGCTTTCAGGCTCCAAGCAGTAGCTAAAATAGCTAAAAATGGTAAGCACAGAGGAGGGGAAGAGGATGCAGAAGCCAGAGGCATTTCAAGCCAGTGCGGAAGCCCTCTGCCTCCACCTGAAAGAAAGGGAGGGTTTTTCTTTCCTCCTTTGGTGGTGTTGAAGCTGCCTCACTGCTAATCCCCTCCTAGCAGTTCTCCCCAAGCCCAGAAGAGGGAGGACAGAAAGTCGCAGAAGCGGTGGGGGGGGGCGGGAGGAAAAATGTTGATGATCAACAGTAAGAGGGATGCTGAGGCAGGGAGTCCAGAGGAGGAGGAGGAGGAGGAGGTGGCAGTGAGGGGGGCACATGCCAACCACGCATGAGGTAGCACCGGGAGATTCCCCCAGCACGGCTTTGGGTATGTCTGTTTAGAAGAGGTGCTGGTGCTTCATGCAGATGGGGGAAAGGCAAGCACTGGCTCTCAAGGGATTGAAAAGCCAATCCAACTAAGTGATGCCTCTGAATCATGTGCTGGGAGGGCAGGAGGGTCACTTTCAGCCGGGGGAAGCTGGCTGGCTTCCTTCTTGTGCCACAGCAGCAAAAGCCAAGCATTGAGCGTGTGAGGCAGCAGGTTGCAGCCCTCCAGCCAGAGAAGGCACTTTCTGCTCTTTCTGGCACAGTCAGAGGAGAAGCCTGGCAAGCAAATGTCATCTCATTACTCAGTCTGTGCATGGAGCAAGTGGGATGGTAGGGCTGCTTCAGATCATGTGGGTAGGAAAGCTCAGAGGAAAAAAACCACAGTGGCTCACTTTGGAGAGGATTTGGGACATGCCAGCCCTGAATCACCTGTTTCACGCTCTTTTAAAAAACAAAGTGTTACACTTGTGACAAGACATGCTCTTCTGACTCATGCTCTGTCTCCTATATACAATGCCCCGGCAGGGCCCAATACTATCCAGGAGTCCCCAGAAACCGAGGCTGGAACAAGGAAACCCTGCTGCTCTTGGGTCTCATCTGCCCAGGGTCCTGTGGAAGAGCAGAGCATGAGGGAGTCAGTGGGCACATCCTGGCAGCTGACCCCAGCAGCAGGGGCTCCAGGTGAGCACAGAGGCAAACCCCCAGCATCGCCCAATACCATCCAGGTGTCCCCAGAAGCCAAGGCGAAATGGGGTCAGCAAGCAGGCCCATGGCCTGGAAGCAGGCAGTGGGAAGCTTGATGGCATTCAGGTCACCAGAGAGCCTGAGAGGATGGGTTGGACCTGCGGCCAGAGTAGGAACGAGGCAGACACTGTCGACAGAAGAGAGAGGAAGGAACAAGAACAAGATTGGTAAGACAGAAGAGAAAAAAGGAGGTGGGGACACAAGGAAAAAGGGGGAAGGGAGGCGGGTCAAAAGGGAGCTGGAGGAGGATAAAAGGACCAAAGAGGACAGAGGTTGGGGAGGAGACACTCAGGTGCCTGTCCATTCTGGAAAGGACCCATCAGGGAACAGCAGTGGTGGTGAAATAACTTTGCCCTGCACCCTATTCGCTCCTAAGGGCAGAGTCAACAATGGTGGAGAGAAACCTTGGAGAAGGAAGCAGGGGAGAGCCAGTTGCTCATGGGCCGTATACAAGCCTCGCAGTGACTGGTTCTGGCCCACGGGCCATATGTTTGACATCCCTGCTTTAATCAGTATAGACTTGTGGTAACAGCAATCCAAGGGACTTGTTTAATTATATTCTGTTTAGATTAGCATCATGGGGGGGGGGGCAGATGGAATCTTTGCCCGAGGGCCTTGATGGCTCTCAGCAGCCTGTAGATTCCTTTTCTAAACCCAGCTGACCTGGCCATGCTAATTCATGCTTTTGTAACTTAGTGGTCAGAATACTGTATGTGAAGACAATCCAGAAATTCCAGCTGCTCCTGAATGTGGCAGCCCAATTGTTGTTAGGGGCTAGCCACTTGGAACATATCTTGCCTTTTGTTCTGTTTTGTTTTTTAATTGGCTGCCACTTTATTTCTGAGTCCACTTCAAGGTGCTGGTTGTGACCTTTAAAGCCCTTGATGGCCTGGGACCCTTGGATCTTAAAGGACCGTATCTCCCCATATGTCCTTGTGAACCAGCTGTGATCTTCATCTTATTGCCGTCTGGGTATTCCCTCACTGAACACAGTCTACCTGGCATCAACTAAGGCCCATGCTTTCTCTATGAAGCAGTGGTCCATCAGTGGCTATTAGCCACAAGGTATAGACAGGAACTCTCAATTTGGGGCAAGTGATGCACTGTATTCTTGGTGCTTGGGGCGGGCAACAGTGGGGGGCTTCTAGTGTCCTGGTCCCACTGCTGGACCTCCTGCTGGCACCTGATATTTTTGGCCACTGTGTGACAGAATGTTGGACTGGATGGGCCATTGGCCTGATCCAACATTGGCTTCTCTTATGTTCTCTATGGTTGCTCCTATTTAATGGAATGGGCTGCTGAGGAGGCATCCTTAGAAACTTCCAGGAGGTGCTATAAGTCCTGTACAACAAGTGTACTTCAGACATTGGAGGTTACTCAGCGTTCTTTTATAAGTAAGCTCTGAGCACGTTACTTTAGTAAGATCAATAGTTTTTTTCCCTATTGGAAAACAGAAATCACTATTTTAATACAGCACAGTGTTAATGACTGCACAATTAAATGCTATGTTCTACTTTGGTTACTTACAATGTAAAAAGTAAAGGCCTAACAATAAAGTTATAAAAAATTTCATAGCTAGTTTTGCCCAAGATCCAAAACCAGAGAAAGCAGATAATTCTCTTAATGCAGTGAAGCCTCGCATTTCCTTTTTGGCCTCTGGAAGAAGGGAGCAGGTTTCTCTTTCCCCAGCAGCTGACAGTGGCAGCAGAGGCTGAAGAGAGCTTCCAAGCTCCCTTGCTCTCCCCGTAACCTTGCTGCTCTCTCATATTCCACTAGCTCACTTTACATTTATCCCATTTGTGGCTTTTTTTAACCTGAGCAAATAGTCTTACTTTTATCCTACAGTTTGCCCTCACAGCCTATCCTGCTTTGCTGCTCCAGATACATGATTTGCGCATTCCAGTGAACTGTCTTGTTTGGGAAAGTGCATTATACAAAAGGGCTGTTTACCCAACAAAAATAAAAGCCACCCCTGGAATCCATTATCCAATCCCAGCCATGTAATTTAGCCATAAACAGAATCAATGTGAATTGGGGCTGTGTGACTTTGGAGAATGACTTAACCCCGCCCTCCCATACACTGTTAGATGTCCTGTGTTCTGCCCATATTAGGCCTGCTTTGGGCTTCTTTTTCTTGGGAGGAGGGAGGTGGGGCATAAATGGTTTAATAGATAATATTTATTTATTATCAGATTTATACCCTGCCCTCCCAGCCAGGGCTGGCTCAGGGCAGCTTACAGAAAGAATAAAACACACAAATAGACAATTTAAATAGTCCTAAACCCATATAAAACATTCTAACATTAAAAGGTGTTAACATTGATGATACTAATAATTAGAGAAATTTTAAAAGATTTTAAAAATGGTGGCTGACCTTCAGTATAGTGTCCCAGTGATCAGCCCATAGATCTAACCTTGTGCAACTGGCACAGGCTTTTCTGATGACTTCAGGGAACAGGGTTCTCTATTGGGGTGGCTCCTAATTGAAGGCCTGGTGGAAGAACTCTGTCTTCTAGGTCCTGTGGAACTGCATAAGGTCCCGCAGGGCCCTGATCTCTTCTGGGATCTCATTCCACAAGAGAGGAGCCACCACCGAGAAAGCCCTGGCCCTGGTTATAGCCAGCCTGCCGTCCTTGGGTCTGGGAAGGGTCAGTCGATTTTGAGACTCTGATTGTAGTGCTCTCTGGGAAACATGTGGGGAAAGGCGGTTCCTCAGGTATAAAAATCTGGCAGCATTTCTGATCAGGGAAATAGCACAAAAACTCTCTCTTCCTTAACATTATGACCTTGATCCATATCCAGTTGCTGTGGCTATGTTTTTGCATCTGAATTACACATCTGGTGATTTGAACCAGCATCATGTGTTGATCTGGTCTTCAGCGCATGAGAATTTCCTTGTCCAGAGTTCCCTTAGAAACACATTAACTATGCTTTTAAAGACTGTATGCAGTTGTATGAGCAAGGGCATTGTAATATGAATGCAGAGGAACTAGCATGCTTGAAAGTGCTTACTAGCTGCTGCCCTCTGTATTAGCCACTGTGGAAGACACCTTACTCATCTGGCTCATACAAGAAGAAAGGAACTAGATTATACACATTCCCATTAAGAGGTGCACATATAGCCCTGACCTGAGAGCCAGTTTGGTATAGTGGTTAGGAGCGATGACTCCAATCTGGAAGAACCGGGTTTGATTCCCCACTCCTCCACATGCAGCTGGTGGTATGATCTTGGATCAGTTACAAGTTCTTTCAGAGCTGTTCTCCCGTAAGCAGTTCTCAGGTTACAAATAGTTGGTAATTTCTTAGTATCTTGAAAATCTTGTTGGATTTAACATGTAATCCAGTTGAATATTTGACAGCCATTTCTGGTTTATAAACTCTAATGATGCTGGAGCAGAATACATTTGTAAAAAGCTGGTCTGAAACAAAAAAAGAGGGCTTTCTTAGTAACTTCTTCTGTGTTTGGATTTTGCTTGTGTGAATAGCACTGGATGTGGTGGTGGTACCTTTCCTAGTTCTTCTTGAACAACCTGTTTACCATGCTGTTGTTACTTGAACCTATTGGTGTCATTATTTTTTGTGGGTTATGGGTTTTATTTAAACTTACACTAGCAACAGAACACAGCAATATGTTATTTTGAGGTGCTAGACTACAGATGGTAGTATTGAGTTTGCAGGTAAAGAACTGCCCCATATGCCTCTCTTGCCCTCCAGAATTACAGTTGAAATACAGCAATAAAAGCAGAGAGAGCAAACAAAATGTGAACAGCAAACCTTTTTTTGAGCAATGAGACAATGGTTGGTAATTGAAATCCATGCAGTGAGCCAGATACAGCCTGGTAAAATACCCCCACCCCATCTCCTTCTCCCTCTCTAAAAATGTTGGGAGATTGGATGGGTTGTGCACAATAGAACATACAGTGATAAAGTCTTGAATACCTGCAGGCAGACTGTCCCAGTGGTCGTGCTAATATTAGTTGAAAAAACGTGGCAAGCGGGCTTTGAAAAGTAAAGGTGCAGATTGTGTCCTTATTCAAAATTATATTAATTTTCTCTTTGGGCTTTGGCAGTCTGCCTCTTTAGCACTGATTCTGTATTTAGAATATGT
This sequence comes from Gekko gecko, assembly GCA_029375565.1. Lineage (NCBI taxonomy): Eukaryota > Metazoa > Chordata > Lepidosauria > Squamata > Gekkonidae > Gekko > Gekko gecko. Next base: position 118,766,810 of record JAPDNY010000008.1, read on the forward strand.
CTACTGTTAAATGAATACTGTAGTATCATTTATTATAATAACATTTTAAAAACAAGGAATGCAATATTTTCCTATGTTTCATCTTTTGTTGACAGAGGGCTTGCTGTGAGGTAGAAAGTTTCAATACCCATAGTTTATTTAGATTCACTAAAATGTGCATATTTTTCTTTGCTGTGGCTGCAATCCTAAGAACACTTTCCTGGGTGTAAGTCCCATTGGATATAATGGGGTTTTCTATTGAGGCGACCTATCTGGGTTTGCTTCCTATACATTGATATGCTGTTGTTTTCTCAGATATCCTATTGTATTAGGGTTGCCAGCTCAGGGTTGGGAAATACTTGGAGATTTTGGGGGTGGAGCTTGAAGAAGGTGGGGTTTGAGGAGGGGAGGGGCTTTGATGCAGTATAATATCATAGACTCCACCTTCTAAAGTGGCCATTTCCTCCAGGTGAACTGAGTTTAGTCACCTGGAGAGCATTTGTAATCCCAGGAGATCTCCAGGCACCACTTGGAGGTTGGCAACTGTATATTGTATAAATTTAAATTACCTTCTTTGGTGGCCAAAGTTTAATTTTTTTTAAAAAAAAATTCTATGACATTTGGGATCATTGTACACTTTACAACATCCATACCTACTGATGTAAAATATATGTTGGTAGCAACATAAAATCGCAGCATTTTGCCCATCATGCATAGTAAGATAGTTCAGTGTTACAGTTGTAAGACTTTAAGCATAAGGTTCAGCTAATTTTTAAAATACTAGTACTTATACAATCTTATAATGATAGCCCACTCTGAATGCTTCTTCAAAATGCAGATGGTAAACTTAAATGAAAACCTGGTATTTATTTTTACAAGACAACGACTCCTAAAAGATAATGACTCAGCCCTACCCCACCTTCCTGAGTAGATATAAATTACCTGCCTACCATTTTTCTTCTCACCTTAACACAGAGAGTACTCCATGTTTCTGTGTTATACCTCTGAGGATGCCAGTCACAGCTGCTGGCCAAACGTCAGGTCCTACAATGCCAAGACCACAGCCATACAGCCTGGAAAATCTACAACAACTAACATTTTTACATATATTTAATGAACCAAATTCACTTTGGTGCTTCCAGTGAGTGCTAAATTTATACACAATATTTCAAGTAGCAATGATGTGTTTCTATTGTGAAACAAATCAAAATGAGAAAACAATATTCAAAACCTCTCACAATTAGGAAAAAAAAGTCGATCAGTGGAATAATTAAACTTTGAGACCTTTAAAATTTGGCCTATTGTGGTCAGCAAAGGAATAATTAACAGATCCTATGAAGAATTTTATGTCTCCTTTATCCTCAATTTTGTAAATACAAAAATAGCAAACAAATTGTTCACTGGTCATGGAGCCTGGAACATTTTTATATTGATTGGTTTAGTTGCAGGGATGTATTTGATGTCTGAGGGTAATATATTAAATGTTTTTTCTTTGAATTTTTTTTCTTGAAAAGGGCATTTTTGTTTGTTTCACATGGGAGCTTCAGGGCCAGGGGTAGAGCTTTTACATGGAAACAAAGTAACAGATTGAAGTGGTTTCAGGGCTTCAATCCCTTGGTAAATTAGCCAGCAGGCTAGCCTTTTTAAAGATGTGCTAAACAACAGGTTGATGCCATTTGGGTTTTAGCAATGAGAATTACCTGAGGGAATAGGAAATGAATAAGAAGAAAAATAGCATGGCAAGCCAGAAGAAAGCAGTGCCTAAAAATTAATGTTGGTTGGCAGTGTTATAGCATGGGAGCAGGTATTTATATTTTTTCTGGTTATTGTGATTACGAATTAGAACATTAACAGTGCAATCCTAAACATAGTTACCTCTTCTAAGTCTATCGACTTCAGTGGACTTTAACAGGGTAACCATTCTGCTGAACTAGAGCTTTGTGATACCACATCCAGTCAATTTACTTTTTGTGCAAATAGTGGAATTTGCAATTATAAAGATGCAGTACTAAATGTTCCTTTGGTATATATTGAAGCAATTAATAGTTATGGAGAATCTAAGAAATGAGATGAAAATATTTGACCCCATACTGCAAAAGTAGTGTGTGTTGCTTTTTAAAATCAAAGCAAGTTTATTAGTTTCTTTTGAATTTAATATTCTTCATGCATGCATAATAAATCCACAGGAATGGCATTTATGTAACAAATTTCATTCAATAGTGTCAAATATATTTTCCTCCTATAAGAGAAACAGTATTTTATTGCATGTCATAGATGTGTGGTGTATTGCAAGAAAATGATTGCTTACCTTATGTAATTGCTGATTTCTCTTTAAATTAACAAGACTTTATTTTTTTTAAAAAAATCAGAATTGATTTTAATTGTGATGTTGATATTCAACAGCAGGAAGCGGCACAGCAAACTAATACACTGAAATCATTAAAACTACCTGTTAGCCTCTGAGGCCCTCTCTCAGGGCTTTTAATTTTCTATTTAAAAGGGGGGTTTAGGGATCAATATGAAGATCTGTTGATAATATTATATTTAATTAGAGTAATCAAAAACCATGCTCAGAGCATGACACCTGCCAGGGAGAGCTTCAAAACGCAAGTAAGCAGCATGTGTTAGTATAGCCTCTTTTACTTGTCCATGAGCACTAATCTAGCAAAAGTCCCAAATGGGGCAGCTAGTCAGCTATTTCATTGACTTTGATCTGGTTTGGGGGGCAGTTTATTTTCCCATAATGCCATTGATCAATGATTTCCTTTCAGCAGCGATGTAATTAAAGGGCTTTAGTCAGTTGGCGCTGTGTTGTCTTGAAATTTATTATTCTGGGGATTTAAAGAAGATCGATAGGGTGCAATGGCCCTGTGTTTAGACCAGACCAGAAGGGACCCTCCTGATAGGATTAGGTATGGGTTAAGGCAAGCATGAAACAGGGCTTCAGGACACAAGCAAGATGTTTACCTGGGACTTTGAGCTGACCTATGCACAACCCATCCTGCTTAACCATTTTTGTAGCTTGCTTTTATCACATTGCATCAAAACTAGTATACTTTGAATGAGTTGTATTGCTTCATTGAAATATGTAACAGTTTGGTTGTTTGTAGTGTTGTATAAATAAATGAGTTATTATCTCTAGTTAACCATTTCTAATAATTCATCAAATTTCATCCTAGATGAACTGCATTTTTTTAAAAAATGCATTTTTAAACCATCAATCTGTTGCTGTTTTTATTGGTAACTTGTAATTTAACTTATTTATTGTATTTTAATCCTGTTGTTCACCACCATGAGCCCTTTGGGGAAGGGTGGTCTATAAATTTAATAAATGACCATCATCATCGAGCAAAGAATTCTGGCTGTGAAATGAAAAAGCACTGTAAAATGGGTGCCAAATATATCTGAAGGCCATGTTGTATGAGTTACATCAGGTTTTGGCTTGTGTTGTGTAGAGCACACAAGCTTGTCCATTCCCCAATGAGAACCCACGCTGCATTTTTAACAGACAAGACTATTGTTTAATATTCACTGTGTTCGGATAGCATTTGAAAAATCCATCAATTTGATGTTATACAACATACAAGCCAGCAGATTTAATAATGTATTGGCACAATGAGAATGAGATTTTTAGCAGTTATTCTGCTCTAAGTCCATTGAACTCCATGTCTTGTAACTCTGCATGTGGACAGTCAGTTTTTGAGACAATGATAACATCCCTGCTCATTTTTTACTGAAATTTCCTTGAGCAACACATAGCGATCAAGGGTAGAGACGCTAGATCACTTTGAAATACAGCTTCTGCCTGTACTCCCAAGCTTCTGAACCTTTTCTTACTACCTCTTTCAGCTCATGCTCTCCTTCCCAGAAACTGCCCCAGAAAGTCATATAGAACTAGAGGTCAGCCCCGGTGTAAGTAAAGTAGCTATATTTGGAACAGGAAATTTGTGTCTCAGTCATACATGTGTTGGTTTGGTTAAATGTTGTTGTCGGTTCAGAATGGTATTTGTAGGACTCTGAGAATTCTGGTATGAAATATGGGGACTTTGGATGTTCCATATGTCTATTTTATATTATGTTGTCCTGAACATTTTGTTATATTGCAGGATCCTGTGTAACTCTAGGAATAATGGATGTGGAACAGTCTTGATAGCACTTTCCATCCAGGTTTTTTCCCTAAAAGCCCAGCATAGCACATCTGCCATAAAAATGTTTTGTTAATATTGTAAAATATTTTTCTTATTTTGATTTCTTGAACAATGAGCTGATAGAAATTGGGGTTTCACACACAGTCACTTCGGGTAAAGTTTTAACAGTGATAATTGCTCAATTTTGTACCTAGTTTTTGATTCTGAATAATGCTGCTTATTTATTACTTTGTTATCATGCTGTACTAATATATAGGCGCACATGTCTGTGCTAAGATGATTCGCGCAGAGTTATGAGAGTGGCCGCGTTGGGACTTCTCAAGGACCCTGGTGAGCAAGAGGCTTGTGTATATTATGAAACATGTCCTTGGGGAGGACTTTTGTGCAGGCAACAAATCTCTCTTAAATTCTTATCCAAGAAATCAAGTCTTTGTTCACACAGTACCCTTCAACTCTTAAAGATTTACTGGGTGGCCTTTTAAACCACATTTGCTTTGACCATGTTAATCGAGAGAATAGTTAAAAGCAGGTCTGATGTGCAAAAAGTCCTTTCCTAAATCCTCAGCAACATGCTTCTGTTGTTCCCATAGCTGCACTGTAGGGTATAGCTTTCTCTTAATGCAGCTACTGAAGCTCTTGAGAGGCTTGGCATATCTCCAAGATTAAATTGCTGTGTATAGTGAAGATAAATTACTTGCTTTCTATAACATTTCTTCATCTTTTCCCTCTTACCCCAGAATAAAACCATACATCCATTCACTGAATTTGTAAGCAGTATACTGAGGGATTTTTCTTTCTCTTCCTCAGGAGTATTCAATAAGACAGTAGTGAGTAAATAATCATTGTAGGTAGTGGTTAAGATGGAAATGTAGTGCAGTTGTTCATAATTTGTTCCTCTCCACACTGGATATGTATCACTGGTTACTAATATAGAATACACATTCTAAGAATCCTGTGGCATGCTGTTTTCAAAGTCAGCTCTGCCTTTCTCCAAGGCTGTTCAGTATGTAATTGAGAGTGTCTTGGCGTCAGCAATAACTTCTTTACACAAATTTCTTCTTGATGCACATTCTTCCTTTTGGTGCCAGGTGTCAAGTCCTTTTGGATATCTGTCTTACAATTTTTGACTTAATGTACAGTAAATTCTGCTGGCTTTTGTGTTTGCCCCCAAAGGTTTTCACTTCATTCCCCCAGACATGAGTACACAGCTTCAATTATTAAATGGGCTAGTACTGAATCTTTGACATCAATGCTAGGCAGCAACTTACATTTAAAATGAGTAAGTTTGCTGCTGTTTTGGGGTACCCAGATGGGAATGAGGGACTGTAGGAGGTTGCTTCTGTCAACAGCATATCATTCAAGTCAAAAGAAATATGTGGCAGGGAATTAACCCTTTGAGCAAAGTATGCAGTCACTGGATCACATACACACACACAGACATAAAATAATTGATTTAAATCTATATACTGACAGTTTCCGTTTTTAAATAACGCTCACTACTGCATTGAAGTTAAAAGAGCACATAGTTCAGATGCAAGCAGGGCTTTATTTTTGAGATTTAATATTTCCTCATGACACTGAAGAAAGGCCATATGCCCACGACCTCTGTGGATAAGATTGGACAGTGTTTAGACATCTGAAAGTTGCAGCTTTTAAAAAGCAGACTGAGAGGGTGGGGCTATATTTGGTTTTGGGGTTTTTTTGCAGCAGGTTGCTATGCGTTAGGAGGATATTAAAACAAATTTGTTAGACTTCATCCCCTTCCTTCTTTTTTTTATTCCAACATCATTCCTTCATTGCCTTTTGTACCATTACAGTGATGTTTGCTGATCCTCATTGATACACAATTCCTGCCTGTCTTTAGCAAGTAGGTTTAGCACTGATTGCCGCCTTTATTTAGAGGAGAAGCAGCTTGACCCGCAGTTTGGTGTAGTGGTTTGGTGTAGTGGTTAAGTGCATGGACTCTAATCTGGGAGAACTGGGTTTGATTCCCCACTCTTCCACTTCCACCTGCTGATGTGACCTTGGGTCAGTCACAAGTTCTGGCACAGCTGTTCTTGAAAAAGAGCAGTTTGTGTTAGATTTCTCTCAGCACCACCTAACCTCACAGGGTGTCTGTTGCGGGGAGGGGAAGGGAAAGCCGCTCTGAGACTCCAAGTGAAGGGCGGGGTATAAATCCAATGTCGTCGTCCTCCTCCTTCTCCTTCTTCTTCAATTCACTACAGCTTTGGTTCTCTGTTGGCATTTCTGTGGGTTCCCGCATGCGCCGGGGCTGCCTTTATCAGTAACTTGGATGATGAGGCTTAACAAATTTGTGAATTGGTATGGATCGCTGTGAACATATTATGCCCATTTTGAAATGGCTTCATTGGCATCTGTTTAGTTATGCTATTCATTTGTAGATGGTAGTTATTACCTTTAACACAGTTCATGACCTGGGACCCATACGCCATAAGACCGCATCTCTTTATATAGGCCCTCATGCTTCTTGAAGTTCTCAGAACTTCATGCTGTGTCCTCTGCTCACCTCTGTGTGAACTTTAACAGCTGGACTGCAGGCTTTTTCTGTTATAACCCTGTTCCTTTAGAATGGGCTTCTAGAGGAAATCTGGAGAGCACTTGCTCTGCTACTGTTTGAAAGCACTGTGAGGCAGTCCTTTTACAGAGAGTAGTCCCTTGTTGATGTAATGCTGTTTTGGTGATCTGCAGAGTGGTAAAAGCTGGATATATCCTCTTAATAGTTGTATTTCAATATATTGTTTTTTTAAAATTATAGTTGCCTTTAAAATATAAGAGATGGACTGTATTTTTAAAAATAGGTTTAGAAGTGTATGTGTACAGACTGTGTAAATGATTTTGAGATTTACATGAATGTCTTTATTGCCCACATTTTTCTGGCTGGTGTTATTTCTCTACAGTTGTATTCAGACAATGTGATAAACCATGGTTGGGTCCTGCACTCTGCTTTTGCTGGTCCAAGAAACCTTTTTTGAGATGGAATTCCCTTTTCAGCTTGAGCCAGGCTCCTTGCACTGGAAAAGGCTCCACTCTAATGGAGCAGAGGATAGGATCCAACCCTGTGGTTTGTTTGAACTCTCATTTAGTTTGATGTTCAAATTATGCTGCCCAGCAAACTGTAGTTTATTGGCAGGTGCTCTTCTGAAACTCTAAAACCATGGTTTAAATGTGGCTGGTTAACTATGATTTTGCTAACCGTGTTTTTTAAAATGATGACTGAATGCATAAATTCTGGTTTGTTCATTAGTACTGTTGCTTTGCCCACCCTCATGCACAGAACAACAGTTTGTCACAAGGAGTGACTCTACTGGATAAACTGGCTTGTGAATTCAGCAGTTGCTACAAATTGTAGTTTTTACACAAGCTACCAGTTTTAGTTTGAAATACTAATTTGAATTGAACCAACAAACCCCAGTTCATGAAACTGTCTGCAAGAGCTAATGGAGGTTTGGTGAGACTATGATTTATAAGGTAATCTAAATACATTATAGAACTTTTTTGTAGGGATTTTTCCTGTTTTAAAAAATTAGCATTGTGGCTATTTAGTAGATCACCATACAATCTGCTGTACATGCCTGAGTGGTATATCTGTGACACACATTAAGTGGGTTAAGTGGTTTCAGGGTTCTTATTGGTTGTAAATTACACAGTTTTGGATTCAAACTTTCTCTACAAAAAGAAGAAGTAAAAAATTGTGGCCAAGATCCTAATTGTGTTTTCAACTTCCAGTAGTGAAAAAGTGAAGCTGATTTTAGCAGTTGTCCCTGCTCACCTGTGTGTCCCCTCCAGGTCTACAGATTCACACTTCACTTCCAAGCTGTACCTGGGATTCCACCAACTCCTGGGAGCACACTGGAGGACAGTGCAGAGGACTGCAACAGGAAGGAGGAAGTTGGAAAATTAGCTTCCATGAATGCTGCTCCACTCACAATAATTAGGATCCATGCCATGATTGTCTAAAATGCATATTAGAACCAAATAATTAATATTTATTATTAGCCACTCTTATTCTGAAAAGCTTTTTTAAAATGATGCTTTGATTCCACCCCCCATTCTTTTAGCTTAAGGCATTCAGATAGTCTTGTAAGAATTCTAGAGTATTATATAGGTTAACAAATTTGGATAGTATTTGTCCGGTGTAATTGACCTTGCTTGAACATCTGTATAATTTCTCTTTGGTTTGGTTAGTGATTTGAGTCAGAATCCTAAGTGTGATATAGACTTGATGCTACTGGTTCAGCTACTTGCTGAAACCCTTGATGAAATTCAGTAGCCCTAGTAGATCATTGTTTTTGAAAACATCATACACTATGAGAGGTTTTTATAGGCCAAATCTCAGGCCTTTTCAGAATTTTGTCCTGAATACTATTGGTCTTATCACAGGTGATCCAGGATTCTGATTATTTGTACCTCTTTAGGAACAACAATGTTAAAAATGTTAAAAAATGGTGCATAAGTCAAAGTAATAAAATAGATGATGGCTTGCATCCTACAGAGCACCAACAGAACACAGATATTCCTTGTATTCATCCCCCTCCCCCTGCTCTGAAGGCCTGTTCAGCCCTCAGAAAGATTATTCCTAAGGCCATGGGACCCATCTGGACAAACATCCATATGGGTGTTGAGGCTGCAGTGAAGAGAGAGAAAGGGATTAAATTGTAATCCTCTTCCTTCACTGAAGTTTCAGACTTTGGCTTGTATTCTGTGGAGTACCAATGGGAAGAAATTTTCCCCACGTTGTTTATATATTTATTTGTGAGTAAAATGTACATACTGCGTCTCTAGTAACCTGCTCAAGGCAGCTAACAAAATTTAAAAAATGGTACCATAAAATCATGTAACCATAGCATAAAAACAAGCCATAAACACTGCTGCATAAAAGCTGTTTAAAACAACATGCAGCAGCTTAAAATAATGTTCATAAGATATTCCTCAGGCTGAAAGCAGATCATAAAATGGCTAAAAGAGAAAAGACCCCCCCCCCATTTAGAAGTCTGGGCAAAAAGGAAAGTTTTAGTCTTGCACCTAAAGGAAAGTAAGGTAAGTGCCAGGTGAGCCTCAAGGGGAAGGGTATTCCCAGAGGCCTGGTGCCACCAGTGAAAAAAACCTGCTCTCTAATCATTGCCCACCTCACTTCACCTCTGTAAACAGGGGCACAGAGGGTAGAGCTTGAGAAGAGAATCTTGATGGTCAGGCTGGATCCCTTTTGATCCCCAGGAAGACTAGTATTGACATGAATTGCTGTATGAGTCAGGGGTTGCAATGAGGAAGGAAAGGGGTGTGAAAACACCCTTTCATCTCACATTTGAGGAGGAGAGAAACATAGGGAAAATTTGTGTACTTTCTGTTGACACTTTGTAGAGTACAAGTCAGAGTTTGAAAGTGAGATGGTTGTTTAACTTTCCCTCTGCATCCTTGAGTGAACTTATGGATGGTGGGAGGGGCCGGTTTGAAAATGTGTTGGACTTCCTCCTTCGTATTATTGAACATCATTTGAAGGCAGCAAGGCTTCCAGTGGCGGCCAGAAATATTTAATTTATGTATTTAGGATATTTTATGGCTCCTTTCCAGGAACCTGCCCAAGATGGCTTACAGAATAAAAATAATAAGAACAAAACATTAAAATATATCAATTAAACTCCAGCATTAAAAAAGCTGCAACTCAGGATAAAAACATGAATCATAAAAACAGACCACAGTAAGCTGAAAACAACAAATTTCCAGGTAAAAATAGGTAGATCAAGTCCAGTAGCACCTTAGAGACCAACTAGATCTTGGGGGTATAAGCTTTTAGGAATCAAAGTTCCTTTTGACTCTTGAAAGCTTATACCCCCAAAATCTTGTTGGTCTCCAAGGCGCTACTATACTCGATCTAGCTGTTCTACTGCAGATCATCACAGCTACCCTTTGAAACAGACAAAAATAGTGTTTAAAAGTCAGCCTCTTAATTAAAAGCCTGAATGAACAGAACTGTTTTGGCCTGGTATATGAAAAAAAGCAACATAGGTGCCAAGGTAAGCCTCAAGGGGAAGGCATTCCACAAGTGAGATGCCACTACTGAAAAAGTCCTATCTCTGATTGCCACCAACCATACCCCTGATGGCGGAGGCACAGAGAACAGGGCTTGAAGCAGATCTTAACTAGAGGTGTGCATAAAAAAAATCAGTATTTTTTGAGTTTGGGTATATTGAACCCGAATGATATTGGCATATTCCCAAATCCCAAAATCAGTATGGCATTAGGATTTGGGAAATATTTGGGATTTCCAATTTTTTAAGGCTCCATTATACCCTATGGGCGCTATTATAGTCAATGGTCCACATTGGCTATAATGGAGAATCAATCCAAGGGTATCTGGGGCTCTGGAGAGCTGTTTTTTTGAGGCAGAGCTGTTAGTGCCTCTCCTCAAACCCCCCATTTCAAAAAGATGGTACTGGGGGTCCAATTCTATTGGCCACAGTAGAAGTTGCTCCCATCCTCCATTGTTTTCAATGGAGAGGGAAAGCATTTAAAGGGACACTGTCCCTTTAAATGCCTTCTCCAAGCCATGGCGCAACTCCATGTCTCAGTGACTGAAATCAGAAGGCATTTGAACTTTAAATGCCTTCTCCAAGCTGAGAGTTCACTCTTGTAACTGTGGCTATCCGGTGGCCCAGAAAAATCCCAAATGTTTTCAGGATTCTTCGGGGTGGTCATTTTCAAGTAGCCAAATCACTAGCCGCCTTGGTGATTGACTGAGAAAATACCTGATAAATATCAATAAAGTATTTATTGGGTAATTCTTTGGCTGTAATCTTAACTGATGGGCTAGACAATATGGGAGGAGGTAGTTATTCAAGTAACCTGGCCCCAAGCCACTCAGGTCTCTAAAGGTAAGGATCAGCACTTTGAATTACACCCAGAAATGAATGAGCTTCCACTGCAGATCTTTCAGCACTAGAGTGATACACTCCCTATATCCCACCCTGACAATAACCCAGCTGCTGCATTTTGGATGAGCTGAAGTGTTTGAATCATCTCAAAGGCAGCCCCAAATAATGCACATTACAGTAGTCTAGGCTGGGTGTGGTCAGCACATGGATCACCATGGCCAAATCATGCTTTTCTAAGTACAGCACTACATGCTATAGAGCAGGGGTGGCCAAACTGCTCCTTACGAGCCGCTTGTGACTCTTGGAGCTGTCTTCTGTGGCTCGCAAGGCTTTCCCTACTCCCCCCGCCCCCTGTGGCCCAATCTCCGTGGCCCTCGGAAGGCTGGCTCAGCACACACATGATGACCCACTACCACCTGCCAGGCAGAAGAGTCCTCCCTCTGACCAAGGCTAGGCCAAGTTGCCTCACCCTGGCCTGCTGGGGGCCCAAACCATAAAGGTGGCTGCAGCTGGGGAGCAGTGGACCCCTGCCAACCATGTACTGACAGCCAGCCATGGCCAAGAGGGCAGCTGCTGCCGCCACTGTGGGATGCTCTGATGGTGCCCTCCGGGCATCATCACTGCTGGAGGAGTCACATTCAGGTGCCCACTGCTGCTCCCCGGTGCACTGGTCTTAAACACAGGAGACTCCAGGGTGGGTGGCGGGACTTCTTTTAGGAAGTGGGGAGGCTCAGAGCATGCTCAGGCCACCTGTGGCCTCCCTAGCCCAACCAGCGAGGGGGAGTCTCCAGTGTTTAAAACCAGTGTGCTGGGAAGCAGCAGCGGGCAGCCAAGCATGACTCTTCTGGTGGTGCTGAAGCCCAGAGGGCACCTTCAGAGCATCCCACAGTGGCGGTGGCAGCAGCTGCCCAACTGTGCATGGCCGGCAGGGGTCTGCTGCTCCCTGGCGTCAGCCACCTTTATGCGTTGGGCCCCCAGTGGGGTGGGGCCACTTGGCCCAGCCTCAGTCAGCAGGATGACTCCTCTGCTGAGCAGGTGGTGGTGGGGGACATGTGTGTGCTGAGCCGGCCTTCCGAGGGCCACAGAGATTGGGGTGATGCCTCTCATGCACTCCGGTGCTGGAAATTGGGAACTGAACCTGGGACTCCTTGCATGCCAAGCAGATGCTCTCCCCCATCCAGGTAACTTATTTGAGTATGGCCATTTTAAAAGCCTTCGCTCCCCCCTGCCATACCAGTCTCCTGTGTTTAAGACTTGGGGTGGGGAGAGTCTCCAGTGTTTAGACCAAAAACATTTTATTCCTGGTATAAGAGGGCGGGGAGTCTCCTATGTTTAAGACCAAAAACTTTTATTCTAGGTATAAGGGGGTGGGGGAGTCTCCTGTGTTTAAGGCCAAAAACCTTTTATTCCAGGTATGGGGGGGAGCCTCCAGTGTTTAAGACCAAAACCCTTTTATTCCAGGCATAAAAGGGGGGGGAGTCTCCTGTGATTGAGACCAAAAATCTTTTATTCCAGGTATGGGAGGGGAGTCAAAGGTCAGGTGGTTTCACTTCTGATGATATCACATCCTGCACCAAAACCCTGCACCAAAATCCCACCCCTTTCTGTGATGGTACTTTCAGGCCATTCCCCCAAACCCACCTCTCTCAGACTCTAATCTGGAAGAACAGGGTTTGATTCCCCACTCCTCCACTTGCACCTGACTGGATGACCTTGGGCAAGCCATAGTTCTGACAAGAGCTGTTCTTGAAAAAGAGCCGTTTCTGTCAGAGCTCTTTCAGCCCCACCTACCTCACATGGTGTCTGTTGTGGGGAAGGGAAGGGAGTTTGTAAGCCGCTCTGAGACACCTTTGGGTAGTGAAGGGCAGGGTATAAATCCAATCTCCTCCTCCTCCTCCTCCTCCTCCTCCTCCTCCTCCTCCTCCTCCTCTTCTTCTTCTTCTTCTTCTTCTTCTTCTTCTTCTTCTTCTTCTTCTTCTTCTTCTTCTTCTTCTTCTTCTTCTTCTTCTTCTTCTTCTTCTTCTTCTTCTTCTTCTTCTTCTTCTTCTTCTTCTTCTTCTTCTTCTTCTTCTTCTTCTTCTTCTTCTTCTTCTTCTTCTTCTTCTTCTTCCTCCGAAGTCACCTTGCGGCTCTCAAGCATCTGACATTTAGTCTATGTGGCTCTTACATGAAGCAAGTTTGGCCACTCCTGCTATAGAGGAAATCTGGGCCTCCAGCTGTAGATCATGATCCAGCAGTACCCCCAAGCTACAAATGTGTTCCTTCAGGGAAAGTGCAACCCCTTCCAGGACAGGCTGACTCCTCAGTCCTCGAGCAGCTTCATCATTAACCAACAGCATCTCAGTCTTGTCTGGATTGAACTAAAGTTTATTGGCCCTCATCCATCCCATTACCATCTCAAGGCACCTGTTTAGGACTTCCACAGGCCCCCACCGTTTCAGCCGTTAAGGAAAAGTAGAGTTAGGTGTTATCTTCATACTGGTGGTACCTTAATCCAAATCTGCTGATGATCTCTTCCATCTGCTTCAGACACAAATCCTCAGCTCACACTCCCCTGTGCCAGATTTCTTGCAGCATCATGCAGAATTCGCAGGGAATTAACACAGAATGTAGCTGAATCATAAAATGCAGATGTTTTGTTCAATCTGTTCTGTGATTTCAAGAATGCATAGGCCATTCAGTAATTCTAAATATTGTGTATTTCCTAAAACTTCATGTACATTGCTGTAACTGATCTTATGCTGGTCACGAACTGTATTAATAAATTTGATTTGTAAATGTTAAACAACATGGGGGACAAGATGAAACTCTGTGGGGCTCAGCAGCAATCCCCCAGCCCCCCTTCTGGAATTGGCCACTCAAGTAAGAGCAGAATCCCCACAATCCCAACTCAACCAGTCTCTCCAGGATACCATAGTCAGTGGTGTGACATACTGCAAAGAGAAGAAGCAACAGGGACACCCTCCCCTGTCACTCTTACAGTGAAGATCATGTCAGGGTGACCAAGGTTTTTCCACCCCAAACCTACACCTGAATCCAGATTAAGTAGGTCTCCTCCAAGACTGTCTGAAACTGTGGCCACTGCCCACTCAAGCACTTTGCCCAAAAATGCAGTGTTGGACAGTGGGTGGTAATTGTTTAGGGCAATGGGATCCAGGGACAACTTCTTCAAGGGGAGTTGCATGACTGCTTCTTTCAAGGCAGTCAGAATCATAGCCTCCCATAGAGAAAGATGCTTACAGAATCCAAGGTATTTGTTTGGTACATACACATACCCCATAAAATATTGAATGATAATGTCAGATCTCATAACCATATCAGTATTGGCTAGTTACACAATTTGTACTGTTTTTTTTAAAAAAAACTGCCCAAAAGGATTGCATAATTTTTTAAAAGGTAATATAAATTGTTTTGCATCTGTTTGTGGGTTTATTTTTTACAGTAACCACATTCTTTGTCATCTGTGTGATTTTAATTTATGTTGATACTTGACATTTTAAAAGTGGCAGTATAAAGAAAGGTTCGTGCTTTAGCTCAGTTTTGTTCAAGTTTGCAGGCAAACTGTCAGCCTAAATTTGGCTGTTAACTGCAAAGAGGAACGTCATCTGTCATATTTAATAAGTTGATTTCGGTCCCTAGTGTAATTCATTTATTGCTTCTACACTTGGGAAAACTGACTGGGCTATATAAAGCAGCCCTTCAACCAAGGCCATGGAGAATAAAGTTGGGAATTGCTCCTTTCTCCATCATGGAGTCTCAGAACAGCGAGTGCAATGAGCAACCCAACAGGAGGTGGAGGACTCAGGTGACTTGTGACCCTCCCATCCATATCTGAGGCCTAAGAAAGGTTTACTGGGCTTGGGCCTTTGCCAATTCCAGAGGCAGGAACCCTACAGCTGACTCCGTGGTGACCTCAGGATGGCCCCAGATTCTTCTCTGCATTAAGATTTCAGTTATTTAAGTGTCGCTGAGAGCAAGCTGATTGAAAAATACATTTGAATTCATTGCAGAAATAATACTGTAAACTCTTAAATCTAAATCCATGACTGCTAAATACATTGAATTAAAACCTTCTTTTTTATGTGAAAGAATGAACGAGGTCCAAATATGGCTTCTGAGATCCACTATACAGTGGGTATAATAGGTATCTACGATGTCTTTCATTGTAGAAATTATGAATATCTAAATTCTGCCAACCAAACAGCATGGGTATTTACTTTCCAAGGCATAAAAGTACACTGTTCTGTTCAGTAACTCCTTGCTTCTAAATGATCTGGGGCACTTAAAGTACAGTCCTAAACAGAATAATCTCCTCCTAAGCATTCTCTTCAGTGGATTTAGACAGGTGCAACTCTGCTTAGTACTGCACTGCTAAACTTAAAGTAAGTGATCTTGCTTACTGGTCTTATTTTTTTATGGAAAGAATCACACACAAAAATAATATCTTACAATTCTTCCCATAAGCATTTATTCATTGCGTAATGCAAAAGGTATATAGGCTGTATAGCAAGGGTCCACAGCATTCTTGATCCTGCTTTTGATTTTAATATCAAAGAGTGGTCTAGCTGGGCATCAAAATCATAAATCCAGTTTCTAAGTTGGGATTTATCAATTGATGTTCCCAAAAGATCATCGAGGGTGGAGTATCTTGAACGAATGTTGATAAGAAAATCACAGTGCTGCGAATCTTTGGCTAATAGCAGGTTAAAGGATTGGTGACTGGGGGAGTTGGTTTGAGGGTTTTCCATTCTTTTCCAGTATCTAATAATAATAAGGTGTGCCTGAGCCTTAAGAGAAGGGATACCAGTTTCAGCTCTCTTAGGGAGACCTAAAATGTGCCTTAAAAATGATTCTGGACTATTTCAAGGCTGGCCAAGACAGCGTCATTCCATCCCCATACTTCAACTCCATACAAGAGATGGGGTATAACCTTACTCTTGTATAGTTTCAGAACAGGGTCTATAAGGTGACCTCCCTTGGAGTAGTAAAAGCTCAGGATAGACCCGACCAGGCTTAGTGCTGACGATTTGACCACTGCAACATGGGCAGACCAGTTTAGAGTCTCTCTAAAAGTAATGCCAAGATATTTAAATGAATTGCATTGTTTAATTGGATTTCCAAGAATACTCCAAGAGGAGATCTTTGCCCTGTTCTTTACATTAGGTCCCTAGTTGTGCAGTAGCCTTTTCAGACCAATTTTTGTGAGTGAAATTAAGACCATGTCATCAGCAATATAACAGGATTGAAATTTTTTGATGGCCCAATGAAGGGGGAGTAAAGTGAGGCCCTAGAAGTTTCTCAACTATGTTGTTGATGTAAATAGTAAGGGGGCCAACACGCAACCCTGCTTCACACCCTTCCAAATTGGAATTCTGTCAGTTAGGGAGCCAGAGGTTCGTACTCTGACTTGTGCATGGGTTTATATTAGGTGACACTTCCCTAATGTAGCCAGTCCTCTTACAATAGCCCCTGTAAGAAGAGCTCTGTAAGCTCTTGGAGGATTGGCTACATTAGGGTTGTGTCACCTAATATGCAAAGGAGTTCCTGCTACAAAAAGAGCCCTGACCATCCAGCAGGGGACCACCAGTCAGAGAAAGTTTTATATGCACCTGGGGAATCAAATCTTCCCCGGATGTTTTTCCAGAGGTTAAAGAGGCTATTAAGTTTCTAATCTCAGATTCTGAGACAGGGTCCCACTTGGGGAGACTGGCTACATCAATAGAAAAAATGGAAGATTGGTATCCAAAAACAGAGCTAAATTATGTAAACCATTCTTTGCCTGATATACATGAATCAGGCTGGAAGAGGGGGCCACTTCTTTTGTCAGACTCTAATTCCCAGAAACGAGAATCATTCTTTTCAATGACTGCCCATTCCAACTCATTCCAGATTAGTTTAGCATAGTTCATTTTCTTCTGCTTAATTAGGTTTTTATATTGAGATCTTAATTGTAAAAGGTGGGACAATAATACCCCATCTGTGTTACATCTAGTTTTTCTCATGGTGTGAACTAACACACCTTCTTGAGCTCTTTATACTCGAGGTCATACCATCCATTCTTTACAGCTGAAGAGGATTTTATGGGTCTATTGTTTATAAAGTATGGCTTAAGTTGTGCATTGATTTCTGCAAAAATCTTTGGCATCAGTACTATGATGTAATAGAGCAGATCACAGAGCAGTCAGTTCTGGTCTTTTGAGGACTTGGCCTAGTACATTATATAAATGTTCAGACCATCAAAGTCTCCTAAGGCTAGATGTAATGCCTTCAGCAAAGTCCTGGTCTGAAATTAGTAAAGTCTTCGGATTGATGTTAAGTGTCAGCCATTGTGGACAATGGTCACTTAAGAAAGAGTCCACCACCTCAAACCTGGCCACAGAATTCATTAAAGAAGCAGAAATGGCTATATAATCTACTGTACTGGCCCTACAAGTGGAAAGGAAGGTGAAGGACCCTCTAGATACTTCAAAAAAGGTACCATGAAGAACATGTAAATTAAGCAATGAGGGAAGTTCCAAAAACTTTAAACCAAACTTATTTATAATTGCATCTTTCACTGAGCGGTTAAGATTGTGTGTGTTGCAATCTGTACGTTCAAACCTGCTTTAGCATCAATATCCCCTGAACCTATTCTTACATTAAAATCGCAGCATAAAATAATGTTTTCAATAGAGAATCGGGAGATCAACTCTTCCAATGTGGAAGATAAAAAATCCCATAAACAGCTCCCTAGCTGGAAACCAGCACCTCTTGGAGGAATATACACAGTGACACATAACAAAGGCCAAAAATGTGGATCCTTTACAAGTAGAGTCTGAATGTTATTAGGACAGCTGTTCTTTACAACTTGCATGTCAGCATTCAGATTGACAGTAATAAATTTTACCAGTCCGCCACTGCCACACCCCTTTGAGTGGACCTTGGTTGCAAGTACAGAAAAACCCCTAAACCCTTGCAAAAACTGAGTCGGGGTTCTGGATCCAGGTTTCCTGGAGACAGAGAATATCATGGCCAGAGAGAAATGTTAAAAAATCAGAATCATACAACTTATTACTCCAGCTGCCCAGATTCTACGATAAGATCTTTAATTGTCATTCTGTGGTTGAAATCTTATTCAGGTCTCCCTCAGTATCTAGGAAGACACAGCAGTTTTAGTGTGGTGAAACTGCTTCTGGAATCTTATGATTGCTCAAGTTGGATTCTTGGATGTTATTAGATGTTTTGATATCAAAGTTCTCTTGCTGAAGACTGGTTGTGCTGTCTTTTATATTTCTTGAATCTGCCATATTTGGAGATGGTAACTTCTGGGAAGTTGACTTGAATAGAGGTAAAGAAACAGCCGAGGCTGGAACCTGTTGAAATAGGTCACTTCTTGTAAGTGGAAGGTGATGCACATTGGAGCCAAAAATCCTAACTATAAAGACACATTGATGGGTTCCGAACTGGCAGAGACTGACCAAGAGAGAGGTATTGGAGTCATAGTAGATAATTCCTGAAAATGTCGAGACAGTGTTTGACTGCAGTAAAAAAAGGCCAATGCTATGCTGGCAATTATTAGGAAGGGTATAGAAAACACATCAGCCAATATCATAATGCCCCTATATAAATCAATGGCGCGACCTCATTTGAAATACTGTGTACAGTTCTGGTCACCACACCTTAAAAGGGATACTATAACTTTGGGAAAAGTGCAGAAAAGGGCAACTAGAATAATAAAAGGGTTGGAACACTTTCCCTATGAAGAAAGGTTGAGGCGCTTGGGGCTCTTTAGCTTGGAGAAATGATGACTGAGGGGGTGACATGATCGAGGTTTATAAGATTATGCTTGGGATAGAGTAGGTAGAGAAAGAGGTACTTTTCTCCCTTTCTCACAATACAAGAACTCGTGGGCACTCAATGAAGTTGCTGAGTGGTTGGGTTAGAACGGATTCTTCACCCAAAGATTGATTAACACATGGAATTCACTGCAACAGGAGGTAGTGGCAGCTACAAGCATGGACAGCTTCAAGAGGAAATTAGATAAGCATATGGAGCAGAGGTCCATCAGTGGCTGTTAGTCACAAGGTATGGATAGGGACTCGGTGCTTGGGGGGGGGTCAACAGTGGAAGGGCTTCTAGTATCCTGGCCCCACTGCTGGACCTCCTGATGGCACCTGGTATTTTTGGCCACTGTGTGACACAGAGTGTTGGACTGGATGGGCCATTGGCCTGATTCAACATTGGCTTCTCTTATGTACTTATGTACTTAAGAGTTTTTGTCTTAGATTTATTTATTTATTTTTCAGATTTTTACCCCGTCCTCCCGGCCGGAGCCGGCTCAGGGTGGCTTACATAAAAGCAGATAGTTACATTAAAAACATAAGTTGCAATTAAAACAAATTATAAAATCATTCTGGTAATAAGTGATTGCTCTGATAAAGGGATGGTTGAAAATGAGTTTAGTAAGTTCTCTTCAATTGAATTTTCAGGGGGAAAATGTGACAATGATAAATTACAGAAAGTAGGTGAGACAGGCCCCCGAGCCTGGTCCTGATGGGCAACCTCCATCAGGTCATTACTGAAGAGGTCATCAGCATTCTTCATGTCCTTCACATTCTTAGCATCCTTTGAGTACTTTGCATCCTTTACAAAACCAAATTTTTGCAAGTTAGAAATAAGGGGCTTTACAGTTAAGTTCTCGAAAACCCAAGCTGGAAAGATGCCCTTGGTATGCAAGAATTCTTTCTGTTGCATCATTTTTCTAGGACCCCTGGAACTTCCAAAAATAAGCATTACTCTTTGTGCTTGGTTCTGATTATGGAATGGCACTGCCTGGATTAAGTCTAATGGAGGCTTTGCTTGGCCAAAAAGGACTTTTAGATGGTAAGCAGCTTGCCGAGTTGAGTTCCATGATGGTATTTGACCTTTGTAGTTGCAGACCATTATACATGCAGTGGCTCAAGTGGTTAAGATGCTGAACTGCAGGCTGGAAGGTCGGTAGTTCAGCAGTTCGAGACCCGAGTGCTGCATGACCGTGTGAGCTCCCATCTCTAATTCCAGCTCTTGCCAACCTAACAGTTTGAAAGTGAAAAATTGCAAGTACATAAATAGGTACTATTTTGGTGGGAAGGTAACAGCATTCTGTGCGCCTTGGCGTTTAGTCATGCTGGCCACATGACCACAGAAATGTCTTCAGACAGCACTGACTCTTCGGCTTAGAAACAGAGATGAGCACCACAGCCCTAGAGCCAGGTTTGACTGCCTTTCGAGCAAGGGAACCTTTACCTTTGCCTTTATACATATTTTTGCAAGGCTGTAGTTTTAGCTGGAATTGGGCTGCATCTGCTTGATGTCTCCAGGAGCTTGCCTTTTCTCTGTTTAGTCTCCAGGGCAGAGAAATTGAGTATGAACGGTTTCCTATTTGAGGACTATCAAAATCTGGTCTCTCACTGGAGTAGTCTGTGACCATCTTGGTGAGTTGATTAATTTTAGCTTCAATTGACTTGATTCTTTCAAAAATAGCATCCACAGTTTTAGCAGTTAACTGTATGGTTAATTGGACAACATTCCCTGAGTTGTTGGTACCATTTCTGGTGCTGACATCTTTAAAAACTGTGTTTCCTTTATTGTCTTCTTGGAGTAGGATAAATGCTGCATTTCTATCAGGCAGAAGATTAACCAAAGGTGCAAAGTGGTTTGAGGTAAGAATGGTAAAAGCATGGGGGGGAACATCTGAAGCAAAGTAATCATCAGTTATCATCTGCTTACTAGCTGGTGGTGAGGAGAAATCCCCTCTGTCCCGAACCCTTTTACAGCTGCCCATGAAAAGATTCAACAACTGTCTTTTCCTGTCCTTTCCTTGTTCCCTTAGGAATCTGCTTGGTTTGCTGGGCCAGGCAGTTCACAGAGCAAAGAAGGTTACGTCTGTTTTCTTTACACCAGAAACAATATCTTGACTAGTTTGTTGTTGCAGACCTTGCTATGACTGGGAGGTGCCAGCATAGATAGTAAGCAATAAAATAGCAGTTCCTGGCAAAAACACTTTGTCTTGAGCTTAAGATATTATAAACAAAAAACTGGTAATATATTGGTCTTGATTGAGCTCTTTTGAAGTCATTTAAAAGTCACTAAAATGATTAAAAACCTTAAAATCCACGGAGCACCACGGAGCTGCTCCCCACCCCAGAAGTCCTGCTTCCATTTCTCCAGTGTAAGGAGGAAGACCACTTGTGCAGAGGAAATGCACCAGCAGTAAGTGAAACAAATCCCCAGGATCCCAATCCAACCCTGTATTTCCGCTTAGATAACCAACATGCCACAGTAGTTGCAGAGATCAAGAGGGAGTGATGAGCGCCACCTCAAAATGGCTGCCCTAGGAGGCAGAGCACATGCAATGCCTCCTTCCTCACTTTGCAAAAGAATTGCATGGCAACCACACTAACTACATGAAGCCGACTTACTCCAAGCCTGTCTATTGGTCTCTTAATGCTAGTATTATCTTTGCTTTAGTTGGAAGCGTAGTCCAGCCACTTCAAGGACAGCAAGCCTAGAGAAGTTGTGGATAGGCTTCTCTCCTCATGAAACAGCTCATCTCCCTGTAGTGTAAAAGCAGAATTAAGCCCCCCCTCTGGATTTGCAGAAGAAGTTTGTGGCAATGATCAATCAGGTCCGACGGGGAATGGAACCACACACTGACTAAGGAAACTGGTGCAGCCAATCCTTCTGATCCTCCAGAGCAGGGGTGTCAAACATGTGGCCTGCAGGCCAGATCAGGCCCACAGAGGGCTTCTATCAGTTCCACAGTGGAGCTAGCTGTTTCTTGCTTCCTTTTCCAGTTCTGCTGCTACGTCACAGCTTGCTTTACTCGACTGTCTCAGTCACACTGAGGCAAGCCTCTCCTGTATGATTGAGAGAGACTGGTAAAGCACTGGTGGAGGCTCCTCCTGCTTCTCTTTCCAGGGGGAGGGAGGGAACCAGCCAGAGCTCTCTTCCTGGCCAGGCTGCCTCAAT
This sequence comes from Gekko gecko, assembly GCA_029375565.1. NCBI lineage: Eukaryota > Metazoa > Chordata > Lepidosauria > Squamata > Gekkonidae > Gekko > Gekko gecko. The sequence goes on from JAPDNY010000008.1 coordinate 118,788,816, forward strand.
CTTATACCGGAGACAAAGAGAAGCCTTTCTTTCCTTCCACTGGCTTAGGCTTCTCCCTGAAGGGAGGGAGGGAGGGAATGAGGGAGAGCTTGCCTCAGTTGCACAGGAGAAATACCAGGCAACTTTAAGATCAACTAAGTTTTGTTCAAGGTATGAGCTTTTGTGTGCCTTGCTACAGTGTGTGTATATTCTGTTGGTGTGTATGTGTGTGAGTTTTGTTGGGCTCATTATGCCAGGGTCTCCTGGGTACAACTGGGTTCCCTCCCCCTTTTCACTGTGTTCATGCCCTCATGATTTAGTCTTTCTCAGTAAGAAAGCAATGTGAATGATTTTAGAGGAGGAATAACAACAAGCTAGTGAGGTGGATTAGGCTGAGAGAGAGTGCCCAGACCAAGTTCACCCAGCACATTTCCTTTGTAGGAAGTTGTAGTTATTCCTCTGGGGAAGACTATAATTTTGTAGACAAACAAACAGCCCTCAGTCAAGATGTCTTCTCATGTTCTTGACCAGCACATGAAGCAACTTATGTACAAAAGCTGGGAATGCCCAGGCATTTCGTGTTTCCCCCTGCGTCCTAGGCTCAGAACACTGAGTATGAGATTTCTGTAATGAATATCAATAAATCAAAAGTAGGTTTGCAGCTTACAGATACAGACCTGAACACCATACTTAAGATTGCTTCAGCACAGTCATTTTGATGCATTAATTCAGAGCAAGGGGTGTCAGTTATCAGAGACTGTTAAATAGATAAAATACTGCAAGAGTGCTAGTGTTTTAAGCCTTTTTTATTTAAAGTTAGAAAATCTTTAATTGTGTTTATGTCCTTTATAAAGTTTATATCTCCGCTACCTGGCATTACATTTTATGACATACGTAGCCTGGCCCAACAAGGTCTCATTTATGTCAGATCTGGCCCTCATAACAAATGAGTTTGGCACCCCTGCTCCAGAGGCTGTGGCTTGCAGCTGTGGAAGATCTTTTTAGTTGAATTAAAGGAGCCAATAACAAACCCGGCCTTATGATAGCTCTGGCCACTTTCTGAAAAACTTGGTGGGTTCCAAAAGCAGTGGCAAGTGCCATGGCACCCATGGGCACCACATTGAGGAACCCTGTTTATAGCAAGTTGTTTTTTCCAAAAGTAACAGCCAACAATATATGCAATACCTCCAATTATGGCTGATGCAATAGCAAAGAACTGTGTGAGCTTTTTGAGTTCTGATAAAGAGTTTTGGTGAACTCAGAAGACTTCACACTTTTAAGTGTAATTGGGTTGATCCTAATAAAAGATACTGCATGGACTGGGTTCTTTGCTATACGACCAGAGATTTTGAACTGTGTACCTTGGTAGCTCAAAACCTCTAGCTGCAAACACAGAACTTTTAATTGGAATAGTATACATTTGTTTGGGAAGTATGTGAAGTAGAAATACGGGAACTCAATTAAAACCAGTTATTTAAATTGAGTCTTTTCCATTATGATTTAAACCATCAGAGATTTAAATCTCCTTGATGTTAATTCCCACACCCACCCTGTCCCCAGCCCTGTTTTTTTATGTCCTTCACTTATCCACAAGGCTTTTACAAGGAAAACTGACTGACAGCTGTTAAACTTTAAAGCAGTCTTCTTTTCTCCTTTATATCTTTATAAATTTATTAGCTGTTTTTCCACTAAAATAAATTTTCAAAGAGATTTACAGTGTTAAGTAAAACTAGATCCTTAAAAATATGGTTTATCTTCTGACTGTTTTACTTTCTTACTTATCTATATATCTAATTCCCAAGTGGCCCCCTGTGTGCGGATATCTAAATCCGCACATCGGGGGCACCTGGGGGGCAGGGAGATTTTCCTGCGCACGTGGGGCAGTCCCCACGTGTGCAGAAAAATCTAAAAAGTGTTTAAAAGTCTAGGGGGGATATCAGAATCCCCAAAAAAGTAAGAGCGTTTCCTGCGCATGCGCAGGGAACGCTCTGGGAACTCTGCGGCGGCTGGCGGCTGAAAGCCGCTCAGTCCTCGCCGCCGGGGGGAGAGGAGAGAGCTGAAGGGGGGGAGGAGATTGGCGGGCCCGGCGGCTGGAAGCCACTCGGGCCTCGCCTCCGGAGCCGGGGGGTGGGGGGAGGAGGGGGATCGCCGGGGGTGGGGGGAGGAGGAGGATCGCCGGGGGGGAGGAGATCGGCGGGCCCAGCGGCTAGAAGCCGCTCGGGCCTCGCCTCCGGAGCCGGGGGGTGGGGGGAAGGAGGAGGATCGCCGGAGCCGGGGGGGGGAGAATCTGATGGGGAGGGGGAATCTCGGCGGGCCGGCTGGCCTTGCCGCTGCCGCCGCCGTTGCTGGGGAGGGAGGGAGGGGAGGCTTGAGGGGCCGGCCAGCCTCGACGCCCCTCCGCTGCTGCTGGGGAGGGGGAATCTCGGCGGGCCAACTGGCCTCGCCGCTGCTGCCGCCGCCGCTGCTGCTGGGGGGGGAGGGGGAAGCTTGGCGGCCGGAATACTCCCCCCCCCCGCGAGTATCGCGGGTCCTGCCTCTTGTTCTTAACTAAAGTCCAGAACTGGTTATCCTTCCTCCATTTCCAGGCTGTTCTTTCACCCACCCATACTTTACAAAAACAAACAAACAAACAAGCCCTCCCTTTTCCTCACAGAATCTGTTTTTCAGCTCTTGTGATTAAATAGTAACTTCTGGTTCCCTGTATTCTTTCCACTTGTTTCCAAGTTCTTTCTCCCCCTTTGCTTCCAAGTTATTTTAGCATCTGAGTCTGCTGCTCTTTTCTTCATGCTCTTCAGTCCCTCCTCTGGTATTTTCACTCCACGGACATCCCCCTGCAAATATTTCAGATGACATTTTTTCCTGGTTGAATGCTGGTTAAACAGCATGCTTCCATTTTCTTCCTTTCTTTACCTGATTCACAGCTTTGACACTGTCCATTTACACCAGTGTTTCCCTGCAGCAATTATAATATGCTGAGCTGCCCTAGTATCTCTGCCTACAGCTTTTGTGACAATAATCTTTCCTCATTCTCTGGCTTCTTCCCGATGCGGCTTCTCTCACTCCTTTGGTGGCTGTTTTATCTTGATTGTCCTTGTATGGTCCCACTGGCCTCTGTCTTTGATCACCTTCTTATTTGCTTTGTACTTTCTCCCTTGGTACTGGGCATTTCAAAGATGGAGCTGGCTCCCCCCCCCCCAATCAAACCTCCTCCACTATCACCACAAAAGCTAGTTATCTTACCTCTCTTGTATGCTCAGCTTTCATCACTGGGGTAATCTCAAATTCCTTCTTCCACTTCCATTCAGGCAGTTTTCAAGTTCTGTTTCATATTTCATCTTTTTCAAAATCAGTCTTTTCTTGCTTCGTCTACTTTCTAACACTACTGTGCATGACCTGGAAGGCTCTCACCCAGGCTGCTGCAGTCTTCTCCCAGCTGAATTTCCCCTGCAAGGTAATGTGCAGTGGGTTTTTTAGAAGGAAGGCTTACTGCCCAGTCCTAAAGGCTTCCAAGAGCCCTCAGACTAAATGGTGACACAGCCTCCTGACAAGGACTCTTCTCTGTAGTTTGAGAAAATTTGCTTGCCTTGAACAGGATGCTGCACCATCATGGATAAATAAGGCTCTGGCTAGGATCAGGCCTCCCAATATGTACACATAAGAGAACATAAGAACATAAGAACACAGCTTTAAAACAATAAAAAAACTTATTTAAAATACGTTTAAAAACATAGATGTTTGTAAAAGTTTATTATAGTAGACATCATTTAAGTCTGTCAGTTCTTCTTACTCGTAATATTTTTCTGGTCTCTGTGCCAGGGAGCCCATTTGCCCACTTATAGTAGGAGGTCTCCTGTTGATTGGGCCCTCCTTCCTGCCCTTGCTCCTCTGAGTGGCAGGCAAAAAGGCCCAGGCTGGATATGATGTCCAGCAATGCATTACATAACATCTGCTTGAAACCCCAGATGTGATGTGCGTTGGCTGACACTCTGGCCATTCCCCCAAACCATAGAGTTTTCAGGGATAGCTAGCGCATCAGCCAAGGAGCTTATGTCACATTTGGAAGTGAAGTCATGCATTGCCTGATATAATTTCTTCCCATCATCCTGCCCAGAAAGCTCCTGTAGATGCCACTTGGTGGCATGCTAGCCTTTTATGTCCTCTGTGACACATAGGGGCAACACTGTAATCCCAATATGTTTTTCCTGTCTTTTCTGTAGATTTTATAGCTGTGGATAAATAACTGTCCCCTGGATTCCTACCATGTTTCTGACATGTATGTTATGGGGGTAATTTCATGCTGGAGCACCCGGAGCCCAGGGCCCCCCTGCCTTTCCTGGCCCACAGAGAGGGAATCTCCATTTAAATGCCTGGGTTCCCTGCCCGATCTTCTCCGGGTGCCTTGCAGTTCCCTTGAGCCGTCCTTTCCCCTGAGCCTCTCTGCTTTTGCCTGGAGAAGATCAGGCAGGGAAGCCAGGCATGTCTGCCTCCTTGCCCTTCCCTTCTCCATCCAGCCCACCTCAGCGGGTTGGCTGGAGCGGGGAACGGGAGGCAGGCAGATATTTTGCAGAGAGACTTGGGGAAGGGGGGGATTTAAATGGGGAAGGGAAAGAAAGCCGGTTGGGGAAGGGAAAGAAAGCTGCTTTGGCGGGCTGGCTGGAGAAGGGAAGGGGAGGTGGGCAGACAAGCCCCCCTTCCCCTGAGCTTCTCTGCTTTTGGGGAGAAACTTGGGGGAGTGGAGGGGATTTAAATGCCTTTCTCTCCCGTCCCCAGATGGGGAAGGGAGAGAAAGGCATTCTAAACATGCCTGGGTTCCCTGCTTGATCTTCTCCAGGTGCTCCGCAGCCGCAGGGCACCTGAAGAAGATCAGGCAGGGAACCCAGTCATGCTTGCATGCCTGCCCTTTGTCAGGAGGTGTGGTATATGCAAATGAGTTATGCAAATGAGCTCCTGTGCCTCTTTTTTTACAAAATGACCCCTGGCTATATCTGTACTTTATTCAGGTTTAAAAGTCCATAAGCCATACACCAAAAGAGACATTTAAGAGTTAAAAACAGCAGCAACGGTAAACTTGGCCACATCAACCACACAAGATGTACAAAAGCCACTCAGGAACGATCTTAATTTATGAGTTTCAGAAGTGACTGAATATTTTAATAACCATTTTGCAAGAAATTTCTCTGTAACATTATGTTTAGAGTAAGAAAAGCAAATGTGTAGTAACAGATAACCATTGACGAGGAGCAATCACAAAAATGTTCTGAAGGAATCTCAGCAAAATGCCCCTTCACCAAGCACTTCAATTCTCATCATTTTGGCCTGATGCTTCTGGTTCTACTGCTTAAACACTAATGCCCCTTTTGTGCAGAACATCCCCTACAACTCTTTGGTTTCCCAACCAGTGCTCATTCCAAAGTTTTAGCCTTTTTCCTCTTTGAGGGCCTGAAGTGTGTTAAGTAATAAATAATTGAGTCAGTTTTTAAAAATTGAATTTCATTTTTTATTGTAATTGCTTGTGTCACAAAAATTATTTTAAATGTATGTTGTACCATTCTGTGATTATGACCCCACTCTTCCTCAGATCAGTGCAACAAAGCCTGCTGCATGCCTAGTTGTTATGGTGGTTTTGTATCTATTTATAACTAGAGTAAGAAGTAATAAATATAATGTATTTGATTTGGGAGATCTATTCTCATCTGCTGTAACTGATTGTCCATTATAAGAAAAGTGCACTGTAATTTAATATGGCATTGTATTAAAATCAGATCTGTCATTTCGTTTGGCAGCCCTTTAGAATCGTATCAACAGTAGTTTAGCTAGTTAATTACTTAATCAAGAAAAACAATCTGATGAAAATAAGTTGCTTTGCTTGGAACAAAAAATTGTGTGTTTATTTTCATTGCCTGAAATATTTTATTGGGTTCTTTTCAGCATAGCACTCACAAGGTACCTCTCCATGTTTTTAGAACCCATTTTAATAAATAGGCTTTCTTTCTGAAGTGTAATACCTTGGATGGCTAAAAATAACATCACAAATCATGTTAGTTATACTCTTAATTGTTTTGACCATAGTATTAATTTTAAAGTCAAAGGGGGCATTGCTTTTTCATCATTCCTAGCTCAGAATATTCAGCATGTCACAGATGTTCATGAATAATGTCCATTTAAAACTGTTGGCAAGAGTGCTGGTGAGTTGGCTAGATGAATTAAATGTTGGGGGGATCTGACAGGCAGCACGCTGCTTTGTGATCATTCCAAAGTTCTAATAATCTCCCTCACCTTCTCTGCCTGCCACTAATGAAAGAGAATAGGTGATTGCACCTCAGGCCATGTTCTGCGCCTAATGACTCCTCCAAAGGCAGATTTATGAAGAAAAAATTAACTTTGAATGAGGATTGAATTGGCCCTGACAGTCTGATAGACTGTGACACAGATTCTGTGGCAAAACAGACGTAGCTCTAATTGATTATCAATATTTTAAGCAAAGTGATGAAAATAAGCATTAAGTGATGAGAAACACAGTCTTAATACAGTAGGCAGTAACCAGGATTTGGAGAGTCTTTGGGGAGGCTGCCCCTGGTTGCTATTACTGAACTTTTATCTGCCAGTTTTTACTGATTCCTTCCTAACGTTCATTGTCCCCTTTTGTGTTTTTTTTTCATTCCCTTGTAGATCTGTGATTGGAATGCTAAATATTCCTGATATATCTGCTATTTCTCTAGAGAAATTTGTCATAATTTAATTCATTTGAATATAAAAATAGGTTTTTTCATATTTTGCAATAAGAAATTCACACATTTCTAAATTTTCAGGTATGGATGACTTTTTGTTTTTGTCTTATATTTAATTTTTATCAGAGCAGTATACTGAAAATGTATCAGTTTTTTTAAATTAACTCAGTATATCAGTTCGTTTAAAAAGATTTGCTTGGATACAGCATGGTAGAAAGACCCTTGTAAGCCTCCACTTAAAAGATCTCTAGAAGGAATGAAGTTTCCTGAGGCATATGGGGAAGGTGTGCCAAGCAGAAATTACTGCTGCCTTTTCAACAACAATAATAACAACAACAAAAGCAAAACATGTTCTAATGATACCTAAATTATTTGAGCTTCTTGTGATAAGGGGGCATTATTATTAACGAAGGAACTCTGTAAATTGTGTACATGAATGCCCAAAATGCAGAGAATATTGACAAGGTTAGCTGCCTTGAGCCAGAAAGGAAAGGCATGGTATAACTACTTTAATTAATAAACCTCAAGGGAGTTCTGCTTTTATCTGGTAAATACACAGAATTATGGTTCACTAGCATTAACAATTTTTATTTCTTTATAATGGGTTGAATCCAAAGGTTCTTTCTGACCAGCAGACAGGACTTCATTTGTCCTGATTCCCCATTTCTGCTATGGACTCTCTCTTGTACCCCAGGACCAGCATTTGGGGCAGCTCAAAGGGCTGTAACAAGAAGGGTGACTTGTGTAAGCATAAAATAACCTTTGGATTTAACTAAACATTTTTTTCTCATCCTTTCTTCCTTCTAGGAATTTTATTCTCCCAACAATCTTGTGTGATAGGTTAGGCCAGGGGTGGCCAAACTTGCTTAATGTAGCAGCCACACAGAATAAACGTCAGATGTTTGAGAGCCGCAAGACATGAACAAATATTACACACATGTTTTTATTGAAAAATATGCAAATTTGCTTTTTATTAACATTAGATTAGACTGTGTGAAAGAGCTGCATGCGGCTCCCGAGCTGTAAGTTGGCCACCCCTGGGTTAGGCTGAGAGGTAATGACTAGGTCAAGGTTGCCCATTGAGTGTCATGGCTAAATAAAGATTTGAATTCCTGTCTCTTTGGTCCAAGTCAGATGATCTAGCCAGTATGCTACACTGGTTTTCAGTGGTCAGTCATTTGTTTGATTGATTTATATTCCACCCTTCTCCCCAATGGGGATCAAGGTGGCTTACGTAGTTCTCCTTTCCTCCATTTTATCTGCACAATAACGCTGTGAGGTAGGTTAGGCTGAAAGTGTGTGACTGGCCCAAGGTCACCCAGGAAGCTTCCATGGCAGAGAGAGTATTTGAACCTGGTTCTCCCAGATTCTGGTCCAACCACTAGGCTATGCTAGCTGTCAATGGCCATTAGGTGATACAATACTTGACATGGAAGTTATACTGTCATGCTGCTAACATTTCCTTGCATTTGTCAAGAGCCTCCATATTTGGGACATTCACTATAATTTATATGTGATAACAGAGCTAGATTAGTGGAAATAAATAATTATGGATATTCTTTTACCTATGACATACTTTGAGGAACTATCAGATAATTAATTCTGTATGCTTAAATGAATGTACACAGAGCCACTTCTTATGGTGCTGCACAATATCATATACTTATTCTGTACTAAACAATAGTATTAAAGGTTATAAAGGTGTTTGCACTGTAAATACATAATAACGTTATGCAGTAATATATAATCATTTAATATGTAATCTTGAGCATTTATGCACATTTATTTCAAATTATGATAACCCAGTAGATCATATCTGAGTATTCATCAGAAAAATCTTTTTCAAGCCTTGGTAAAGTTAGTAGATAACAGAAAAATAGCATGAAAGCCTTGTAATTAATAATATAATACAATTATTGTGTTATAGTTAGTGCCTTGTACATGTAAAAGATGTTCATTTTCATTTGAAAAAAAAATCAAACATTACCTCCTGAAGACTGATCTTTAATACAGGGGGAAGGGCTTGCTTACTTGAAACATTCATTTTACTGTAGTATAGGAAATGCATTGCCTAATCTTCTTATTCATAGTTTTTCTCTCTCAGTATCTGAGGTGTGGTTCTGCAGTTCTTCTGCAGTTCAGCATGATTAGGGAGCTGCCTGTTTTTGCTGCTGCAGTGATTGTAGGAAAAAGCTAAATGCAACAGTTTGCTTTTAGTCTGAATTTAGTGTAGAACTTGTACCAGCACAATCTTAGATAAATAGTTAAAAATAGAAGAGAGAGAACCTATATGTATGTTTTGAGTGCTTCTGCTAATATGCTAATTGCAATTGTGGTTGTGGTAGATAGTTCACAAGCACAGGTTTTATTCCCAGCATTCCTGATATTTTATAAAATAAACAGTATTTGCACAAAGCAGGGGAATCATGTTGCATACATTGTTCGTTTGTCCGTGTTATAGCAACATGTTTAAGTAAGACTGTTAAATCTTAAATGCGAAAACTGTTAATAAAATGCGAGGATGCTTAATAACACCCACTCTTGGGTAAATGTCGTTGATACTAATTTCACAATTAGTTGTCCATTTAGGATAGCTTTTAAGGATTTCTTCTCCATGGAGCTACATTTTCTGCAGCATGGTTTGGAAATATAATCAGTGACCTATTCTGTCTTTGAAAAATATAATTCAAATCTCACCTGCTTTCTTTGGTGTGACACTTTTTTCTAATTCTATCTTAAATAGGAGAAACATAGTCCTATTAAAAGTATCCTTTGCTTTAGCTTAATTTTATTCCAATATACATTTTCCTAGCTGAAATCATTCATGGGGCAAGTAGATCAAAAGGTTTTAGTTCAAGTTAAGACTTCAGGATTAGACAAACCCCCGATAATGAGTGCTTTATCTGTTGTCTCATTTGTTTCATTCCAGTAGACAGACACAGTATGGTTAAATGTGGAAATTATTCTAGTTGCGCCATCTAGTGAGTATCCAGTTCCTTGTGAATGACACCTTCATGAATGCATTAAAAGAAGAAAGTAATCAAACATAGAACCAAATATTTGATACTTTTCCTACTCTACATTCCTTGGCTTTTGTATGTTTTTTATTTCCAAATATCTGGTATAACCTAATGTGAATTCTACTAAATAAAGAATTAAACTTTTACTACAACTATAACATTTTTGATATATTTGTTGAAAACTAGTTAGTTTCCATCTTTTCACACTATGAATAAAAACTTCCTACTCAATTATATTTTTGTTTGAAGACTCTTTTCATATAAGAACAAGTGGGAAATACCCACGCTGGTACAAAACATTGGGAGTGTGGTCAAATTCCCTTAAACTGTAAATAATGCACAGATGTGTAAATTGATCCATAGTCATAGCTGCACATATGCAGAAATGTCACTGGGCCCAGTATATCAAACCTATTACATTTATGCAGATTTATATCAACTGAACATTTCTCCTGAAGATTTATCTGTATGATTCAGACTGATTTCTATCTTACAGTTGCGTGCTCACGCTTTGTGCACTGCTTCTAGAGAGACCCAGCTAAGCATTATATGCTGATTACAGGTTTCAGTTTTGAATGATTGTATTCTATCAGAAGCAACACCCCGTGTTATCGATAGTCTGTAGCATAGCTTTTCAGAGGAAATGCAAGACACAGTGATCTCTCAACCCTAGCCGACTGAAAGGTAAAGTGTAAATGCTTGTACTTCTAAAGTCCATATGGAAAAAGAGTCCATTGATTTACATTTTTTAAAAAAAACAGCCTCTGGAATCAGTAGGATCAGGTAAATTAAACTTGTACTGGGAGCTTCATCTATACCTATCCCTTCTGGAAAACAGTTCCTCTGCAGATACAAACAATGCATATACATTTGTAAGCTGTAGTTCTTCCATTCTCTTTAATTCTGCTCAGCATTTATGTTCAAGTTAATAATGCTATATGTGTTGAAACCTGTGGTTTACTGTCAAATAGGTACATTTAATGAAATGTATTTTGTATATGACTAATTATAGCATTAATGATGGTTACCTTACATGGATCAAGTTGTTCTGATATCGTTGGTAATGACCTATTTTACCTGCTCTCAAACTGAGAAATGCTAAAATACACTATGTATGCTGCTTAGAAGGTTTACTCTTTACAAAGGTCACTTGTTTCTCCAGAAAATCTACTTTCATGTTTTGTTCTGACAGATGTTGTTTGAGGAGAGATTGTTCAAATATTTCCCATTAGCATAATAGTTAGTGGTAAGGCCATAAGGCCATTTATATTTATTTCCAATGCTGGATGCTTTAAGTCTTCATAGTTTTTTACATGCTCTGAAACCTTGGCCTTTGTGGTGGCAGATTCATTCTGAATCAAGTTACTGTATTAAGTGGAGTCAGCAACTTAAGAGAAAGTGTGGAGGCCTCTGTAAAAATCTTTCTTGTCTTTTTTCACAAATTAAAAAAAACATCCAGAAGAATTCATTTTGTTTATATCTGTAGACAGCATAAGAAAATAGACATTTTACAGAACATGTTAAAATTTAAATAAGTTTTGTAGAGTGTTGCTATTAGTCATTATAGTGATTTCTTTTTTCTGTAATGGCATTTGTCAGAGTTCCTTTTAAATACAGGCATGGTAGGACCACAGGTACATCTTAAATCGTGAAAAAACAACTGAACGCCACACATTTTCACAAGTATTTTTATGTTGAAGAACTAATTTGGTACCTTGAGAACAGCTACAAAGTTAAATTAAAAAGACAAAAGAACTACTGAACTTTCTTCATTGTAACACTGCATATCAAGTTGGTATTACTTTTGTTGTGGTTCAAGTGAAATGTTTCCTTGAGGATATATTTCTGTGCTAGCAGATTCGTAAAAAGAGCTAGCTATATGTAGTTGGTGTCTTGTGCTGGAAATAAAAGCAGCATTTTCTTGATGTTCCATGCCTTACCTGGTGTTGCAATTGGAAATTTGGACTGTAAAGGAAGTAAGCAGCCATTCCAGGTGTTTCCATATGTAGTGAAAAGTGGACTGAGAGGCCACATGTTCATTATAATGTTTCATCTTCATATGCCTCAGATTTAGTGGCTGATCCAGGAAGCTTCCCCCCCTTGTAAAAAAGATTTCCTGTTCCTGTGGCCTTACTAGGCCCTCAGAGTAGCCTTTTTGTATTTGCTTAATGGAGGATTTCTCCTTACTAGCAGGAGGGACTTGTTTTCCTGCCTAAAGCTCCCAAGAAGTTCATTTCTCAAGATAGGTTCTTTTGTTTTAATTTTTGAATATAATTAAATTTCAAAAAGATAGGTCCTTACCCATTTGGAAGGGAAAAGGGTTAGCAGCCCTGAGGAACTTATAAAGCTCTCCCTGTCCAAAGCTCTGTGTGCATTTCCCTGGGATTAAGTAGCAGTGTGGCTGCTGCTGGTAGGATATGTGCCTTTCTGACCATGAAGGTCAGAAGTTGAACACCTTAGGGCACAAGATGTATTTTGTCACAACAACGATGCCAGCCTGCTCTAGGGAAAGAATAAGGGGCATGTAAGTTGTGTTAAGGAGTTAAGTTCAGGTCAGATACGTTAGGGATCATTGTATGGTTCTCCTTTGCCTGGTAGCCTTCAACCTGTTAAGAGTATTTTTTGTACCTATTGACTTTTTATATTTTGATTGTACTCTTTTAGTAAACCCTGGAACTTTTCTGGAGTTCCTTATACACTTCAGATGCTGCAGCTGATCCAGGGGAAAGGGGGGTAACCTGGACCCCTCTTAAATAAGGGTGACTCCTCAATAACCAGGTTGGTGGCAACAATTTACCAAACATTCCTACCCACCCAGTGGTTCAGTAGGTTGGATAGAAAGGAAGCAGAAAGGGGTTGAGGGGGTTAGGGTAATCTGCAGCCCAGGAGAGGACCTCTGTGGTGGATCTGGCCCAGTCCAGGGAACCCCTCCCACTCCTCCACCACACCATGAATAAGGAATGACTGTCAATTTAATGCAGGGAGGTGTAATTATTATAGAAAATCCAAGAACTATTTAACCTCTTGACAATGATTTAGATTTGAATAAGGTTGTTAGTTATATAGGCTGGTATCCAAAGGACTTCTTCCATGCAAGGCATCTAGTATAGTTTCCAAAGATCTGATGACCTTCAGGAGCAGCATGCAGTATAGGGAATACAATTGGGTATGCAGGATTCTGCTCATATATCTCTGGATGTCTGAATCTAACCCATAATTTGGACATAAATCGTCACCGTGCTTTATAATTGAATGCCCTTGTTTGACATCAATTAACTTGTGTGTTTGTTGCTTGAATAAGGATTTTTTGTTAATATTCTCTTAGATACTTAACTACTGCTTGAATGGTCAATTGAAAAAAGTATTTTAATGGGTCAAAATGGCCAATCCTATTATTGGGAAGGCAGCATCATTTGATACTTGCATAGTAGGTTGGCCTGCATCTTTCACAAGGAAAGCTGAACATTAAACATTTATGGCTATAAATTAAAGAAGAGAAGGTGTAAAATAACTAATTATTCTATAAAGTTGAGAGGCATAATAATGCAAAGCCAGGGTTCTCTTTAAAGCTGTCTCAAGTGTAAAATGGCACCTTTCTCTAATTCCATGTTTGGTAATAGCATAAGCCAGGCTCAATTCGGAGCCAATTAGATCTTTTCCAGCCATCTGTAAGCCTGTTCACAATGTGTCAGAGTTCATAATCTTCAATTACTACAATTACGTTTGCCCTAATGGTGCTTTTCTCACTAACTGTTCCCTTATTTCATTTTTTTAAAAACACAGCATTGTAGCCTGCATTTTGTCATTCATTCAGAACTAGAAAGTTACTTTGTGGACTGTTCGCATCATACTGATGAGCTTTTTTGCCTTCCTAAACAGTGTGTTATGTGGCTCAGGGGGCTGCAGTATGAAAGGGAAATCCTGTGAAATCCATCCTGTCTGCTCTTGCACAAGATAATTAGCCCTGAGAATTTGCTAGCGTTTGTTCAGTTCCTTCTACTTACTGCAGTCCTTTATGACATACAGCATATTGTTAGGGGGGGGTTTCTTGGCCCTAACTAGATGATTTTGGGAAGTGAAAGGGACTTCTGGGACAAGGAGGTGGTAGAGAAGATCCTCTTCTGCCAAGTCCTTCCATTTGCAGAAATTACGTTTTATTTTTATTTACACACATACACACGTGTGTGTGTGTGTGTAAATATAAAATGTAATTTTTTATTTAAAAAGATACTTGGTAGAAGATGTCATGCTTTCTTCAAAACCTAATTGCCATTCTGAAGAGTTAAAATAATTAGCAAGTTTAATTAAACTGGAACAGGAACAGTTTAAAGCTGTGCAGTTTGAAGCATGTGCATGGTCTGGTATCATCCCAGTGTTCTATAATGTGTATTTGAGCAATTGCCATTATGGAAGACTGTGGGGGTATTCTTTCAATTTTTACCCCTTCCTCTGAGGAAGAGCTCCAAGCAGTTCATGGCAATGTGTAAGTGATTCTCCTACCCCAATTACACAGGAACGATGGAGAACCTTACTTTATATTAACTGTCTCCCAGACATCTTTAATTGTCTTCTGTCCTAGGCCACTGTGAGATAGGAACACATTACTGAAATAGCTTTTTGCTATAGAGAAGGCTTTTACTCCTGCATTCTGCCAAAACCTTTTCTAGTTTGAGCACAAACCTTTACCAACTTTTCCTAACATTAATAACATTGACATAAAATTTATTAGGTCTTTATGTATATCTAGTTTCATTTGTTGTTGTTCAGTCACACAGTCGAGTCCGACTCTTCGCGACCCCATGGACCAGATCATGCCAGGCCCTCCTGTCTTCCGCTGTCCGCTGAAGTTTGCTCAATTTCATGTTCGTTGCATCGATGACACTGTCTAACCATCTCATCCTTTGCCGTCCCCTTCTTCTTTGACCTTCAATCTTTCCCAGCATCAAGGTCTTCTCCAGTGAACGCTCCCTTCTCATTTGGTGGCCAAAGTATTTGAGCTTCAACTTCAGGATCTGGCCTTCCAGGGAACAGTCAGGGTTGATTTCTTTTAGGATTGAATGATTTGATCTCCTTGCAGTCCAAGGGACTCTCAAGAGTCTTCTCCAGCACCATTTGAGTTAATTGCTAATACCACCACATCCTTATACACATACCTGACATTTGGGAAAGATAAATAAGAATTAGGGAAGCATGACTGTGTTCACCAAACTTTTGACTATATAGTATAGCTTGCATAATACTGGTATACACAAATAAGAGTGTATGTGTATATGCATCATGTACAGGTTGCATCAAATGTATCAAGTGCATGGTCTGGCATCATCCCACGGTTCTACAATATGTAAGTAGAGTAATTGCAACTCTGGAAAAACTGTAAGTAACCTCTTTCTTCAAGGGAGAGCTCCGAGCAGTTCATGGTATTGTAAGTGATCCCACCACATTTTAAATTTGAAGCTATCTCCAGTGAGTTTCATAGCTAATTAGAAATTTGTATCTTGGTCTCCAGTACTGGCTTCAGCTCTGACAACTGTGGTTACTCCCTTGACTCAAGTGCCATCTACATAAGTTGTGCACATTATGTCCCGATCATCTTCTGTATGCAGCTATCTGCCTTTGAACTTTCTCTTTTTTTTGTAAAACTCTCTTAAAAAAGAGAGAATTTTATTCTTTTTATAAGAGACGGGAAGGGTAGACAGATGGAGAAAGAAAAAGATGGAGTGAAATTTTTCCTGTTAGTGAGGGTTAGTTTAGGTTAATAACCAATACCAATTTTGGCATCTATCATGGTTAGAAGATCTTCTTTTTAACTATTGCAAAGTCCAAAGTCACTCTGTTAATGCAGTTAGTAAAGTCCATTGGGGTTAGTAATTAAACAGCTCCTTCCAGATGTTACACGAACAGTCCTCAAAGTATCTTCTTTTTAAATCTCTTCCAGTTATGGATTGAGTCCATTTTTACTTTGAAGTCTTCCGTTCCATCACCACATTCCCCTGGGCTGCTGTCTTCTTCACTTGTCCCAGTTTTGAATACTGCATCTTCCTCTCTGCTGGCGTGTCCCTTCAGAAGTTTCTGTATTTTGAAGATGAAATCCTTCTTCTTTCTTTTCTCTTTTTCCTTAAACTTCTGGCCTTCAAGCCTCCAGGGCTCCATAAACTCTTCAGATGAAATTAGATCTCCAGTTTGTCGCTTGCTATGCTCAACATCCCCTTCTACTGGCAGAATATTCTCTTTTATAAAAGCGGAATAGGCTTTGGGAGCCTCATCCACCTCTTCTTTTAATTTTATCGCTTCACTGCCAGTTAGGGGTGCCAAGACATTTGTCAAGGTAAATCCGAGATCTTCTTTCTCTTCTTCTTTAACGCCCTGGAAACCAAGAATCAGATTCGATTTCTGTTCGATCTCCATCATCTTTCTAGTTGTTTCCGATATCTGTTTCTGTCGACTGATGAGAACACTATCCATTTTAAACAGAGTTTCGTTGATTTTCTGCAATTGTTCCAGCAGGGGGCACAGCATCTCCTTTTCCTGTTGATTGACAGCAAGCTCTTGGGGGGGCTGTCTGGACCGGAAGTCCCTCCTCTCTTCTCTTCCGGTGTCTGCAGGACTTTTTCCATTATCGACATTTTGTTTTTTTGTTTACTTTTAAAAAGTTCGTGCCGCATCCCCCAGGAAGCTAAGATGATCGCAGTCTTCCATGCAACCCCAACGGTACTTTCACCAACACTTTTTTTCTCTCAGCCCCCCTTCACGCTCCCTTTGTAGATCTTGCTTCTCAAAGGGGGTGGGAACTCCTCCCTCCTCCCAACGCTTATACGCATGCAGGGGGGCGCCGATTTACGCTTCAAAATAGATCTTCAACTCACGATTCGATGCTACTTCTTCTTTTTATTTTAAACCATAGCGCTGTCTTCACTCCTGGAAATCGGTGGCGCCGCTAAGTCCCATTACGGGCACGCCGCAGCGGGGCCGATTGGGGCGGGGAGAAAGCCTCAATTTCCCGGCTGTCTGCCGGCAAAGAGGCTACTCCCCAAGCGCCCCCGGTTCGGAGCCTTTGCCTAAGGCTCACTAGGGTCTTTCGCACATGCGAAGACCCCCCCTAACTGCGCGTGGGCTAACCGCCTCCGGGAGCGTCCCGAGAAGCGGCCGCCATTCGCGACGCCGAAACCAAAACCCTGCCTTTGAACTTTCTCAAATCTGATCCTGCTTCTTGAGAAAGACCTTCCTCATGGATCCATGAACTGCTGCGTCTTCTGTCTTGGTCCCGACCATCCCGTAGCTCCTCTCAATCCTGAAGCCAGCAACGTTTTCACTATGCCCTGACTTCCTATGAAGTGGCCTATAGAGAACACCAAAGGTAATCATCTGACTCGAGATCACCTTCACCACATCGGTATTATTCCCATTGTTATTTTGAAAACTTTCGGTCTCTGTCTTGATCCTCCTATCAGTCCCAGGGCTGATACCCAGGACCTCCTTTACCACATCGTCCAGAAGACTTTTCGCCCCATACTCCCTGCTTCCTGAAACCTTTGCTTCTTGGTTCTACTACTACTCCAGTTATCATATAACCGCCTTCAGATCCTGCTGATTCCTCAACTTCTGTCCCACCTGGGCCCTTGATTGCTTTGTCTTCTCAATCAGCAGTCTCTGCCACTCCTGCCATCGTGTCTCCTGTCACACCGGTTGAGCCCCTCAGTTCCCCTGCTTCCACCTTGGAACCATCAGATATCAACAACAATGGTTTGGACTTGGATGCTGATGATACTCTCCATACCTCACCCAAATCCAACATTGTCCACCCTTGTTTGCTGTCCCTGTCTGAAGGTTCCAAGTCATATCTCGAGTTGGTGACATGCATTGCGGCTATCCTGATTATTCACCTCACCAGTGATGCCCCGACAGTGACTGATCTTCTCCACAAATTTGTACAATTGGACCTTCCACCAGCATCTTTATTGCCTATGCTCCCTGTACACCTAGAAGTCCTCTGAGAAGCTTGGGACAAACTGGCCTCCATCCCGCTGGCATTGGAATGCTTTGAAACTCTCTACCAGGTCCAGCCCTTGGATTTGAAGTTTCTTTTCTCTCATCCAGCCCTGAACTCCATGATAGTCCATTCAGCAACCAAGTCCAAGCAGACTCAACATCCTGCCCTCTGGACCATGAAGGTCAGAAGTTGGACACCTTAGGGCACAAGATGTATTTTGTCACAACAACGATGGCCAAAATGCATAATTATCTGGTGTATTTCTTGGCTTATTCTTTCCACTTTACTAACCAATTTTCCACTTTGATTCCAGAGTTATCAGAGACCTCCCGGAAGACTGCCACTACCTTTCTCAATGAGATGTCCTGGCTGGCAAAACAGCAGATCAGCAATTTGTGCCATGCTGTTTCCTGCTCCTTTAAGAAACTGGCCACCTCCAATGCCCTCAGAAGACACTCCTGGCTCCATTCCATGTCCCTCCAACCCAACATTATGTCGAAGGTGGAGGGCCTTTCCTTTAATGGTGAGGGTCTGTTCTATGCAACGACTGATGAGCTTCTCATCAATGTGGATGACAATCGCAGAAGATGACAGAGAAGTGGTGATTGGATTTATATCCCACCCTTCACTACCTGAAGGAGTCTCAGAGCGGCATACAATCCCCTTTCTCATCCCCTCCCTACAACAGACACACTGTGAGATAGGTGGGGCTGAGAGAGCTCTTTCAAGAACTGCTCAGGAGAGAACAGTTCTAAAAGAAATTGTAACTGACCCAAGGCCACACCAGAAGCTGCATGTGAAGGAGTGAGAAATCAAACCCTGTTCTGCCAGATTAGAGTCCAGGCTCCTAACCACTACACCTAACTGGGTAGGAAGTTTGGGTGTTTCACAGCCTTCCCAACAATGTAACCCCCAAACTGAAACCCTGGAGACACTGTTCCTTCAAGCACTCATGATTACCTCACCAGTCTGACTACTGGAAACACAAAGGCCCTGCTTTTAACCCTGCCAGCAAAAACCCAAGCCTCCTTCTTCTAAGAAGCTGGCTCCTCAATCCAAGCAGTCTCCTTGACTCTCTCTGGACTCATAACTCTCCCCCTCTCTGACAGTCACTGGGCAGCAGAGTCCATTCCTTTCTCTCAGTTTGGGAATCTATTCTCACCATCGTTCGGGTGGGGTACGCCATCGAGATTCTTTTAACTCCGTGGGCCTCTCATTTTGTGACAATACTCTCATCCTGCTTTCTACATGATGAGGTTCAAGCCCTCCTTGCCAAGGAAGCCATAGAGGTCATTCCCTGATCTCAACATTGCCAGGAGTTCTACTCCCACTATTTCATCATGCCAAAGCAAGATGGGGCAGGCGCCCTATAATGGACTTGCAGCAACTCAACCATTATATCCCTTGCAAGAAATTTCTGAGGGTTATCCTGCAAGCCATCCTCCTCCTGATTCCCAAGGACACTTGGCTAGCATCTCTGGACCTCAAAGATGCCTATTTCCGCATTACTATTTGTCCACAACATTGTTGTTTCCTGAGGTTCACAGGGCCCTCCAGTCCCTGAGCCAGCTTTGCTGGGAGGGCAGGGTAAAAATAAAATAAATCACTACCAATAGCAGGTGCTTCCTTTCAGTGTCTCCACGGCACTGAGAGTATTTACAAAGTGCATGGCAGTGGTCACTGTGGCCCTCAGACAATGGGGAATGTCTGTCTTTCCCTACATTGATGATTGGCTAATCATCTCCCAATCTCTGTTGCAGCTTTGCCAGGACATTTCCACCACCCTACAGCTCTTGGCCTCTCTAGGCCTTTGCGTGAACCTCCCAAAATCCCATCTGCTCCCTGTTCAGGACCTACAATTCATAGGAGCCAGGATTTGCACCATTCAACGCTGTGCCTTTCTTCCAGTGAACAGAATCTTACAACTCTGCTCCCTGGCACTGGAAGTCATCTCATCACCCACGTGGCCTGCCCTTATACTGCAACGCCTCCTAGGATTAATGGCTGCCACCACATTTGTGGTCTCCATTGCCAAACTTGACATGCGACCTCTCCAATTTTGGTCTGTCTGCACCTTCAAGCCTCTCTTCTACCATCATGTGGTCCTTCTCATGGTTCCACCCAAAGTTGTCTTGACTTTCCAGTGGAGGACCCTAGAGGACAATCTATTCTGTGGGATGCCCTTCCAGTTGTTGCCAAGGTCCCTTAATCGGGTCATCATGGGGGGGATGCCTTCTTGCACTAGTGGACTGGGTCTCGGCATTACATGTTTTCTCCACTCCCGCTGATCACCAGAACGATTCAAAAATGTGTTCACAACCACTTGGACTGCATCCTCATGACACCTTGGTGACTGAGGCAACCTTGATTTGCCACACTTCTACAGCTGTCTCGATCTATTTACCAGCACTTCTTCCTGGTGCCGGACCTCCTCTCTCAACATCAAGGGCAGGTTCTGCATCACAATCTGAAACTCTTCAAACTGGTGGCATGGCAAATCTCGACCTGAATCTCCCACTTGAGGTTCAACATGTTCTGCTGAACCAGAAACCGACTACTCACAATTCTTACCAAGCGAAGTGGAGACACTTTGCGGCTTATGCTGCTGGCCACCATTTGAATCCTCAGGCCACTCTTCTCCTGGAGATGCTGACTTATTTGGTTTCTATTCAAGAACTGGGACTCAGCTATTCCTCTCTGAAGGTGCATCTTTCTGCAATGCCTACTTGACATTAGTGTTGTGGCCAGGGCCTCACTCTAAGTGGTGTAGCCCTTAGTCAAAAGCCTGGTGGAAGAGTTCCGTCTTGCAGGCCCTGTGGAACTGTAAAAGGTCCCGCTGGCCCTGATGTCCTCCGGGAGCTCATTCCACCAGTCTGGAGCTTCCACAGAGAAGGCCCTGGCCCTCATCACAGCCAGCCTGGCTTCCTTGAGACCCAGAAGGGCCAGACAGTTTTGGGACCCCAGTTGTAGTGCTCTCTGGGGAACATGTGGGGAAAGGCGGTCCCTTAGGTATGTAGGCCCTTGACTATATAGGGTTTTAAAGATAAGAAGCAGCACCTTGAACCAAATTCAGTATGCTATAGGCAGCCAGTGCAGTGCTTTTAGCACAGGCTGGATGTGCACCCACATAGGGAGACCCAACAACAGCCTGGCTGCCTCATTCTGCACTAACTGCAGCTTCCGGATTTGGGACAAGGGCATCCCCATGTATAGAGCATTACAGTAATCCAATCTCAAGGTGACCATTGTGTGGATCACTGTTGCCAGATCATTGCGTTCGAGGAAGGGAACCAACTGCTTAATCAACCAAAGGTGGTAAAAGGCTGACTTTGCAGTGGCTGCTACCTGGACCTCCATCGTTAAGGAGGCATCTAGGAGCACTCCCAAACTCCTAACCTTCTGTGCTGGCACCAACGGTGCCCATATAATTTATATGTTCATTGCTGTTTGTTATGTGATGTTGGTCTGCCCCCTCTGTCCCTGCATTGGAGCTCACTAATCCCCCATTTGTGGGACTGCACAGAGACCACAAAGAAGATAAACAGGTTGCTTACCTGTAACTGATGATCTTTGAGTGGTCACCTGTGCAGTCACATGTTAGCCGGATTGCGTGTTATTATGAATAATAACAAGGGGAATATGATTGATTATTAATAAGCAATCGGCTGCGAGAGTGAACACTTGTGTATACAGAGGTCAGCCCCGCCGGGAGGTGTTGGTAACAGACCAGGAGACTTTTGTAGTTGAAAAATAAAGTCTTTTTACTGAAGTTCTGCACACGCAAACAATTACACAAGCTCACACACAATTATTCAAGGCCTAAGAAATACAGAGAGAGGCAAAGTACATTTGCATTAGCAGGTAACTTGTTGGTGGGCAATACTTATTGGTCCCTTTGTGCAGAGTGTTCCTCAGGAAAAATGGAGGGGAAGGAAACTAAGAAAATGGGGGACCATGCGGCCTGACCAGCAGGTAATCAAATGGGAACTCTGGCTGCAGACCAGAGTTTAAAGATGGAGGCAGGGGTTGGGGATAGCAAGCTGGACATAAGAGGGTCAAAGGTTCGATAGGGGTCGTAGAGCAGAGAGAGCGCTGGTGGTCAGGCATCTCCTTATAAGCAGGAGGGTGGGGGCTGGTCACCACCTCTGATTCCCGCCTCCTGGTAAGTCCGTCCCTGAAAACACCCTATTGGTTGGAAGATGTAGGGGAGGTGTGTGGAGGTGTGCCTGAGGGATGGTCAATACTGAGAGCTAGAAACTTGCTTGTGTCTGACACCAGGTAGCAGCCAGGATGAGTCACCCAGCCACTTCTATTGTCTTCTTGATGGCATTAGCCAGGCTGCTGATGGCCATCAATCAGTTACTAGGCAACGATGAATGGACTCTGCCAGGGCTACGTGAGGTCTTGCAGGTGAGGGGGGAGGGAAAGAGGCTGCCTGCCTGATGTAGAAGGAACTCTCAATGGCATTTTTGGAGTTCCTAGTCCTTGTATTTTATTAAGGCATGGAGCTGTGCTTTAATGTATACTGGTTCTGTTCCATTTTCCTTCATGAGGAGCAGGCTGGTAACCTATGCTGGGCACTGGAGCTGCTGGAAAGGTCAGGAGAAGCGTCTCTTGCCTGGGTGCAGTCTCTGCTGGCATCTGGGTGGGTTACCATGTGGTTCAGTCCCTTATACACACACTGGCAGAGTTTATTATTTTATTACAGTCCATAAAGAGGCTCAAAAGCCTTGCAGGGTAACACACACACCTACCCAGCTTTCCCCACTATTGGCATCTCTTGCTTGTTTTCCTGTGTTTGGTGGGACTTGTCAGTGGTGGCTGGAAGAAGCTAAGTGGGAGGGCATTCTCTCCCCACTCCAGGCATGCAGAGTCGATGCCTGCTCCCCAGAGTGTGGGAGAAGAGCATGCCAAATGCCAGAGGCTAGCTCTGGTAGTTCTCCAAGGTTGGGTTTGTGTGCAGGCACAGTACCCATGTACGTGACTGCACAGATGAACACTTGAAGATCATCAGATACAGGTAAGGAATCTGTTTATTCTTCAGATATTTTTTTTGTTTATTGTTTCCATTATTGCGATTAGATTTTAATCACTGGCTTGTAGCAATTTTGTAATGGATTTGTTTTCTTCTGATGAGGGAGTAATGTGAATGCCCCAAGTTTGACTTCTGGCATCTCTATAAACAGCCCTGTGCTTGGTCATCATTCTGATGGTCACATTTTAATCAACTGGCATAAAGTATCAGTAAAAGAGCAAGAAAAGATCCTCAAGTGAAATGATGTGTCACTGGTGACCAAGATAAAGTTAATTCATACTGTAGAATTCCCCATTACTATGTGTGGGTGTGAAACTTGGTCAATGAAGAAAGCTGAAAGGAAGAAAGTAGATTCCTTTGACATGTGATGTTGGAGGAGAGTTTTATGGATACTGTGAACCACCAAGAAGTCAAATAAGTGGGTTCTAGATCAAATCAAGCCTGAACGCTCCCTAGAAGCTAAAACGACTAAACTATGGCTCTCATACTTTGATCACATGATGAGAAGACGAGAGTCACTGGAAAAGGCAATAATGCTAGGAAAAGCAGACAGCAGGAAAAGAGGAAGACCCAACATGAGATGGATTGAGTCTATCAAGGAAGCCATGGCCTTCAGTTTGCAAGATCTGAGAATGGCTGTTAATGACAGGATGTTTTGGAGGACATTAATTCATAGGGTCACCATAAGTCACAAATGACTTGACAGCACTTCACACACCACAATGTGGCTCATTTCACATATGTTGTTTGCTCTCTTTTTCAGTTTTAAATTTAAAAGATCTACTTATTACCTTGTGATAGACATACCAGTTAGTCTGATTGGAATGAGCTACTTTCCATATATTCCCTGATCTCTCTGGTTCTTTTGGATATATGAGGAGACTTTTATCCCCCCTACCACCGCATCCCACAGTCAGCAACCAAAATGTGGTGTAGAGCCACAAACAGCAGCTAAGGACCCTCAGTTAAGAGCTGCCATGAGGTGCAACTGCTCTGAATTTACATACTTCCCCTCCCCCCAATTGCAAGGGACACTACTGTCTAATGGCAGTTAACTGTCTTTCCCTGATCTCTCTGGTATGTACTGTATTTGCATCTGAGAAAACTTTACGGTTTGCCTGAATGACCATTTCAGCCTGTTAGGTCTGCTTTTAAGATTTTGTCCTTCAGGTTTCCTCTATTTTTTATTTTTTAAGAATAAAAGATGAAAAGTATTTCAGAATCAGGTTGAAAGATAATAGACTAACATTCAAGAAGTTTTGGAACTTTATAAGCATTTATAAGGGGAAAAAATCTTAAAAGGTTCATTTAGAACTCTTGTAGATGATTTTGGTGCATTTTTATTGAGATTATTACTTAAAACCTAGACCTCAGCTAGAGAGTTAATATATTAATAAAAACCTCTCATTTGTTGAAGGTATGAAATATCAGCCACTGCATACTTCTTCAGCTTTAATAGGCATTTGAAAAGTAGGTTAAAAGGCTGTTTGTGTTGTGTTTCTGTAACTCAGAATTTGTGGAATTAAGTTTTCCCTGAAACACCCATGTGTGGCTGCAACATAAGATTATCTATATACTATTAGCTGCATGTGGCTGCAATCTGCAGATAGCTAAATCCACAGATTGGGGCCACAAAGAGGCTAAAGAGATTTTTCTACACACTTGGGGGACTCTCCAGGTATGCAGAAAAAAGACATAAGGGGTTTAATCCCCCCAAAGGGAAGCAGCTTTCACTGTGCAAGCACTGAGAATATACTTACCCCAGTCAGTTGGTGTCAATGGCACTGGGGGGCTCTGCTGGGTCCAATAGCGGCAGCTGCACAGCCCAGGGCTGGGCCCAGTGGGGGTGGCACAGCCCAGGAGCTGCACTGAGCTCGGTGGCAGCTTAGCACAGGGCTGCATCCTGGGCCCAGCAGCCACCACACAATGCTGCTGCTGTCACAGGCCAGGAGCTGCACTGGGCCTGCTGGTGACAGAGACACAGGCCCAGAAGTCACACTGGGCCCAGGCCCATTAAGAAAGTGAGTGAGAGAATCCCCTCTGTGAGTGTTGCAGGCCTACATGTGGCTTTCTTTGATGTGGCTAGCCTGCCGGGGCTTCCCCCAATGTGGCCAACACAGAGTGGCTTCCCACAGTGTGCATGGGCTCAGCACACCTTCCCACATCACCAGCACCATTGAGGCTTGGGACAGGCAAGGAGACAGGCCCGCAGAGAGCCTACCAGGCCAAGGCAGGGAACACATGGGGATATAGATGACTTATCCGGAGATGGTCACATGGAGCTCTTATCTTCTGGTTGGGAGGGACTGTTGACAACACTGGGGAGGGTACAGCATCAGAGCTTTCCCACAGAAAGGATGGTGGCCCAGGTATACCCTTCACAGGATAGGCAGCAGAGAATAGGACTCAAAATAATGGGTTTAAGTTAAGGGCAGGAAGGTGCTGGCTGGACATTAGGAAAAACTTTTTTACAGTAAGACTTGTGCAACAGTGGAATCAGCTACCTAGGGCTCCCCCTCACTGGCAGTCTTTAAGCAGCATCTGGACAAACACTTGTCAGGGATGCTCTAGGCTGATCCTGCATTGAGTAGGGGGTTGGACTAGATGGCCTATATGGCCCCTTCCAACTCTATGATTCTATGATTCAGCAGCCAGGCAAGGAGGCCAGACAGAGTGGGTCAAAGAGAGACATGGGGTCTTGAAGCTATTTCCACCATCTTCCTGGCTGAGCCATTGTGTATGTGTAGGGCATCTGGAGGGAAAGGATGAAGGGCAGTTGGGTTGCCAGCAGGCAGGATCCAAGGGATGGGGGGAGAAAGAAAAAGAGGGTAATGGGTGAGGGAGATATGTGTGTGTGTGTGTGTGTGTGTGTGTGTGTGTGTGTGTGTTATGGGATGGTGGAAGGAGAAAGAAAAAGAGAAGACTGACAGTAGGAATGAGAAAAGAAAGAGAATGACATAAGTAAGAATAAGACATAATTAAGGGGAGTGGGACAAAGAGCAAGGCTGAGTGAAGGGGCAGAGAGAGAGGAGAATAAGCAAAGGTAGGGAGATGGATGGCTGCTGCTGCAAGCTCTTTGCAGGTCTTCGCTTGTATTTTATATTTTCTAGCATCTTTGTCTACCTTTTCAGTATTGTTCATTTTCCCTATTGCACTCACCAAATGAGGCAACCAAAAACACTAAATCAGGGGTGTCAAACATGCGGCCCGGGGGCTGGATTAGGCCCCCGGAGGGCTTCTATCAGGCCCTCAGTGGAACTGGCTGTCTTCTGTTTCTTCTTTCAGTTCTGCTGTTGCTATGTCATCATAGGTTTGCAGCTTACAGATACACACCTGAACAGCATACTCAAGATTGCAACAACAGAGACATTTTGATGTGATAATTCAGAGCAAGAGGTGTCAGTTATGAGACACTGTTAAATAAACAAAATATTGCAAGAGCACTAATGTTTTAAGCATGTTTTTATTTTAAGTAAAAAAAAGAAACCTTTGTGTTTGTGTTCTTTATAAAGTTTATATCTCTGCTACCTGGCATTACATTTTATGACACACATGGCCTCATAAGATTCAGCCCTCATTACAAATGAGTTTGACACCCCTGCTTTAAAGGATCAGCTCATTTCTGCTCATCACATTTTATGTCAAGATCTTTCTTTGCTTATTGTTTATAGGGAGTTTTTCCACACAAATGGGATAGGAAGGAGTAGAAAATATTTTACATGAGAAACATTTTCATTAATTAAAAAACAAAACATGGAAGAGGCTTACCTTTAAAAATCAGGTGCAGTTGCATAGTGGGGGTTTTTCAGTGATGGAGAATAGCGCAAAGCAAGACGGTTTGAAAAAGTACTCTAGCCACACAGTCCTAAGCAGAGTATACCCTTCTAAACCCATTGACGCATTGTTATGACCCCAGGGGGTCACCACCTTCTGCTGCCACCACTCTGGACTTCAGTTCCCTTGAGAAGGTCCAGAGTACCCTCCCAAGCCCAACCAAAATGCCGCTTTTCAAGCTGAGAACATAGGCATGATGACCAGGCAGAGAACACTTAAACAGATAGTTTATTAACACAAATGAGGCATGGAAAACAAGACAAGCTGCTTTAAAAGATATAACAGTGTTTAAAAGGCAAAATAAACAAACTCCTAACGCGACTACCTAGTTCACTTAACTAGTTACTACTTAAGTCCTACAGCCTTCTTACCAGGCCTGTCCCTGTACTCACTCTGTCCCCTAAGTGAGGGATCTTTTCCTCTCAGGCCAGCCTGTTCCCTCAGTGACTCTGTGAGGGAAGACGGCAGAGAGACAAGAACCATTTCCTCACAGCACACAGAGTTTATCACAGTCCCCTTCAGTTTAGCTGTGTGAGAGGAAAGGACACCAGGGCTATTTTTGGGCAGGAACGCACAGGAACGGCGTTCCGGCTGGCTCCCAAGTTGGCCACACCCAACAGCAGAAACTCAGGGTTGTCTATGTTAGGGGTGTGTGGCCTAACATGCAGAGGAATTCCTGCTACACAAAAAAAGCCCTGGGCTTTAGCAACAAACAAGGTAAACAGAATAGGAAGCAAAAGGTGGGTGCGGCTGGATGACCACACATCTGGAACACGGGGGTGTGGCCTAATATGCTAATGAGTGGTGCTGTCATGGGTGTGGCTTAATATGCTAATCAGTTACTGCTGTCTGTTGTGGCCTATTATGCTAATGAGTTCCTGCTGGGCTTTTTCTACAAAAAAAGCCCTGAAGAACACCATTTTCTACAGCTCACAGCTTAAGTCAGAATCTCCTCACCAAGTATGTAACAGTCTCTTCACAAAATCTCTGGAAACTGATTAGCTATAACCGTTGCTGAATGTTGTGGAGGTGTAGGCTGTCTGCTCTCCACTCCCTCACAGGCTCTAGGCCTTTCTCCAAGGCCTACACAGATCATGACACGAGTCCAAGGAGATAAGATGAGATAGAAACGTTGTAAATAAAAGGGCAACTCTGCTTGGGATTGCACCATAAATCTCCTATAAAAACTAATAAATTGGTCCTTGAGTCAGTGACCTGTATCCTGCCACTTTGCTCAGTAGTGTTCCTCCAGCCTAAGGATACTTCCTCCAAATTAAGTGCATGTTACAGTGAAGTAAACATCATTTAAGTTAGAGGAAGATTTCAAAGTGAGTGGAGTGATAGGATATAGGCCTGTATTATTTTCCTGAGTCAATAATGTTGAGTGTTCTGGAGTATATTGTTCATAAAGGAATATGTACATGTTATTGTTCATGTATCCTATACCATGGAAGCAGAGTTAGGGTAGAACTATATATCTTGGTTGACATGGGGTTACTTCCATAAACAGCAGTCCCATGTTGAGTTTTCTCCTCTCTCCCCATAGTGTTTTGCTAGGTTTATTTTGGTAGCCCTTTCTCTTGTGTTTCTTCACCTGAGAAAGCCAACTCAGAGAGGATGGGAAATGCCTAATAAACATTATAACTTAGGTAAATCTGCCTAAATGTTACATATGGTTGGAGGGGCAGGGGAAGAAGCTCAAAGCTGCTATTTTTGATAGCAGCCCATATCTATTCAGCACATCTAGGTCTGTCCATGTCAGGAATCATGCCTAGTTCTGTGGAACTACTTGAGTCATAGCATTTGTCTTCTATCATGCTATCTTCAGGTTCTGCTAAAGAATGCCTCAGTAGTAATATTCCCAAACATGGCTGCTGGATTGCTGTCAGCTGCCATGAATTTCTTCCTGGCAACTGCCTGTCTCAATTCCACTACAGCATAAGTTACCCATTTTCTATCCCACGTCTTCTACACATTGTAAAACATGTTGGCATAACATCCTATTTGTTATGCTATCCAGAATAAGACTGCATCATACCATCAGATCACTGGCTCATTTTGTCCAGTACGGTCTGTTTCGACACATTCTGTGGAGTCTCAGGCAGTCTTTCCAGCTTCTACTACCTAGATACTTTCTGTTGGAAGTGTTTGGGTATGAATGTGGATACAAAGCACGTATTATACCTCTGGACTGTGGCCCCTCCCATCTCACTTGAAAGTAAAGTAAGAGGCACCAGATGGTAAATAAAAAAGCAGTGAGAGAGACTCCCCATAGCTTCTTCTTAGACAGTGAGAGAACAAAATTTCATGCCCAGTCTTGTAGAACTAAGGGGGACTATGGAGATATTCAGAAGGATCAAGAGAGGTTCTTGCTTTTGCTTTTTCTAGTGCAAAGAGACTCAGGATCAGCCTACCTTTCCGGAAAGTGATGGGACTTACTGCATGTAGTCTGGGGGCGGGGGGGGGGGCGGGGCGGGACTGAAAATAGTTGAGTACAAGTTCTGTTTAAACTGATAAACCCCTGCTCACTTAGCACTATAATGCTACTGTGTTCAATTTCAAATGTATAGTGTTGAGGAAGATTTTATCATGTGTGGGACTTTATACATAATGTGTGTCATAGTTTGGTTTGTTACATGTTTTATAAACTGCTTATGATAAGTCTATTTTTGATATATATGTTCACATATTCTTCAGAGTTTTTAAAGAGCAATAAAATTATACTTATTGGATAGAGTTTGATATTTGAAAATTCAAATTATAAATGTTATGGATTCAAGGCAAAGATATTTCTGTTTGAATTTATAAATACATGCAGTATTTTTCTTGTATTACACTAAAAAAGAAACGCCAAGGTTTATCATTCTGGTTTCTATTAGCTATAATATGTTAACATTTTAGACATTTTGGAACACAGACTTCCATTTCAATTCTAAGAAAATGTACTTGAAAACCATTCTTACTGGTATATCAGTGTAATGTGCCTCCATGTAAGTGGCTTGGGGATCTCAGTTTATGGTCTATATTAAACCATATGCTATTTAGGATGTTTGCACTTGTTATTCTTTTGCTGCCTTGCTCAAACAATGATGCAAGAAAGAAAAATAAATGTCACCATTTTTTTTAATGTCTGCTGTACATAGAAGATGAGAAAATTGGCATAGTATAGGTTATACTTAACAAAAATGCATGCCTAACCATGAGATAATCTTTTTTACTCATGATTTAGCTATTTTTCAAAAAAATGTAATGAACTGTTTCTATGCAGAGAACAAATCAGTTACAGAAGAACAAACTGGCATAGTGGAATAAATAAATCAGATTTAAACTTGATAATTTATTGAATCTAAATTTTGCCCGGTTGGACCAAGAGCTATATATAAGCAATCCATCTTGTGCTGATAATGGAGGATCTTGAAACCCACCTAATGTTTGCATTATTAAATTTCAGTCTAATGAGCTTTGCTAATACATATTGAAGATGGTTGTAAGGAGTGGAATGTGAATCTGAGCAGGATAATTTGAAAGAAACATAAGCTGAGCATTTTACATGACTCAAGGGGTATAGCTACAATTACACATATAACCAAAATTAAATTCAAATGGAATTTCTATTATCCTTGCCCTGCTATTAGGGAGAATAAAGTGTAAATGAAGTAAAAGTCTTTACAGTTACCAGTGGTTTGTTTTTATTATCTAATTTAATAGATTCTTATAAAGATATTACTGGCAGAAAAGTTTTAATATTTCATGACTTTAAATGTAGTCTAAGTGTGTCTAAAAGCTTATAAATGGAAACAGATGTCTCTGTAATTGCTTCTATCATTTCAGAACATCAGTATTTAAGCTGTATGTTTTCAGAAGGTGTAGCTACTAACTGCAAAGAGGCATCAGGCTTTGAAAGTTGTGGTCATGAGGCATTCATGTCCTTTATACTTAATATATAAATTGAATATTCACATAACTGATGAGCTGATGCAGAAAAGAAAAAAAAATCTAACTGTTGCTCTGTACTTGGCTTATAATGGATTTAGTGTATACTGGGGTCTACTGTAAAATCTCGCTCTCCAAATTTTGGTTCTTTATCTTTTGACAAGGCAATACTTTCAAAAACTTAATATTTCATCAACTATAATGCTATTAGAGACTTATTCTCACTAAGTTCACTCATCAGGCAGAGAGAAGGCAATAAAAGAGAATGGCCCCTTTGAGACATTAATACTTTGGAATAAATGATGTGCTAGAACAGAAATTTAATTAATTTACAGAGTATATTGATAGTCCCTTGTTACTGTGCTGTATATTTTTAATCTTCTTTAACATCTGTAGTAAAGTATTTAAAACCCCAGCAGTTGAGCAACTTGTAGATAATTAAGTAATAAGGGAAGAGGTTTCTAAACGAAAGAAGATTCTTTTTAGACTATGCTGTCACCATAACATGAATGAAATATCATTGCTAAAATGTACAGTGAAGGGGGGGGCAGTTAATTCAGCAGCAATCTGCTTGAGTAGCATGTAGTTTCTGAAGGGGCCCCTGTGAAATATCTCAGCATTGGATCACACACTCGTTATGTACATGGAACTCCCTTATATCCTCTAACTTTGGAAAATCTTCACATCCCCTTATTGATCCTGACTGACATCATTCTGATGGGGATCTATGAACTAAACAGCAGTGTTATTCCCTATCAGCCAACCAGCTCCTACATTAAATCATAACATTCCGAATGTGGGGTATAATGACTTATTGTTAAGATGGGTTACCTTTAAAAAAAGACATTCTTTTAAATATACACCTTGGCTTTGATCCAGCAATGTGCAAACAGAAACATAAATGGACTTAGTGTGGTTCTATTTTGGCAAGATCTTGTGCAGCTTTTCTCCCTATGTATTATGGTGCCCAGAAATTAGTTGCACAAGATCTTGCACAAGCAGAAGTACAAGTGGAGATACAATGTTTGACTTAGGGCAAGTGGCTACTATGGTCTTTTTCTTGTCTTTCTGCTTGCTCAAGAACTCTTACATAAGCAGAAGTTTAGTACTGAATCCAACCTCATGTCTGTTAACGTTTAAGTTCTAGGAATATTACATAGCTTCAAATGCTTCCTTTCAAGAGATTGAGAACATTATATATTTTAGCAGATTTAATGTGAGATAAGGACAGATTTGTGAGCATTTATCTGCATATTAAAATAATTAACTAGTTGTTAGACTTAGGAGGGTGTGTGTATGCGTCTGGTAATCCTTGGATAAATGTAATGTCTGAATTGGAAATGAATAGGTTAGACTTCTAAAAAAACAAACACCCTATGAAATTAGGAACTCACCATACATGGAAAGCATCCTAACTCTGTTAGGAAGGCTCCTCTCATTAGGCAAGGAGGCATGATCTAACTCTATAATAACTTCCTCATAAGATCCATTTTCCTTTCATATTGGCCTTGTAGGGAAGGAGGATCTGGGCAGGGCTACTTGGAATGAAAGTCCCCCTCCCCCAAGTCTCTGTGGTCACTTCTGCAGTTTATGTGGTAGATTCTCATTTCATAAAACTGGAAGGATTTAATGTGGGCTTCTGTTAGGCCTTTTCAAGATACTATGAAACTGTTGACTTTACCTCTGTGGATGTCACATTAGAAGGTGGATACTGTAGGTGTTGTTGTTTTTACCAAGGAGTTCCCAGTTTGACTGGAAACACTGGTCTCCAGAAGCCAGGAGAGAAAAGGGAAATACTTAGTATGAATTCTCATGTTTCAGGGTTTCAGCGGGTTATTCTCCCCTCTGTTGATCTACATGGGAACAGTTTTAAAGTGGTTGTTATTGTGTCCTTCCTCCAAAGAGCTCGGAAAAATGCATGGAGTTCTCGATGACCATTTTAAAAATCTGAACAACTTTGTTGGGTAGATTAGGCTGACTGGCCCACCTAGGGAACATAATGGCTGAATATGGATTTTATCCCAAATGTCTCAAATCTTAATCCAGTATTCTTAACACTGCACTGTGATAGTTGGTGCATGTCAGAGAGAAAAGTGGGGATTTGTGAGAACTTCCTGTTTTCCCTTCCTTTCATAGTACAACTCAGTCTGGTAAGGCAGGAGCCCAGTTTTCTTGGAAGAGTCGGTATAAAGTTGAACCCTGCCTCCTGAGAGACATGAGCCAAGAAAGGGGTCTTCCCAAAAGTTTTAGAATGATTTCTAGAATCTAAAAAGAATTTTCATTAAGAAATGTTCTTTTCAAACTTAAGTTTAGAATTTTGTGGCATGTCTGCATATTGCAGCATGTGATTTGGATCTATAGCTGTCAGCTGTAATAAGTTCTGAAACACTAATTTAGTAGTGAATTCCCCTCCCATTTTCCCATCAAAGATGCAACTAACTATTATATACCTTCTTGACGGTCTTCTTGTGTTTAAAAATGCTAATAATACCAAACTAATCACTTTTTTGTTTATCTTTAGCTAAAGCAGATGAAGCATTAAAGGCTAAAGAGAGAAGTGAAGAAGAAGCAAAGAAGAAAAAGGAAGAAGGTAATTGAATGGAACTTCCAATGTTGTAGCTCACTCAGAGTAGTACCAAATTATTAAGGTACTTTCTGATAAACCAAATAAGAGAAATTTGGTATACGTAGTCCAAATCCTGATTACTAAAAAAAGCCTGAAAACTGGACACTTTTGTGTCAAGCAGTCCTGGGGTATGAAGATTACACTATAACAGTGTTACTGTGCTATTCACAGTTTTATTCTCAATCTTCCACTTGCAAAATGTGGCCTACAGTGTTCCCCAAATGCTTCCTGTGGAATTCAGATAACTTCAGGAATTTCACTGGATCTAGTTTGCAGGTTATAGTAGCAGGGGGAATCACCCTTGCCCTGCTCTGCTGTGGTGGGAGGTGTGGCAATGTGAGGGTTGTGAAGTGCTTTTGACAGTAACAGTGTTTTGTCTGGTTCAGTTTCTATTGCATATGTATTGTATTGTATATGCTGGCAAACTAAATGACAGCATGTCATTACCTGAGATTTTACCTGTCTGAATTTAAAATTTTTCTTTGGGAGAAACTGGAGCTCATATTCCTGTTCAGTCATCATTAGCGGGGAGGTGGAGTATGGAGAAAAAGTAGAGGGTGAGAGAAGTGTCCTGAGAAAGCAGCATCAATTGCTGAATGCAGCTGGAGCAGTTAGATTATTCGTAGGCTCTTGTGCTACCAGGAGGGACAATGCTACTGAACAACCTGAGATTTTGGCATCATGACAAACCGCAGTCACTAAACAGGCCATACAGAAACTGGTTTAGAATTCTGCTTTAGGATCTGCCAACAAGCTGTAGTTTGTTCAGTAACTTGCTTTCATATGTCACATTAATATGGAGTTTAATCAAATTGTGGCTTAGGAACCATCATTTATCATGATGTCTGAATATGGCTAGTGAGAGACCAAGCTGTTTTTTTGCCTGCAGAAATCCCAGTAGCCATGCTAGTTCGTCTCCAAGACACCAGCATGTGGTATGCTCACTTTAATTGTACCTTTCAGTGGCTGAGGGCTTCTCTAACTAGGTTTCTAATATACAGGCAATTGACTGACACCATATACTGAACTTTGCTAATGTGCATTGCAAAATGGAAAATATAAAACATAATTAGCCTCACAGATTTTAAACTGATAATTTTAATTTTGCTCACTGTCTTAGGTAGAGGTGATTATAGCTGTTCAAATTTCATAAACTTCAGATTAATGATCTGTTCAAAAATTGTAAAAACTTTTCTTCTCTAACTTCAAAGCACACTGGGCACTCATTACATCTGAAGGAAATCTTTTCTTTTATGTTAATTTTCTAATTATGTTATCCAGATACACTCTGTGTGACAGTATTATAATAGGCATGTACGCTTCTCACACTTAGCAATGTCCATTGTGGCTAAAGATAAAGCCACTAAAGTTACCATCACCGCTAGGCCAATATCTCTATCCTTGAAGCTGTAATAAGTAAGAACAAGAGTGCCCACTTTATCGCTGTCATGGTACTCTAGCATGCTTTTATGGCATTTGAGTAGGGTTTTTTGTAGTTTAACTTAAAGCAAAATTGGAAGGTATTTAAAAGGGCATTGTGTGAAAGTGAAAACTAGATCACTCATCTGTGCTTCATGGACATTCTAACTTCAAAGTGGAATATAGTTTCCTCTAACTTAGTCTGTCATCTCAATAGTATGCAGCAGGTGATTAACCACTTTCAAGTCTCTGGGCTTTTATGTAAGGAGTTACATCAGGAGTGTATTAAGATCCCAGTGTAATCTGTTTCATGTGGAAGTTTGTTTTCTGTTTTTTCTCTTAATTTTTTATGAATTTGGTATATCTCAATTTTCAAACTGAGGGTAGAATCCCAAACCTTTAATCCATTTTGTTTTAACTGCTAATTTACATTCTTATTTTGAAGTTAATTAAAATTATTGCATTGTATTACCTGTCTTCCTAAAATGTCTTGAAAAGGCAAGACATTCTAGAGCTGATTTCTAAGAGGTCCGACTCCAAAGCTTTCTTCTTCGTACAAGAAAACTCTTTTCTGTTAATGTAGAATCCATCATTTTTTCTAGAACTAGTACATGACTGAGTAATTTCTTCATTTCTCTCATTCTAGTTTCGAAATATTCTGCACTTGAATTACATTCTAGCAGTATTTTAATTATTCTTACACTAAAATCTTGGGGGGGGGGAGTAGATTTATTTATTTGGTAGGTTTATTTCCTTCAGATTAACAGATTAAGATCAAGCCTAACATGAGAAATCAGTAAAAACAATAATTAGTTGGCTTTCCACTGACGGAAGGATGGAGCAATTTTTGCAAATTCCCCACTTCTATTGGAAATGTCCAGCTCACCCCTCATCCTCTTCTTAGGGGTTCCCTGACCCCCAGGAACAGCATTTCAGGGAACAGCAGAACAGGATCATGTCCTGCTGATGGAAATCACTATTGAATCTAACCCAGTAAACCCACAATTAGAACACAGATCCCTCAAACATGACCAAACCCTCTAGAAAATAAAACAGCTGTGTAGCTTTTTCTAAAAAGTGGCGTTCTTTACTT
This sequence comes from Gekko gecko, assembly GCA_029375565.1. Classification (NCBI taxonomy): domain Eukaryota; kingdom Metazoa; phylum Chordata; class Lepidosauria; order Squamata; family Gekkonidae; genus Gekko; species Gekko gecko. The sequence goes on from JAPDNY010000008.1 coordinate 118,824,470, forward strand.
CTCCTAATAGGGTATTCCACATGGTATCACAATTTGCGAGAGATGGACTCTGTTAGATGATGATCAAGGAACCCTAGGAAGGTGAATTACCATCAGTAGTTCATTGGAAGAGTGTAGCTGGTGCACAGATTCATATAGGGAGAGATCCTTCAGATACGTGTGTCCCAGATCATAGAGGACTTTAAAGTAAGCATTAGCAGCTTAAAATGAGTTTGGAATCAGACAAGCAATGTATTTATTTTAACATAGGTGTAAATTATGTTCTCAGTGGCTAATCCCCAAACAACAAATGGATATTTTTGTTGTTTTTCATGTACGTGTTACATACAGCTGTGTTACATACAGCGTGTTACAGTAGTCCAGCACGGGGGTGCAGAAGTATGAAACATTGTGGTCAGATCAGCTGCATGTAGGAAGGAAGAATGCTGATAAATCAAATGTAATTGACAGACAACACTTTACCATTTCAACCTCTCTCAAACAGTGAGGCTGGGCCTTTAAACCCTGTAATCTGCAAAATGGTATTCTTTATCCAGGATAAGCAGATAATTTCCCTCTAGAAAATCAGCCTTACCAGAGAGTGTCTTCCCCATCTCCATCTTGTCAGGATTATATTTCAGATATTTAGCAAAGCACAGAGCGAATGTTCAACTGATTCTCATGAATCTCATGAGTTGGGGGAAGGTGTGCAAGATGCTATCAGGACCAAAGAACACACAGGTTGTGAAGCCTGGGCCCTACCCTCACGCTTTCGTCATAAGATAGAACCCCCAGGGTATCCAGCCAGGTTGGCAAGGAAGCAGTACACCAGAGCAGGTAAATCAGAAACTTCAGATCAGGTTTTCCAATCAATCTTAGCATCTAGAGAACTTTCTACTTATATTTTCTGTGTCAGACCATGTCCGCATCTATCTACAATCTTCAGCCTGTGAATAAGCAAAGCTGCATTTTAGCACTTATGTATGAGGTTTACAAGCTGTCTTGTTTTCTTTAGTTTTCTATATAACTTTTTTCACTGGGAATATTTAACTGAATAGTTATTTTACAAAATTGCATTCAGGAAAAAAGGAGCCACTACTCAGGCAGAAATCTTAACTTGTAATTAAAACAACTAATTCTCTGAAGGTTTATTTGTCCTCCCTTGGTTTTCCACCTTTCAAACCTTCGAAGCAGGTAGCTGTTTTCTGGAAATGCTTTTGCATCAGGGTTATACTAAGCAAGATCTGTGGCATAAATAAGCGTATTGTTTTCCAGCTCATAAAGAAAGGTTATTCTTTTATCTGCCCCTTAGTAATGGTGTCTTAACATTACTTTTATTGTAATTTTATTGCCAAATCAGGTGTGAGATTAGATGTTGGATGTTACATGTAATCTGCTCAGAAATCAAATTATTTGACCTCCAAGCCCACCACGACACCCTCCTGCTGGTTTGCTGTTACATATGCAGCATTTTGCTGTCATGAATACAAATGGAGGACAAATTAGAATCTACAGACAGCTGACCTGAGCCACAGATTAGAGACTAGGGGGCTTGCGCTACTTTAAATGTTTTAATTACCACAGTCCCTATAGCTAGAGGAAAGGCCCTTACAAAAATGAGAGAGATTCTCCCCTCCTCCCAATTTAAATTTGTCAGCATGATTATGTTTGCATTTTCATTGGAGCAATGGTAATTTGCTGCCATTGAATTAGGTCTATTAATAAAAATAAAACACTTTTACAAGAATGTTTTTCTATGGCAGAGAGTGTTTTAATTTGGGACTAACAAAAAGTGGCTTTAGTGTTTTATTTATGATGCTGTCAAGATATTTGCCAGATTTATGGACAGATCTGGTTTTCTTTAAACTCTAGGCCTGGCTAGTCAAACTCAAAGTAGATGAAATATGTAGTCACAATAACACTGTGATAAGGCACAGTATAAATACTGCTGAGGAAGAAAACGTTCTTTCCATATTGAAATCAAACATGCTGGATTACCACTGAGATATTAAAATGGTTAGTTCTAATATATCATGCATAATACAATTAAAAGATTTTTTTATTATTAAAATGAAGCTTGTCATGAAAATACACAGTTTGAAAAATGAGACGTGGTAGATGATTAAAACATCTGACAGTGACAGCACTATTTTGGAACCTGGCATGAATCAGTATGTAAGAGGTTTAGAGAGAATTATAGGGAAAAGACATTTGTAAAAATAATCTTAAATATCAGAGGAATAGTGCTAAATAAGGAGTCATTCCTTTGAATGTAAGAAATAAAATTGACTAATGCTTAAAGGAATATATTATACTGATGCCTTCATTTCTGAATTTGCATTTTTTGTTCTCATGTGTGTTGGCCCAGTGTTGAATTGATTAGTTATGCCTAGCTAGTAAGCAGTGAAACATTTTATATACACTGGGGAAATAAATTTGGCAGAAAATCAGCATGAGTAGATTTAATTATCACTCTGAGCCCTTTTCCTTTTCTAGCTTAGTGATCCTGAAACTCCACGTGTTTCACTGAAATCTGTATGGACGCTAAGCTTCGCTTCCCAATTTGTTCCTCCACACAATGATAAGCCAAGCAATTACTGCTTTATTGATTTTTCATCATGGCAAATTTAAAGTTGATTTTTCCCTGAAAAGGCAGGGGTGATTAAGTGTTTCCCCTCAGTTTAGTACAAGAGAGCTGTGTGGCAGAATCTAATATCCTGAGGTCAACCTCTGCAGGCAGATAATACGGTGTCTTGGCCACGTGTTAAGGAGAGAAATCAGGGCTACAAATGTGATAGGATATATGTGGAGACAGTTTAATTTGCTCCATTTATATGAACAAGTCATGTGGCACATGCTTGGAAAACATCATATTGAATAGGGTTGGAAATAAAGCTCACGTGAGCAGAAAGAAAGGGTGAGTACAGAAAAGAGGAACATTGAATAAATTGTACTGAGGGGAAAACTGGTTTTAGAACAGGAATTATTTTTGGAAATGCTTTTGTTTTGGGCTTATACTGAAAACCAACTGGATATACTGAAAACTGAAAGGCAGTAAAATCAGAATCAAAAAGAATCTTTCAAAATTAAGAAATTAAATTTATGCTTAATGGAGCATGTGGGAATTTCAGTATCAGAATCCTTACACAATTAATGTTCTGTAGTATCTTCTTGTGTTAATTCTTATAAAGCAGAGGGAGAGATTCACTTTTATTTCCATTTTGCAGACAGTAATAGAGGTGTAGTTTTCACTGAGGTGGTAAACCTGTGCCTGGGTGATAACCAGTTTATTCTGCCAGAAGGGACTTATGTGGCTGACTGAACTTTCCTCCATACAGATCTTCAGTTTGGAAAGCAAGATAGGAGGAAGAAGGACTAGCCTTTTGGTATATACTTTCACTGAGTAGGGAATTTTATTCTGTTGTCTGGTGCAGGCATCCTTAAGCACCTGAGTGTTTTAGGAGTCAGAAATACAGACTGGAAGACATAGCGCAGGGGTGTCAAACTCATAAGGGCCAGATCTGACATAAATGAGACCTTGCCGGGTCAGGTCAGGCCAGGCCATGCATGTCATAAAATGTAATGCCAGGTAGTGGAGATATAAACTTTTTAAAGGACACAGACAAACACAAAGATTTTTTTAAACGTTAAATAAAACATGCTTAAAACATTAGCACTCTTGAAATATTTTGTTTATTTAACAGTCTCTGATAACTGACACCTCTTGCTCTGAATTATTGCATCAAAATCTGGAGACAATTTCCTGTAGCAATCTTGAGAATGCTGTTTAGGTGTGTATCTATAAGTTGTGCTGGTCAAGAACATGTGAAGGCACCATGACACAGACTGAGGGCCATGTGTTTGTCTACAAACTATAGTCTTCCCCAGAGAAATAACTACAACTCCTATGAGGCAGTGCAAAAATAGAGAGACAGCAGTGTATAGTGGTCAGTATCAGCGTACTATCTGGGAAATCTAGGTTCAGAATCCCCAGTCTACAAAGGAAATGTGCTGGGTGAACTTGGTTTGGACACACACCCTCAGCCTAATCCATCTCACTGGCTTGTTGCAATTTCTGAACCCCTGACCTAGTGTACTCAAATCCCCACTCTGCCATGAATCTCACCAGGTGAATTTAAGTCAGTCCTCCTTTCTCAGCCTAAACTACATTACATTCAGCCATGTAAACTCCATGTGTAATGCAAAATGGTACAAATCTCAAACATAGCTTTACCACCTGAGGTTTCACATCCACCTCCAAAGTCATTGATAAAGGTAATGTTTGGACACAGCTTACCTATATCTATGTTCAAAACTCTGTCCATGTGACTCCAGCAGCTGAAAATATGAGTGCTCTGCTACTCTGAATATTTATAACAAGATATTAGCTGATTTTTTCAGATAACAGTCTTTGATAATATTTATGGAATGTTCCATGAAAAATGGGAAAATCATAAGTAAATGGATGCAGTTTGTTATTCAGCTGTGAATTTTCACCTCCTTTTAAAATATGGAAATTAAAATTTGTTTTTAAATCCCAAGAATGTTTATCAGCCCTGTCTGTGAAATCATTCTTACCCTTTGACAGGAAATCCAAGTCAAACTATTACTTGGTGGCATGTGGGATGGACATTTTAAGATAATACTCTTATGTACTGAAATCTGAATACCACAAACAGGAGCATCTCTGCCCCAATCAGGTAATACTCTTCATATGCATCTGTCACGGCTCAGGTGGGGTGTCACCTGACGCTGCCACCACTCTGGTTCCAGGCTCCTCTGAGAAGGCCCAGAGCACCCTCCCAGGCCTTTAGACCTCCCTTTTAGCTGAAATTAGTGTGAGGACCAGGCAGAGTGAACATTGAAAACGGTTTATTTTATAGGAGGTCAAACAAAAAAGGTGCAGAATAATAACAGTAAGTGGGTGAAAAGAAGTCAAATGCCCTTCCCTCAAGATGAGGGTTTCTTCCCCACAGCAGCCTCTCTTTTGGCCCTTTCTCTTGCACCAGTTCTTTTATTCCCCAGCCCTGTTCTTCCCTATTGGCCAAAATCGACGCTAAAACTTCCCAAGGCCTTCTCAGGTTTGTAGGCCCAGCCTTCCCCATTGCTAGCCAGGCTCCCTGGACCTAGTAGGCCTCTGGTGGCACAGCCCAGATCATGACAGCATCAAATTAGATTTCAGGAAATCAAATATTTGTAAATTTGTAATTAAAGGAAAGTTTCACCTCATACTAATGGTATAGCTTCTGCTATGGGGACATACTTGAGGAAACCTAGAATAATTTCATCGAACTTCACTTAACAGTCAAATTATTTAAATTTAAGTATTTAATGCTTTAGGTATTTAATGTTAGACAGTGTTATTGAGGCAACGGACATGAAATTAAGCAAACTCCAGAGCACGATGGAAGACAGGAGGGCCTGATGTGATGTGGTCCATAGGGTCGCAAAGAGTCAGACTTGACTGTGCGACTGAACAACAACAACAGTGCTTGAATTCCAGCTTTCAGCATATAACACCTTCAGCATAGCTTACAAAATATAACAATTGTCATCGAAAGATTAAAAAATACAGTAAACAATAAAACATAGAGTCAAACAGAGAACATCAGATTGGCAGTCAGGAAAGCCAAGCTCCAGAGAAAAGGTTGGATCTTGTGATTCTGTTCTGCTACCGGCAGAGCCTTTGACCAGCATAAGGTGCATTCTGGTAGCTGTTAACAGAATGGAAAGCATAGGGTCCATCCAAAATACCACAAGTCTCTAGCCTATCTTACCAGACATTCCTCATAAGAACTGCCGCCACTCAAGAGGCCCTGTCATGCATTGCCATACCATTGGGGGGGGAGGGGAGTCAAAAAACACTACTCTTAATTGTGTTCAGAAATCAACTCATAGCCAATACAATTAGACTGGACTTTGTGTAATATCCTAGCAGTTATTTCCAGATAGTAACAGGCCATCTGCATTTTGGATTAATTAAAATTTATAAAAACTTCTTTAAAGGTAGCCACATTTTAGAGTACATTACAATAATCTGGACATTGAAAGGGCTAAAGAGATTGCCATTCAGTAATCTAGAGTTTGTAATTTACTTCAAAAGTCTCCCCTACAGAATTTAGAACTCATCTGTGTACTCTGAAAAAGCATGCAGGCCTCTACAATTTCAAAATATAAGTGGAAAACCCATTCCACTTTAACAATCCAATGAACCCAGTGGTCTTGGACAGAACCAGTCTTACAAATAACAGACTCTATTTCCATCCCTGCACAGAAGCCACACTGCTGCCAGAAATTTGGCGGTAGTGGAAAGTGCCATCAAGTCATGGCTGACTTATGATGACCCTGTAAGGTTTTCAAGGCAAAAGATGTTCAGAGGCTGTTTCCACATCATGACCCTTGTGTTCCTTGGAGGTCTCCTGTCCAAATACTAGCCAAGGCTAGAGTTGCCAGGTCCAATCGTCCTGGGAGGCGGGTAGGAGGGACTGTCTGGGAGTGTAGTGGGTGGGCAATGTTGCTGGAATGATGATGTCACAAGGAAGTGATATCATTCTGCCAGGGACATCATGCATCAACACTCTAGCATTTTGGCTGAGGCTCTGTGGTTACCATAGAGTTTTGGCCAAAATGCTAGAATGCTGGAATGCAATGTCCCTGGCTTGATGATGTCACTTCCATGTGATGTCATTACACTGACCACATCAATGCATGACAGGCTTCTTTGGAGTTAGCTGTCTGGTGGTGGATTGGAGCCTCAAAGATCAGGGGATCCTCTTCCCAGACCAGGAGTCTGGCAACCCTAGCCAGGGCCAACCCTGCTTAGCTTCTAAGATCTGATGAGATTAGGCTTTAGCCACAGCCAAAGTAGTATCAGGATCAGGATAAGTGAACAGGAAAGGCATAGAAACAAGGGAAACCTTGCAAACTATCACTAGCTATATCTGCAGATCTCTCAAAGGGGCAGTCAACACATAGTCAAAGAAAATATGAGCAAGTTGCAGTTGTCCCAGACCCACATGTACATAATCTGAGTAGGGAATTTCTTGGAATCTACCCACAAAACCAGTGAGGGGCGGATTCCATGTCTTAATGATCTTCAGCCGGCTTTAGGAAATGATATAGTCCTTTAGAGTTATGCATCATGACTTTTTGAATATTTAGATTAGTCCTTGGTTGTGCTGAAAATCCTTTCTAAACAGGATTTTGCATGCCCTCCCACTATGTCCAATGCTTGATGAACTTAATGTTTACTTTCACTTGAATTATGCTTCTGTTACTTCAAGAGGATATTCTTTTTCCAATAATCTGTTGGTATTAATTAAGGTATAATGATGCCAAAGAGGCAGGGAGGGTGATTTTTGTCCCCTTCTTCTCCACTCTACAGCCCACCAACCACCAAGCCGCTTGGCAGAGTCCATGTGGGTCTACAACCTTGGAAATCGACTTTAGTGGATTAGAATGGGACTGTTGGGTGTGAGCAAGAAAGATCCATGACCATCAGTATCTTCCACTGACAAAGTGCCGGATCCATTTCTAGATGTGAATTGCTTGAATGCATATTCAGTTTTGCCAGGCAGTGAGGTGGTCATGGGTAACTCAGTTTGTTAATTTGCTGAGTGGGTGAGAAAAAATATCTGCTGACCTCACTAAATGCTTAGCTCATGGATGAATTAATAGTGCAATCCCTTGCAGTTATTTCAGTCTAAGCACATTTATTTAAATGAGCATGTGCTGCTGTAATTCTGCATAGGACTGCACAAACACACCAGTACCTGCAACTGACCCTTTAAGAGTGAATATGCATTGTTATCTGTCCTCTCCAGTATACTCTGAACCAAAGAAAAGAAGAAGGAACTGAAGAGCAGCAGCCTTGCTTTGTCCTACATGTGCTATTTTGTAGTTTCACTCCCAGAACCTACCTTTTGAAATGAGTTTTGCCCTTAAACAGTGTCTAGATTATGCCAAGGTTAGGTGTCATTTTATACTTCCAACAGTTAAAGTTCATATTGTCCGTTAATTTCACTGACATTGAAAACATGGCACAACTTGCTACAGTGGGATTCGATTGCATGAGGTCATGCCACGTGGCCTGCATAGCTGTAATAACTTAGAGTGCAGTACTCAGTGATAAAAGAATATATTTAGATGCCCTTAAGTTCATTAGTTATTGGCAAAGGTCACACTTTATATTCAGTTAGTTTTATTGAAGTTCATTGTTATAACAGTGACCTGAACTCTGGCTGTGTGGCCTTTAACACATAGAGTATATATACTCTAAAAGAAATTCAATTTTAATTTTAGATAACACATGATTAAGTTTTCCATTGTTAATTGCAACCTGTCTAGTCCATAGTAAACTCTACTGATCCAAATGTCTAGTGCTGTAAGAAAGTTTTAAACTTTAATTGTATACATGCTCTACTATACAAGAACTGAGATTTCATACTCTTCAAATTTATGCCTAGCAAATGGCATATTTTAAGCAGTATCTGAGAACATTCAGCTATACTCTTTATGTCCCTGGAGAGTGTAGACACTGATGCATTTGGCTGACATGGCCACCTGGTGTTGAATTTGTACTCTCTAGAGAATTTGTAACATCTGGTACATACAGTGATCTCCTTTTATTCATGTTTCATCTTTTATTGTAATTTTTTGACAAATTGAAAAAGTGAATTAGTAACATAATATGGTATACATTATTAGAGATATTAATTTAAATCATTATGCAGAAATCAGATGGACACAAGTATGAAACTGCATATGAAATACTATGTTTGATTAGTCAGAAGTCTAGTCTATATGTTTTGACAACACAGTTGGCCAGTGTTAACTTGCAGATAATTTAGATCACTGGTAAGTTTTAGTTCATTGCAGCCAGGAATGGTTGATTGCATAGAAATATATAAACAGAACTCTTTTCTCCAGGACTTTAATTTTTCAGTATGGTCTTTCCCTTGCAACTCTGCTGTGCTATCTCTATCTTTTCTCAGTCTTCTGCTTTATTCCTATAATTAACTCTGTTCTGAAGATATTCCTCCAAGAAGTGAATGAATCCAGATGTTTTCTTAAAAATAAAAGGAGGCAAACTGGTTCCTTCCTGCAAACTCTTCATCATCTTCTACCTTGACCTGTTACTAATTAGTGTGTGTGTTCTTTCAGGCAAGTGCTTTTTAATTTGTCCCTTGTACAGTAATAGGTAAATTCCTGGCAGCTTAATGGTTTCCTTCCCATTATTTTTTCCATTCTCCTTTGTTGTATTAAAACTCTTATGTTTTCCTTCAGTCCTAAGAACTCTTTCCTGGGAGTAAGCCCCACTGAATAGACCTTAGCAAGCTTCTGAGTAACCTGTTTAGGATGGTACTGTTAATCTTCCAGTTTCTGTATCCTTGAAATATTGCAAAACTGAAGCTGATTAGACAGGTTACTTTTAAAAAGTTATTGATGTCTTGTTTGTCTCAGAGAATCAACAAGAGGTAATCAAGAATGGAAAAGAATCGATTCCTGTGGCATCCTGAGGGGCACAGTACACTTGAGTACTGATTGCGGAAGCAAGAGGATTTGGAAAGCATGCACTGAAAGAACAGATTTGAGATCTGACATTTCTCAGTTGAATTTATGGTTGAATTTAAAAAAAATTCAGTGTGGAATTTTGCCTTGTGACACTGCATAAATTAGCTCTGGATTTCCCCATCTTTAAAAAGGGAGAAGTAGTAACCAACATGGGGTTAAGAATGCTTGTCCAAGGTTTTTGGATTGATTCTGAGGAAAAGTATTTTTGTTTCCTTGCCCTGCCAAGTTACCTGAATCTAAGTCCGCCGATTTCCATGGGCTTCCATAGAAGTAACTCTGTATAGTATTTTGCTCTGTAACCCTTGTTGAGTAGTGCTAGTAAACCCTAGCTATGTGTGCTTTTACAGGTATGGTGTTGCACTCTTACAACAATTAGTACAGCATTGTCTCATGCTGTGACTTTACTTGTGGTAGACATGACAAAAAGGCTGACCAACACTCTTTTAATATAAATATCATTAAATGGTTGAAGTTGGGTTGGAAAGGTCCAGTTCTCCTTTTGAAAATGAAAAAGGAATGGAGTCTGCAGTCTTGAATTCATTGACATGCTAGTGCTGCTGGCAATAATATTACATACATATAAAATATGGTTTAAGCACAGTTTTAGTTTAAAGAGACGTGGTTTAATAATAGCATCATGTACTGATCTAATATAAATGATTTACCAGTTGTAATTCCAATGGTATAAAAATCACAATTTTTTTTGTGTGTGAAGCAATCTGTTTATATTTTAATTACCAAAGCTTTTGTTTCTTAAAACATCACCTTGTCTGTTGGGACCTCACTCTTGCTATATCTCCCATTATTAATAGATTTCTGTGGGATTTTTTTGGTATTTCCCAAATAGAGGATTGTTTGTATAATAATATTTTGAAACTGACATTCTAAAGTGAAGAAAGAAAGAAAATACTATGCCAGAATGGCAGTTTGTCAAGACACCTCTGCTCTTCATTAAACACTGTTTCCAATTTAACAGTTATAAAAATGAGAAGTGTCCTTAATATTGGGCTGTATTGATCAGAAAGGTCAAGGCAGGCTGTGTGCACACAGAACTCCCATTACAGGATAACCAACCAGCCTAACTAAAACTGTCCTGTTCTTTCAAAATCATTTCTTTGCATTTTTATACTCCGGAGTAGAAGATTTGTGAAGATACTGGTGGTGTATGCACCCAAAGACTTCTGTTTTGTATTCTGAATATTAATGAAGGAGCTTGGATTGTGATTGATTTAGGCATGAGAAGGTTTCTCTCCTAATTTTCCTTGATCCATTAGCAATTGATAGGGTGATCCAGGATGACCTCATACCCAGTGAATAATGTTTGGATTTTTGAAAACAGCACATATGTTTTCAGAAATATCCTGTCTCCATTCCACAATGTAAGTGTTAATTCATTGTTAAGCCTTCACTTGACCAAAGGTTGTCTCAGTTCTTATGGTGGGGAAAAGATGCCTTTTTTGCTAGCACCAGAGAGCATAGAATGATGAGTAATAAGCTATCAATGACCTTATTTTGCAGTTCTGCTTGTGGTCAAAAACTTAGTAGGGTTTAGCAATAGCAGGTCTTAAGCACAAAACTTCAAAAAAAATTGAAGTAATGATTGTCACTTTCAAAGGATCTGGTTTCAAAGTTGGATTATTTACAACATTTGCTTCCCAGGCCTAATGCACCAAAGTCATAAATCTGTTTGTGAAATTACATCTGGCTTTGGAAGCACCGCAGTCTTACAATTTAGCATCAGATTGATTGCAATTTCAGACTTGAAGAAAATGGGCTCTGAAGGAGATTTTGTGTTAAAACACTATTATCCTTGATGATTAGCAGAAACTCCAAAGGGCACCCACAGCTACCTCACAAGATGAAAACATAAATCCATATTATTAGTTTGGTATATTTGAAAGACTTCTTCAGCCTTAGAGAACCTTCTTTAAGAGTCTGCAGATGTTCTATAGCTGCCTTATTGCTAGTGAGCCTCAAAGAACTGCATGGAGCCTCTATTTGAGATCATGAACATTTCTGATATGGCCTTTGTCCTTCAAATAATACAGCCAATGTATGCCACACTGTATCCTTTCTGGCACTGTAGCTGGGCAATATTTTGCCTCCTTGAGTCATTATCTTTCCATGATAGAATTTCTAATAAATACAGCCCAAGGTTTCTGGAAATAAGATTCCTTGTGATTAAAATGCATAAATAAATAAGATAAAGTGGTTTTCAGCATTTAAGCAGATTTGCTCTGCAGTACCTCAGGTAAGTTATGGACTTGCTTAATTGATTTAAACTTACAGTTTCTAGGAAGAATGTTTTAAATAGTCTATAATTACTTGATTCAAGTCCAGTAGCAACTTAGAGAGCAAAAAGGTTTTAGGGGTATAAGCTTTCAAGAATCGAAGCTTCCTTCATCAGATATGAGTTGGAATGGAGCTTTCTGAGTCCTTATACCCCAGGCAGAAAGGTGGGAAGGGGTTTGCAAAAAACAAACAAAACCAAAACCCCCCTCAGGATGCAGAGGTACAATGTGCATAGTAATTAGCTTGATTACAGCAGAGAGGAAATGCACAGTGGCAGAAAATTAGTATCTGTAGTGAGAGAAGAATCTTATCTGATGAAGGGAGCTTTGACTCTTGAAAGCTTATATCCCCAAAATCTTGTTGGTCTCTAAGGTGCTACTGGACTCAAAACTAGTTATTCTACTGCAGACCAACACAGCTACCCTTTGTAACTAATTACTTGGTTATTTTTAATAATACTGCAAGGCATCACTAAGAAAGATACTGCTCCCAAATAATGTCATAGCCTTTATTCCCCATACTTGGTTCTTCTCCAGCCTCTTTTTCACCAGGATAATGAAAATGACTTGGAAGGTGCTCAGGTAGGCAGACAGATGCAGTTTTAATTTTTCCATGCAACTGAGCCCAAATGAAAAAGCTACATTTGATATAGGCCAACCTATGTAATGAATTTCCCTTATACTGAATGAACCAGTGGCTTCTCAATGAAAGTTCTATGCATGAATTTGTTGCCTTCATGCCTACTACTGTGAGAAACTTGCAGACTAAAATTTGCTATCGCTGTAAAGATTCCATTTAAATTTCTGATGGTCAGGCTTTAAATTTCCATTTATTTGCACTGTTTGGTCTGTTGAGGTTTTCATTTGTCAAAATTGTTAGCTCTTGAGTATTAGTTACGCAAATATTGATGTGTAGCTTTGGCCTGTTAGCTATCAATTGAAATCACAAAATCAATGGTCTTAATAGTTCCTCATTACACAGTTGATGCATTTGCAAGGCTGAGTTGAGTACTGTCAGTGAATAATCAATTCAGTCAAAAACTATTACCTGATCACTGCCAGAAACAGTTTCCTATAAATATACCAATACATTATGCAAGCGCAACACCCTGCGGCATTATTAAAAAGAAAAAAATAATGTCAGGCATTCTAATATTCATTAAAATAATGCGAAAATAAAACCCTTAACATTAAAAGGGCAAGTCAGTGGTAATACTCTTGAACATTGAGTGAGCTAGGTCGTTTTCTAAATTCAGATTGCCCAGGTGAAAGTTCTGTGAAGAACAGATTGACCAGATTTTGTGAGAGCTCCATTACAGACCCAGATTGTTGTTGACATGTTACTGTAAACTTTCCAAAGGCAGGATGGCCAACAGCATACACAACTGCTATGAAGCCAGACATGAGCAGTCCAGGAAAACATATATACAATCTATTCTGCCTCCCCCATAATAGGCATAGTACTTCCTTGTCTTCCCTAACTGTTCTTCAGCTTCATTTACATTGCAGAACGCCAGCCATTACTTGCAACAGTAGGTTCATGTGCTCTTCCATATATGCTTCCTGCCATTCCACGAAGATGTTCTGTTCAGACAATAATATCATTGCTCCAGGAGGCAAATTCCTGAGTTGCTCTTGTCTACCTTTCTGTAGGATGAGAGGTAAGGAAAATGTACATCACCATGTTAGAGAGTGCCATCTGGCCAGTATTACACAAGAATATGCAGTTTCCCAAACCTCTTTGATTTACTGTCTTCTTACACAGAGCAATAGCAGGGTGCAAGCCATAGCTTCCCCCTGGTGGTGTATAAAGACACTGTACAACATTTAAAAATTGGCAAGCTTCCTGCCCACACAATTTCTTGTATACCTCAAGCCTTTACACTAACCCTTCCACTTTAAAAACAAAACACTGGAGACTAATAATGCCCATCATTTTATAGGGAATACAGGCTAGTCCATGAAAGCATCTCACTTAATGTATGTAATTGTTAAGATTACAGGTGATTCAAGTTAAAGGAAGTATGTAAGTAAATCAGTCATAATGAGACACAATTGGCCGAATTGTAACTGTGTGTTAAGTGTCGTCAAGTTGCTTCCGACTTAGGGCCATCCTATGAATTAATGACCTCCAAAACATCCTATTGTTAACAGCCTTGCTCAGGTCTTGCGAACTGCGGGCTGTGGCTTCCTTTGTAGAGTCAATCCGTCTCATGTTGCATCTTCTTCTTTTCCTGCTGCCTTCAACTTTACCTGACATTACTGTCTTTTCCAGTGGCTGTTGTCTTCTCATAATGTGACCAAAGTACAATAGCCTCTTTAGCTTCCACGGAGAGTTCAAGGCTTCATTTGATCCAGAACCCACTTATTTGTCTTTTTGGCAGTCCACAGTGTCCATAATACTCTCCCCCAACACTACATTTCAAAAGAATCAATTTTCTTCCTGTCTGCTTTCTTAACTGTCCTAGTATGAATTATCTTGACCTTGGTCGCCAGCAACACATCCTTACACTTAAGAATTTTTTCTAGGTCCTTCATGGCTGCCTTTTCCAGTTTTAATCTCCTTTGATTTCTTGGTTATAGTCTCCCTTTTGGTTCATACTTGAGCCAAGGAATAGAAAGTCTTTAACAATTTTAATTTCTTCATTGTCAGCCTTAAAGTTATGTAATTCCTCAACACTTTTGTCTTCTTGTTGCCAGCTGTAATTAGGGATGGGTACAAACCAGAAAAATGTGGTTCATTTCAGTTTGTGGTTCATGGCCAAACCACAAACTGAACCAGGAGGTTCATTCACAAACAACCAGTTTGTGATTCACGACCCCACAAACCCTGTTGAAAGATACCATAGTCCCTTTAAATGGGGTTTGCAGAAAGCATGAAAAACAGCTGAGTGGCAGGGAGTAGGCTGCTTTCTGCTGCTCAGCTGTTTTTTTGTGCTTTCTTGTACACAAAAAGTTTAAAGGGACTACACAAGAAAGTACGAAACAGCTGAACGTGGGGAACAGGCTGCTCCCTGCCGCTCAGCCCTTTTGTGGCTTTTACAGGGAACAGAAAGCAGGGATTAAAAGGGACTTGGAATCTCTTAAAACCCTGCTTTCTGCTCTCTCCAGGAACCGCCACAAACTACTTTAAAAGTTTGTGGAAGTTTGTGACAGTAGACCCATCACGAATCATGAACAGGGCAAATTCATGATGAATTTTACTTCATGGTTCAGTTTGTGCTCATCCTTAACTGTAATTCTGCTTTGGCACTTTCTGCTTTAACCTTCATCAGTAGTAGTTTCAAGTCTTCATTATTTTCTGCCACTAGTGTGGTGTCATCTGTAACAGTTTAGGGGTGTTTAAGCCTATAACCTGTAAGGCATAGTCACCTCCTCATATTGAAAAGTGGACAGAAGATATGCTTAATTTTACCAGTCAAAGAAAAGGTAGTGTTTAATAGGCAAGAGATGGGTGAGAAATATGACTGTGGTTGGCTTTCTTAGAAACGAGAAAGAGGAAGAAGAGGAGGGTTTATACCCCACTTTTCTCTACCCTAAGGAATCTCAAAGCAGCTTACAATCACCTTCCCCTCCTCTCCCCACAACAGCAACCCGTGAGGTAGGTGGAGCTGAGAGAGTTCTGAGAGAACTGTGACTGGCCCAAGATCACCCAGCAGGCTTCATGTGAAGAAGTAGGGCATCAAACCCAGTTCTCCAGATTAGAGTTCGCCACTCTTAACCACTCTACCATATTGGCTCTCAGTACACAGTATAATAGATGGTGTTTGTGGTGTTTATTTGAATTCCTTTCCCTTCCCTTCCTTCTCTCTCTCCTTTTCTGTCTCTAGTGCAGATATAATGTTCATAATCACTTAACTTCTGGCCCCTCCCCAGCTGTGTGTGAATTTTCCCTTCTTATTGCCAGTCTTAACTATGGTTGCTATGCTGTCATTGACATTAAGCATGATTAACACCAATGGCCAGTATCAACCTGGATTTGAAACCGGAACCTGAAGGTTATTTCAAATCCTGGTTTAAAATGATCCCTGGTAACTACTGACTGTCTATATACCTGAACCTCTAAGTAGATCCAGGTGGGCAGCCGTGTTAGTCTGAAGCAGTAGAATAAAGTTTGAGTCCAGGGGCACCTTGAAGAGCAACAAAGTTTTATTCAAGGTATGAGCTTTTGTGTGCACGCACATTTCCTCAGATATCTCACTGTATCTGAGGAAGTGTGTGTGCATGTGAAAGCTTATACCTTGAATAAAACTTTGTTGGTGTTTAAGGTGCCCCCACTGGACTCAAACTTCGTTGAACCTCTAACTGTGATTGAGGCCAGCAGCAAGAATTTGCCCATGAGTGGGGAAAGCTTGTGAGAAGGAGTGGTACAGTTTCATGGTTCCCTCCATGGTTTTATCTCTATGCCAGCCTTATGAAATATCCATAGTTTTACAAGATACTACTTAGGTAATGCTTAGATCCTGTAAAATCACGTGAGGTCTTTAAAAAAGTGAAAGGTTATAAGATAAAGTTCCATTTCACTCCCTGAACATGATATTGGATTCTTTAGGAAAACACATTCAAATAAATCTGATGACCTAGTGAATCATTTTAACATCTGTAAATGAAGAATAGTTCTGAAAATGGAAAAAAACAAAACCCTATACTATGGGTACAAAAAATATTCCTGGTTTGTCATGGCTCTTCTCCAACTGTGTCATATTCTGATAGTAAGTCTTAAACCATGAAACCACTTATTGTAGTGCAGTCCCATTCAGTTCTGTGGTAATATTCTTTCCAGGAGTGGGCAGGGCACCGATCCCAGTTGATGCCACCACTTACCATTGTGAGGCACCCCAGGGGGTCCAACAGGTCATCCCAGAGTGGCAGGGACATGGCCTGAGAGCAGCCAGAGGCTGCTGCCTTTCCTGTGGCTCAGCAGGCCTGTGGAGGTTTGGCTGGAAGCCATGGCTGTGTCAGTCATGCCTCTGCATCCTAGCTGGCCAGCATGAATACTCAGGTGAGACACAAGAAGGGCCCAGCCCAGCCAAAGGGCAGAGACCCAGCCCATGGAGCTGATTAGCCAGGAGGTGGAGTCGAAGAGCTGACTGGCCCAAGCCACAGGAGGTGGAGCATGGCCTGTGTAAACCCTCTCAGCCTTTTGCCAAGGAGGAGGTAATTAGGGCTGCTCCTGTCTCAGAGCTGGCACAGAGAGAAAGCCCAAAGGGACAAGCAAGGAGCACCTTGACAGGAAGAGGAGCTGGGTGAGAACAATCTCCTCCCCTCCACGTCTGAGGGATCAGGAAGCCTAGATTGCATCACCAGCTGGAAACCAGGAGGAGGCTCTAGCTGCTGGGTACAGGTCCTCCCTTTCTGTTCCACAAGCCTGCTTGGCCATGCCAAGCCATATTTCTATAGCCACCGTTCCCTGTGATATTCTAACACGGGCCAAGCCTCTCACATACTCTTAAAAGATCAGTGTGAAACATCCTCCTCATAGCTCCTCATCTCCCTCCTTCCTAAAAAAACCACAAAGGCAGGTCAAATTAGCCAGGTTAGCAGCTGCTAGATGTTTACCTTTGGTCCTATGTATCTTGGAGATAATCTAATATCCTAGTACAATCTCTTCAGTTAGCTGACATTCTTCTTGGCATTCTCTGGTGTTCAAGTATGACAGAGAAGGGCTTTCTCAGTGATTGCTTCTGCTCTCTGGAATTCTTTCCGGTTGGGGTCCTTGAAGTCTTGCCTGAACATTTTTGATGAATGTAAGTGCTTTGACTGAAGCAGCCATTTTATGACACTGTTTAAATCTGAGGTGGTGGTAGTACCTATTATGTATATCTTTTATTGTATTGAATAAATATTTATTTTTAAAAAGTGATTGTTTTAATTTAAGAATTTTCTGTGGTTCCTTATTTCTAGCCACAGGACAACTTCAAAATATATTGTATAGTACTATGTAGTACTTTTTGCTAAAACATCTGACAGACTTCTTATTATGAGATCAGTGATTGTTTCCTTGGCAGCTGTTGCACATGTCACAGGCCATCATCTCCAGTTTCAATGTTCACCTAGTTTGGGTTTTTTCCCCTTCCTTCTCCTTTTCCCATGTGGGACTAGCACATTTTCCACTGATTAACATTTCCCCCCATATGGCAAGGAGTTACTCTGACCTCAGATCTTCAGCCATTCCCTGGTATATGACACTAGTGTTCCTTAGTTCTTATACCCATTACCTAGCTTTAAAGGTTACAAAGATAATTTGGATTATCATCATAAAATGGATGAAGCAGGCTGAAACCACTTCACTTGCTGTTGCACAAGAAATCAAAGGTAGTCCATTATTAAGAGGATTTGCATTAAAAGTGGAAAACCTTGGTCCATCAGTGATTACTTTTGTACCTTTTTCCAAGTTCCTGTACCCAAGGAATGGGACCGTGTCTAATACAGCTGTTAAGATATATTAGTTGACTAGCTTGTAGTCCACTTAATCTATGCAAATTGATTTTTGCATAATACCAGTCATTCAGTCAAAATGTGTATAGGTTCTACACCATCTACTTTACACTACAGTGAATGTGTTTTATAAACAAATTATCCTTGTCAACCAAATGAGGCTCCATTCATATGCTACAATAATCCTATGGTAATTTCAGTTGTTATTTGAGTACCTGATGGAGTGAAATTGCTGGCATGGTTCACTGCTTCAGACAAATGCCTTAGGTTTGTGCCAGGCTTTGAGACTATAAGGAAACACTTAACTTGAAACAAGTAATTGAATCTAAATACTAATAGTATTTTAAAAATTTATTTATATCAAGTTAACATGAAAAATCACTAGGCAGAACAGATAATATTATATTCTATTTTCATTTTCATGATAGATCTATTCTAGAACTAAAGCCATTTTAAAAACAAGATAACCAAAGAATGCATATGAATAGTTAAATGGTAAAGAATCTAACAAGAAAACATAATGAGTATATTTAGAAGATAAAGGCTTAGAGCAGAAGAACCAACACAGGTGAACTTTGCAGTGGCTTAGCAGAGCAAGTAAATGCTCTCTCTGTTGTTATGGGAAACAGTTGTAACAACATGGCATCTATACATCTAATAGCCAAGGTGCCCCCTGTGTACGGATATCTAAATCCACACATCGGGGGCACCTAGGGGGCAAAGAGATTTTCCTGCACATTTGGTACAATCCCCAGATGTGCAGAAAAATCTGAAATCTATTTTTTTAAAAACCCAAAAAAGTAAAAGAGTCCCCTGCGCATGTGCACTTGCCACTGTGAACTGTGTGGCAGATCCACACAGGGCTTGCTGTCATTGCTGCTGTCAGTGGTGGCGAAGCCTTGGTGGCCGGCGGCTGGGAGCCACGGCCTTTGCTGCAGCGGAGGGGGAGAAGTCTGGTGGCCCAGCAGCAGGGAGCTACGCAGGGCTCTCCACTGTTGCTGCTGGGGGAGGGGAGGAGAAGCCTGGCGGGCAGGCAGTTGGGAGCCCACAGGGTTCCCCACTGTTGCTGCTGTCAGTGGCAGTGGTGGCAGTGGTGGCAGTGGGAGAAGCCTTGGTGGGCCAGCGGATGGGAGCCATGGCCATTGCTGCTATCGGCAGGCGGGGGGAAGCCTAGTGGACCACTTGCTGGCCTCACCTGTGGTCTCGTCCTCCTCCATGTGGACCTCCTGCTGCTTTAGTGGCCGCCCGGCCAGGAGCTGCAGAGAATAGTCCCCCCTCATGAGTATTGCAGGTCCCACTTCTTGTAAAGACTAAGGCGGTAATTGATGCCATTTGGGGTGATAGCACAACAATTTATCTATTTCTATTTTTTAAAAAAGAGATGTATGACTTTTGCTATCCTTACACTCAATGTGTAGTTTCATTTTTATAAACTATACATTGACTCAGCATGAATGAAAATTTATTTGCTTACTTAATATAAATTTCACTGTTGAAGGTCACTTGTGGCATTTTGTTGAATCCTAAATAATACCCTTCTAGATGCTTTCTTGACTAGAAGCTAGAATGATGTTTAAGGTGCATCCAGATTTGCAGCATGATCTTAAAAACCATCATCCTACACCACATATTGCCACCCACATATAATGGGTGTGGGACAGCTAATATGTGCACGCTCGGAGTGATATCTTGGGAAAGTTCTACTTGAAGTTACTATGGATTTATAAAATGTAGAAGATTAAGTGGAAGAATTCAAAGCGCGGTATTGCATCAGATTCAGACTTTTTGCCTAATTTATAGCTAACAGTAATATTCTACATCATTTAATGGACTGCTTTTTACCCTCATGCGTATATATTAGCAAAATGTTTTGTTTGATAGGCAGAAGACAGGGAGCTTATTTACTGTGCATGTTTGCCCTCCTGATGGGGTTTTCCTTCTTGCATGCCAGCCAGCCCACCCACTGTTGGAAGGAGCAGATTTTCCAGCTCCCCCAGCAGTGTCTTCAAGAGTGCTTTTCACATTTCTCTGTAGGAGTGAAGAGCAACCATTCACTTATATGGAGGAGATAAAGGTCTGCATTCAGGGGTACTGTTGGAGTGGTGGTTTAATCTCCCCTGCCTTTAGTCATCACAGTTTCTTGCGGTGAGTGAGCTTTGCTGCTTTCCCAGTAGATTTGCCAATTTAAATTCTATTTTCTGTGTGATATACAATTAAATGGGAGGCACTGAGAATGAAACTTAGTTCAGTTTTAAGATATAGCATGACAAAAATAAATACAAATATACAGATACATTAATTAAAAAGTGCTCTCCCTCCCTCCCCATTGTACCTATATAAATAGAAATAGAGAAAGAATACATGTATGTGCTATATAACACTATATGCAACATGGGTTTATTTGTGTGGACATGTACAGGCATATCCATCCATACCAGGTGGACATACTATATAAGAATTTTTAGCTAAAAGATATAAGAAGCTAGTAATTGCCTTTAAGATCAGAGCACAAAGCATTACCTTGGATTTTACAAGGCCAGCCAGCAACAAAAGAGCAGTAATTTATGAGCTCAGTGTAAAAGAATAGCATAATTGCATTAAAAATTAATGCTAATGAACACTAAAATGGGGAAGGTGGTTATGATGAAAGTTTGTATTCATCTTCTCTGGTTTGAATGATGGCTAGTGGCTTGATTAATGGCTTAATTTCTATCAATTAGTGGGGAAAAAATCTCCTACGAGACAAGGGTAAATTGAGCATTGAATTACATATCGTGCTTTTGTGTGCCGAGGAAAAAAGAGCTAAGTATCTCTGATATTAGCCACAGTGACAAATGTGGTGTGCCCCACAATGTCTGCATTAGCTCTCCTGACAGGCTGGTTGTGTGTGGTTATGGGGTGTTTGGAGATGGCTGGCAGACAACGTTCACTGGCAAGTTCCTGAGAAACCTCCAGCTCTTCCATCTATAGAATTTTAATTAGAGTCAATAAGAATTCAAGAATTAAAATGGACAGCTAGCAGCAACAGTGGAGTCTGCAGTCTGTCCTGTGCTGGTGCTGCAGATGAAACTTTCTTTGGTTTGCCTATGAAAGCACAGAAAGATCCTGCAGACCTTAAGGATTATTATTGATGCTTGATGCGATTTTATTCTCAGATTTTTTAAAAGATGCTTTCCTTATAATGGTGTGTCCCTTTATATAAATATAACTCCAATAGCTAGAAAATATTGCAGTGGCTTTGATGCAAGTACATCTTAATAGCTTACCTAGAAGAGAAATATATTTCCTTAATCTCAGTGAGTACAGAAATTGACTCCTTGCACCAGTCCATATTGGACCTATAGGTGTGGAGTCCAAAAGAAGCAAGTGAAACTGTTGTGAAGTGTACAATGTGAACAGCAAGAAAGCCTTGCCATTATGCAATTCTGTGCCAAATTTTAAACACATATGAAAAAGGGCTCCTCATTTTATAGAATTTTTCCTTGCATGGGGTGGTGCAGGAAGCTTCCCCCCCACCCTTTCCCACCAGGTTTCTCTAGCAGGGTGTGTTTATTTTTGTTTCGTTCTAAACAAAAAAGATTAAGATCTCTCACTACCTGCCTTGCTTAATCTTGCTATGATTGGCTCTGTTAGCATTTTTTCTCCACTACTTCCAGTATTTGAGCCAGTTTGTTCCTATCATCAAGCAGGCACCACCCCAGATAATGTCTCACTTAACTTGGACCTTTGCTTATATGGAATCAAGGGAGCCCTCCCACAAACTACTGAACCACCAGTGTGATTGGTGGGAAAGTTTTGCACAGAAATTTCAATCAGGACAATATAGTTTCATGGAAAATCTGCTAATTCTTCTGGTAGGATGATGTCCCTCATGCCAGTATCTGCTGAATCATGCCTTCCACCTCACTGCTTATAGAACTGAAACCAGGCAAGAGGACACCAGAAGAGTAAATAGATCCAAATGTTTCCATTGATAACTGAGCATCATTACTTTTTTGCATCAGAATTAATTATATTAACCATATTAAAACATGGAGATCATTTGATGGTTTTTCTTCAGCTGTTACCTGTCTTTGTCTCCCTACTGGAGAATGGTTGATTGAAACAAGAAGTAAGAAAAGAGTTTATTTGATGTATGAGGAGTGTTTATGGAAACCAAGGCTGTGCTGTGGAAAGGGCAACAGAGACAGCCTGTATGCCACACTATGCCAACTGACATTTATTTGTTCGATTTCATTCAGTAGGCTTAGACTGGACTAACTCTGCATAGGATTGTGCTGTAAGAAAAATATATCTCCTACGAGCATGTTGCCATACCATGTTTTGTATAACAGAAAAGTGCAGTTCATAAAATATTTTTCTGCACAAGTATTGTGTGTGTGTGTGTGTGTGTGTGTGTGTGTGTGTGTGTATATATATATATATATATATATTATATAACTTAGCTTTTGGTGTGTTTTTTTTAAAGACAGGGTCTTGATTTTTAGTTTGTTTGTTTGTTTGTTTGTTTGTTTGTTTGTTTAAATTGTACTTAAGCTTCTCCATCAGTTTTCTGTGAATTTCAGTCACTGCGTTCCATACCTTCTTTGCAACTGGAAAAATTGTTCCTGCGTTTGTAAGAACACTTTGTACTCTTAAAGGTACTTGTGATAACATTTACAAAAACAGATTTACATCAAGGCAGATATTTTTAAGATGGTATAAAAACAAACTCTGTCTTGAAAGGCAGCTTTAAAAAAATAATAAGGAGATGTATTTTGGATACCAAACACAAGGACCTTAAAGTCCTATTGTGGATATGCCGTGTTTTAACTGGTAATACATTGCCATCTGCTGTTTTCAGGAGGACACTACTGCGGTATTATTGTTGATTTACAGATGGTAACCCATGTGATTTGAGCAGACAGATTGAAATTGAAGCTTGTCGCATTAAGCTCTTGCCAAGCCTTTTGTAGAACTGTATTAATAATTTTCCTTTGTGTATGCATTTCTCCTGTTTTTCCCCACTATCTTTGGTAATAAACTAAAAAGAACAAAGTAACTAGAAGCAAGCTTAATTGTGATTCTTGTAGAAGGAAAGATTTATGTATGAAAAATGGCATCAGCAGTCACTAATACAAATAGTTCTGTATTGTCAGTCTGACCAGAGTGAAAGGACTTGCTGTACAATGAGTTAGTATTGATTTTTTTTGTCTGTACCCTCTTAGCTTTCTGACTCCATTATTTTTGATTTTACTATGAAATATATATCCTTTCTACTGACATCTGACAAACAATATATGGAAGTCATTTTATCTACCAATAATGTGTTTGTCAACAATATTGTAGACTAATGGATACAGCTTCCTTCCAGTCCATTTTTATCCAGTTAATGTCACAAAAGTAATTCTGGAAAACATTCTGTGATTTTGTTCCTCCTGGGGACACATCCTCACATTGCAACTATCATTCACATTAGAGCACTCACAAATACCAAAGGTCATCCACAGCATCTGCTTACAGTTTCCCAGGGCATGTGTGTGCGACAAAAGAGACATGGATGTCACAGCTCACAACTGACATGCTCCATGTATTGGTCTCACTTTTCCCCTACACAATTGTGTTACTTTTGACTGGTAGAGGAATATCTTCATCTGTACAGCGGATCTTAACTACAGGATTCCCTGTGAATCTTAGAAATGGGCTTGGGTGAATCTGGCCTTGAGTTGTCATGTCTATAAAATACTTTCCAGTATCAGAGTGACTTACAAGTCCATCAGCCACCTAATGGTTTGTCAAGAAGAGAGAAAGGATAGTGTGTGGCTTTCAGCACCTGGTTGGAAAATGCTGGGGGCAAATGGGATGACCCCTGCTGGTAACAAAATGCTGGACTAGATGGACCTCAGCACAGCACTTTTCTTGTTCTTAACCCTATACTATATTCAATTCATGTGGTTTACCCAAAGTTTACCCATGGAAATTATTGTTAGATATGCAAATAAAATACACTCCTGAGCTGTGGCCTCCATTCTACAATATATTTTTTGTAACCAGTATTCCCTCTAAGCTGAGTTTGTGTGGGCTAGCTCACAGTTTTTTAGCTTCTGGCTCACACATTTTTGTCTTAGCTCAGGAAGGATGGCTCCAGAGCAAACTAATTAATGCTAGTAGCTCACAAAGCAGAATTTTTGCTCACAAGACTCCACAGCTTACAGGGAGCATTGTTTGTAACCATTAGTATTATATAACTACTTTTGTCTTCATCTATGGTTTTCTATTCTCTCCATCCCAGCCTGTGTATGTAGATCATTTCATCATCACTCACACCATCGTACTGGTAGTGATGGCTGCATCCTTTGGATGCTTAAGAGTATGTTCGGTGTCAAGTGAGGAAACTCCACCTTTTCTGAGTCTGACACAATCCAGCCATTTGAGAAGAAAGCCTGCGTTCGCAGGGCTAAATTTCTTTCCATAGCTGAATATGGCAGTCTAGGGTTGTAATACTGCTTTAGCTGTTGGGTTGAGGGAGTACAACTATACAGTAGATAGCATTCTCTTCTGCCTTTGAACAAGTAAAGCCTTTACATTTAACCAAACATATTCATGTTGTTCATCCATAGAAATAAATATTGATATATGCTGCTAGGTAAGGGGTGATATGCTTCATACTCTATGGCAGGGGTGTCAAACTCATTTGTTATGAGGGCCAGATCTGACATAAATGTGACCTTGTTGGGCTGGGCCATGGGTGTCATAAAACGTAATGCCAGGTAGCAGAGATATAAACTTTATAAATTAAACAAACAAAAGGGGATTTTTTTTACCTTAAAATAAAAACATGCTTAAGACATTAGCACTCTTGCAATATTTTGTTTATTTAACAGTGTCTGATAACTGACACTTTGCTTTGAATTATTGCATCAAAATGTCTATGCTGTTGCAATCTTGAGTATGCTGTTCAGGTGTGTATCTGTAAGCTGCAAACCTATGATGATGCAGCAGCAGCAAAACTTGAAGAAGAAGCAAAAGACAGTTAGTTCCACTGCGGGCCTGATAGAAGCCCTCTGTGGGCCTGATCCGGCCCCCGGGCCACTTGTTTGACACCCCTGCTCTATGGTGCTGGCACTAAAAAATAATCAGGGTTTTCTTTGGACAGGTATGTCTAACAGATGCGTTGGATGACAGATCACAACTCCTCTTCCCCGCAAAAGAAATCTTTTCTGATAAATATCACTCACTAAAAAAAAAATCTCATGCTGCTGTGAAGTTCTATTGCTACTGGATGCAAACAGCTTGGATTAGTAGTGATGCATTAAACTACTAATATTTCTGATACGTTGTTTTATTGCTATTATGTATTTGCTTGATCCTTACTTATTTCTAACAGAACTGAAATATGCAGCACTCATATTTATTAAAATGAAGTTTAAGGGAAATGACTTTCAGTCTGTAAAATGAAATTTTCCTAAATCCACCACATTCTTTCAACTTTTTTGATTATGAAAGACTGGGGGAAAATTATATTGCACAAAAGCACAATTAGAATATTAAAAAGGTATGCATGAATCAATATGAATATTTTCACAAAGTTGCTCAGGGACTACAACGTCCTGTATAGAACCTTCAATGTATAATAGTGATTCTTAATGTGATAGACTTCCTTGGGAATCTGAGAGTAATGATGGGTAAAATTTTTATAGAGCCAGAAGATAAAAGACCAATCTGTACAATTTCCAGGCATTACAGTGATGTGTCCATCTTTTGATGTGTGTATGGTGGTGGATGAACACATGAAACTGCCTTATACTGAATCAGACACTTGGTCCATCAAAGTCAGTATTGTCTACTCAGGCTGGAAGCTGCTCTCCAGGGTCTCAGGCAGAGGTCTTTCACATCACCTACTGCCACATCACCTACTTTTAACTGGAAATATCGGGGACTGAACCAGGGACCTTCTGCATGCCAAGTCGAAGCTCTGTGACTGAGCCACAGCTTCCCTCCGTACTCATAGCAACATGAGACAAACTCATTATTAGTAGTTCTGTCATCAGCTCATGTCATAGTTAAGAGTGTCAAGCTAGTATCTGAGAAACCCAGGTTCAAAACTCCTCTGTGCCATAAAAGCTAAGTGGGATGCCAATCCTAAGGCTGCTTTCCTGGAAGTAAGTGCTTCTGAATAACATGGAGCACATTTCTGAGTAGACCTGCTTAGGATTGTTCCCTAGATGACCTCGGGCCAGTTAGTATCTCACAGCCTAACTTACCTCACAGGATTCTTGTCGTGAGAATAAAATGGAGGAAGGGAGAATATTGTAACCTGCTTTAGGTCTCCATTGCGGAGAATGGTCTGGTATAAATGGTAAAATAAAAAGTGGAGGCAAATGTTTGTTTATTAAGTGATTTTGGCCTTTCTTCTTCTCTGAAGACAGCAAAAATGGTTTCTCCTTAGCAAAGTCATAGCTTACCTTCAAGTTTTCTATTTCCAGAGTGACAGAAATAAGTAGAAAACTATTACATAGCATTTATGGTAAACTTATGCTAAACCAGGGCTATTTTTGGGCAGGAACGCACAGGAACGGAGTTCCGGCTGGCTTCAGAGTTGGCCACGCCCACTACAGCCAAAATCTCTGTGTGGCTACAGAGGGAAGGCCTGGAGAGTGACCCCCCTGGCGACTCCAAGGCGGGCTGGCCAGGGGCCCTGGAAGGATTGGGGGGGCATTTAAATGCCTCCTTGTGCCTTCCCCGGCCTGTCCAAGGGCCAGCTGCGGGGTGCCCGGGCAAGCCAAGGGAAGGCAGTTTAAACTGCCTTCCCTTCCCTCCAAGGGCGGGCTTGCCCAGGCTCCCCACAGCTGTGCTGTTGGGTGTGGCCTAATATGCTAATGAGTTTCTGCTGTTGGGTGTGGTCTATTATGCTAATGAGTTCCTGCTGGGCTTTTTCTACAAAAAAAGCCCTGTGCTAAACCATACTGATGTTATACCTCTTCCATAGACCAAACCAGCCTTGTAGAACAAGTGAAACGAGTAAAAGAAATTGAAGCAATTGAAAGTGACTCCTTTATTCCACAAGCATTCAGATCAAGTAAAGAAGTCAAGAAGGTAAGTTTTCAATTCTCTTTGTTGCAGGGACCCCCTTGTGAACTGGTATAGAATTGATACAGTGCAAGGCACATTGACTATTACATAGGTTACTGCTATTACTATAAACCCTAATCTCTGTTGTCAGCAAGCAACTATGGATCCATTCTGGAAGTAATAACATATTTAATATGGTCCAAGAATCGTGTTTTGCCTACAAGCGTTGTTTAAGTAATTGACCTTGGGCCCTGACCTGTATAGCCCAGGGTAGCCCAGTCTCAGAAGTTAAGCAGGGTTAGCCCTGGTCAGTATTTAGATGGGAGACCACCAAGGAATACCAGGGTCACTATTCAGAGGCAGGCAATGGGAAACCACCTCTGAGCATCTCTTTCCAACATGGGTTAGAGCAGCCCCACAGGATTGCCATAAGTTGACTGCAATTTGATGGCCAAAAAATAAAATAAAATTCAACTTGAGTATTGGTGAGAAAAGCAGAAGATAAATGAAGAAACTAACTAAAATAATTTGTTGTAGAAGCAATGGGACATGAGTATTGTTGTAAATGTAGCTCTTTGACCATATTTTGCATGTTGAAATAAAATTTATCAGAACTTGGCTTTGACCCCAAGAGGTGTAAAGTTGTTTTCACTTGCGCTTGGGGGCCCTTCAGCCTCTCCATTCTGGCTGTGCCTTCTCTGGAAGGTTAAGAATCACTAGTGCTCTAGCACTATGAGAGGCTGCAAAATGACCCAAAATATATATGCGGCTGTGCTTTTGGTTGTATGTCCATGCTAGTCTGGATCCAAGCCACTGTTGTAATGAAAAATCTTTTAATATATTTACCAATAGAAATTATCAGATGCAAAAGTCATCAGAGGGAATTTTTGTTCATTAAGGAAGCTCTCTTACATAGAAAATACAGGTTTAAGAGTGGATTGGAGCAGCCATGTGGTGACTGTTGTTTTTTGAGGGCTGTTTTAAACATTATTGTTTCCATCAGTTGAGCTGTCTGCCAGAAGAAATGTGCTACCTGTAATGTGCTGAGGACCTATGCTGATGGTCCTACTTTTGGGCTTGAGCTTAGCAGACAAGTGCTGTGTGTATCCAAGGTTTTTAAACACAACACTCATGAGCCTCTTACAACACTAGCACTTATGTATTTATTATACCAGTGGGGCCTCTTACCCCAGCAGAAGTGCTGATGGCAGAAAAGCCAGGAATGGTGAATTCACGTGATTCCCCCTCCTCACTTCTACTTCCCCCCTCACCTGAATGGCTTTTGGTGCACATGGGTCACCCACCTCTTCCTATCATGGTCAGAAGAGACTGCTGGGGGAAGGGGAATCTGGGGGAAGATCAGCTTCACAAAAATCAACCCTTTCCATACCATGAATGTATAAATACTTGCGGAACTGTTTTGAGACTTTAGTACATGGGAAACTACAAATATAAATAAAATCAAGATATTACAATGTCCAGAGATCAGAGGCCATAGGCTGCTGCTTCCCCTCTGTCCTTCTGTGTTCTGAGGAATCCTGTGGGCTGTTAAACAGGCTTGGCAAGTCTGTTTAAGAGAAATTTTTGAACAGAAAGAATTCCTACTACTCAGTAGGGTCTCTCTTTGATCATCCCTCTGCTGCCACAAGAAGATAATAGATAGGATCCGGGGGTGCCCTTCCATTTGTGGGGCTTTGGCACAGGTAAGGCCTCTTTTACACCTCATGCTAGAACGCTGCACCAAAAAGTGAAAATAAATCTAAAATGTGTTTCTGCAAGAGACTGCAGCACAATCTCTTGCACACGCCGAAGTGTAAGAACTCCTAAAGGAGCTACCTTCTATAGGGCAGCATGGACTCTACTGATATTCAGAGAACAGTGTCAGTGCCTATGTTCTGCTCACAGTTCTTTGGATGGAACCCAATGTTCCCAGGGTATTCAAAGTAAGGTTAGTTTGGTCATAAAGATGATGACTCTTATTCTGTATCCTTTCATTTCCCTGTAATAGGTGACAGAGCCTGTTGAAGTAAAGATTGAACCTGCAACTTTAGCAGTGACAAATGCTGGTCTGATTAGTAATGAAAAAGAAACAGTGACTGCAAGTATACCTACTGCTATCAAGTACCAAGATGAGAACTCACTAGCCCATCCCAATGTAAGCATGGCATTACATGGATTAACAAATCCATCTGGAAGGGAAGAGATTAGGTTATATTATCTGGGTACACATACATATGTTAAACTTCTTTCACAAAACAAATGTTGGAATGCATAACAAGAGCATTGCTATGTAACACTAAAGCACTGTTGCTGTGTTCATACTTAACAAGGATAATTGAAAGATCTTTTTTTAGTCATTCTATAAAAAAAATTTAATTGGGTAACCTATATAATATGTTTGGGTTAAAGGAAAGTTTTTATTTCTCACAATTTTGTGGTAGATTTTCATGTTCACTTGCATCCTGGAGAGTGAATTCCTCCTGTATCCATAGAGAAAGAATACTCAAGTAATCGAAATGTGTACTTACATCTCCCTAACAAAATATCATAATTAGTAAGTGAATAAAAGTGTCAGAAAACCCTTTTTAAAAGATCCTTATGCATACATTTTTTGTTGTGGCGCTACAAAGTACAGTTTAGGAGCATAAAGTTTGAAAGAGCATATCTTATGAAATAAAAGTTCAAGGAGAAAGTCTAGTCTACAAAGCACACACACAGTTTCAAAGCTGAAGCATTCATTATACAGAGAGAACTTTATATTTCTGGAAGTTTTGAAGGGGAGGGGCAGAAATTTGGGAGAAACTGAAATATATGCAATATTCTGGGAAAAACCTAGGCTTATTTTGCTGCTATAACGATATAAAATACATTGTTTCTAATTTTGTTAGTTTAAGGAATTCTGCTCATTGGCATACTAAATGCCTTCGTTTTCCACAAGCAAAATTGCAAATATACCCAACACTTGTGAGAGAGATGCAAGCTCCTGCACCCTATGGTACTGTAGGACGTGTCTTAATTTCTGCCATCTGAGAGGCAGGAAAAAAGAAAAGCCGAAACAAGAAAATATATTTTATAGTAAGGAAATGCATTACTTGGACAGATATAGGGCACTTTCACAGATGCTAATTAATGCAGTTTCAATCCACTTCAGCAACTGTTCGCAAGTGGATTTTATCGTTTCACACAGTGAAATCCAGCTGCAGAGTGCATTGCAAGTTATTTGAAAGTGCGATATTTTATGTGTGAAAGCACCTAGTAGGACTACCACCATTTTTGGGTCACTTAAGAACATAAGAGAAGCCAATGGCCCATCCATTCCAACACTCTGTCATACAGTGACCAAAAATACCAGGAGCCAGGGTCACAAGTAACATTGAAAACACCAAATTCTTTAATGATTTATTATCAACAAACATAGGATGGCGACACTTTACATAGGCTCAGAGGCACCAAAAATTGTTCCAGTGGTTAAAACCCAATTTATCACATCTGTATCTGAGGTGCTTGGTGCAGCCCTTTAGGTGCAAACAATTCTGTGAAATAAGTTGCACTGAGAGGCCCAAAGGCATCTTTCTGGTTTGCATCATAGCTAAGCTTAGGTTTCCTACTTCCAAGCTGAACAAGTCTGGCTTTTGTATTATCAAGGCTCCCAGTGAACATTGGTGTTAATTAAGCCCTGTGCTTCTTCCACAGATTGAGACCCAGCATGGGGTAGTGGTTACAGTGTTGGATTAGGATCTGGGAGACTTGGGTTCAAAACCCCACCCTGCCATTGGAAGCTCACTGGGTAACCTTGAACCAGTTGCACACTCTCAGTTTAACCTTCCCCACAGTGTGGTGGTTGGAAGGATAAAATGAAGGAGGGGAAACATCCCCATTGGAGAGAAAGTAGGGTGTAAATGAAAGCAGGGTGTAAATATCTAAAATAAACTTTCATTACTCATTGTACAATGCATAATATATATGCCTATTTTTCACGCAGGAAACCTTTCCCATACCAAGGCATATAAGGGCTACTCAAAGATACTTGACCCAAACTCTCTCCTTTCAAATGAGCTTCAGCCTTCGTAGATGCTCTTTGCAAACTTGGGGAGATGCACTAGAATAAAGTTTGAGTCCAGTGGCACTTTTACGACCAACAAAGTTTAATTCTGGATATAAGCTTTCATGCGCATGAAAGCCTATACCCAGAATTAAATTTTGTTGGTCTTAAAAGTGCCACTGGACTCAAACTTTGTTCTGTTGCTTCAGACCAACATGGCTGCCCACCTGAATTTTTTTTTTCTGTGGAGATGCATGAAGAGTTCCATGATTTGATACAGGGCTTAATTTGTAAACAGAAGGGCTAAGCAGTGATAGAAAGGATGCACTGAATAGCATTTCCTCTTTATAGTACTGACTCCTGGCATTGAAAATGGGTTTCTGGGCTGAGCTCTGACACCATTTGACCAGCTGGCCAATAAAATGCTAACTTTTACTGGGACACTTGAATGTATTGTTCCCCACTGCACTACCAATTGCTTGAGCTTTCTGGCAGTGAATGTCACTGGGTGTTGTCAGGCAAGATTCATAAACTCTAGTCCTCAGCAGGGCACGTGCATAGGTTGTATCTTTTTTGTTTTGTTTTCTTCTTGTAGCTGTTTGTTGACAAGGCAGAAGCTGAAGAAAGATGGTTCCAGCGGCTGATTACCCTTCGACAGGAAAGGCTGATGGGCAGTCCTGTGGCCTGAGCTAACAGCCTACCGACTTTCACAGTCTTCTCTGCTATGAAATTCCAGGGGTAAAACTGGATGAGTGTCATGGTAAATATGGCCTGTGGCAATAAGACCTTTTGAAGCTGACCAGGATGGAACTGGGGTGAGAGGGACATCAGAGAGGGAACTACCAGGTGGGGAAAGAGGCCTGCCATCGAGCAGCCAGCAATGTTTTTTTTGGCTATACTTTTAGAGAGAATCTAATCCCGTTGAGGGGTGTGTGTAAAGGGTTTGTTTTATCAACCCATTTCCCTGGTCTTGCCAAATACAATGTAATGTCTTTATAATTCAGAACTGAAGGTTACCCGTTTTTCATTGTCAGAGACTGTAGAATGTATACATTTTCTACCAACAGAATTAAGCATGTCTCTGAGTTTTTCCTGTTCTTTGACACTGTCATTTTTAGAATTTCATTGTATGTTTTGCTGCCAGTAACAGATTATTCTAAATGCAGATAGAACACAGGTGCATAGAGAAAAGGGGAAATTGAGAGATTATCATATGGCTTTCTTCAGACACACAACATATATAGAAAACACACACATTATGTTTTAATTTAATCATCCTGCTTTGTAAAAATCAGACATACCACAGGAAATATTAATGTAGGAATTCTTGAGGAGGTATTTGTGGTTTCTTGATGGAGCAGTTTAAGGATACATTAGTACAATCCTATGCAGTTGAACACCCTTCTAAAGCTGGCTTAGAAGGATCTAACTAAGCATAGGATGGCACTTTTAAACTATTCTGTTTTCAATTCTTGCTCAGTGGTTTATTTATTAGATATATTTCAAGTGTTAGGACTGAGGACTTTCCCTGAAGTTAAAAATACATAAATAAATAAGCCTAAGTCTCCATCAGGCAATACTGAGTAGATATTAAGATCTACAGTTGCTTGCTTGGCATAGAAAACAAATCAGTAAGCGATAGTATTTAGTATGATATGTATACATTGTACTCATGGAATCCTCCTTCAGGGAAATTAGCTCATATCCTCTCCCATACCTTTATATATACAGTGCAAGATAATTCTAGCAGAACAATAATGTCAACCAAACTTTGTTTCTTCCCTTAAAACCTCTGTTTCCCTATCTGCAAGACAGATGGAAGCCTGAAGAGCAAGAAATGGCTTTCAGTAATCCAAGCAATGTAATCACAAGTAGTCAAATCTGTTTCCATTAATGTATGTACTTTTCTGATAATACTTTTATCTTATTAATGGTGTGTGACACTGTATTGCATATGATTTGTAAAATAATTTTCTCAGTTTGGTCAATAAATAAAATGAAAACATTCTCTGAATAGCATGGTTACTTTTCACAATGGCTTGTGCCCTGCTGATCAGTGTAATCAATATAAGATTTTACCTGTATTTTTTTCTTCTTTTTTCCCAAAGCACCCAAATTGAAGATAACAGAATATCTTACATGAGTAGCTTTAAAAATAAAACACACAAATCACAATACTAGGGTGGAGTAAAAATGTTTTAATAAATACACGAATAACCTTTTGAGATGATGCACCAGCCACATGACATTTATGCGTATCGTGGGATCTAGCACTCAATTTGTTCATTAACTCACCACACTGTGTTCCACTTGTTAGCAAGAGAAAGCTGGACCTGATTCTGTCTGGCCCAGCACACCTCACTTGCATCCGAACAAGACCTTCTGGGAATGCTAGTTTGTGGCTGGGCCTTATGGCTTCAAATATAGGGTAGAAAATATATGGGAAATGAAATTTCCAGGTGGTAAAGCTTCCATGGATCCTTGTTTCTCCCCATTCCTTGCAGGAGCTGCATTAACTCATGCAAAGGTTTTAATATGCTTAATTTGCATCATTTCTGAAAGCCAAAAAATTAACTGTTCTCAGCACTTAATTTGTTGTATCTTAGTCAAGATTCTTGTGTTAGTTTTGTAGAAAGGACACACATCCTGACTAAAATAGTCTTTCAGCCCTGCTCTTGCCCAGAACTCAGTAAACTGAACATTGTTGGTACCCCCATCAGTCGGTTCTTGCTTTCCCAGGGGATATGCTGCCACATTATTTTGATTACTCTGAGGAAGCTCAGAGTCCAGTCAGATAACTCAAGCTTACCAGTTAAGATCCTCTTCCCAAACCCTGTCCTCTTTTCCCCGTTCTACGATGGTAAAGTGGGTGGTAGCTAGAGAAAGGGCTTTTTCAGTAATGGTACCTCACCTATGGGATGCTGTCCCTCTTGAGGCTTGCCTGGCATCTTGCCATACTGTCCTACAATGTGCTAGGCCAAAATATTAATTTTTACCACAGGCTTTTTTACTGGAGGGGTTCCATCTTTTTTTAGCTGTTTTTATGGTCTGCTTCTAGCCTGCACACTGTTTTATGTGCCATCATTTTAGACTACTGAATGTTATTTTATGCTGTTTTAAAGCCTCTGGTTTGTTTTTATGGCTTTTTTTATTATGGATTATTCTTAGGTAGTGTTCATGACTTTACTGTGTTGTTTTTATTTTTGAACCATTTTGAGCAGGTCTCTGGATCAACAGCACAGGCGTGTGTTATGTGCCATCAAGTCACTTCCAATTTATACTGGCCGTATGAATTTCTGACCTCCAAAATGTCATGTCATTAACAGCGTTGCTCAAGTCTTATGAAACTGAAGGCCATGCCTTCCTTTATTGAGTCAATCCATGTCATGTTGGGTCTTCCTCTTTTCCAGCTGCCTTCAATTTTTCCTAGCATTACTGTCTTCTTCAGTGAGTCTTGTCTTCTGATAATCGGACGAAAGTACGATAGCCTCAGTTATCTTCTAGGAAGAATTCAGGCTTGCTTTGATCTAGAACCCACTTATTTGTTTTTGGCCATCCGTGGTATCCATAAAACTCTCCTCCAACAGCACATTTCAAATGAATGAACTTTCTTCCTGTCAGCTTTCTTCATCGTCCAACTTTCACACCTATACATACTAATAGGGAATTCTATAGTATTAATTATCTCGATCTTGGTCTCCAGAAACACGTACTTACTCATTAAGGGTCTTTTCCAGCTCCTTCATGGCTGCCATCCCCAGTCTCAATCTCCTTCTGACTGAGCCAAGGCATAGAAAATCTTTGAAAACAGCATACACATTTTCAATGTAAATGAATATGGCCAAAATGATACAATGCAATATTGGGTTGAGTGGGTGTGATCTGAGCTATATAATGCTAAACTCCTAAAGACATTTTATGAAGCCATGTGACCCACTGAAGTTGCAGTACATGCTTGTAGCAAATTAGTCATACAATTCCTTTGCCAAGTTCTGCTCAGATATTTTCATGCTTCCCATGGCAGTGTGGTCATATGGACTGACCTTCATTTCAACCCAGTCTCAGGGCCTCTGCACCATCTCTCCAATACTACAAGTAAAGTAAAAACCATCTTATGTATCAGAGTGTTGTTTGTTCGATTGTTTAAAAAAATGTGGTTATTGAATGACAAGCCACAATTTCTGTTAACAATGTGTTTTAATGTGTGGATTGTAAATGAATATCTCCTTAAAGAACAACAGAACAATGTTCCAATGGAACAGCTTGCTTTATAGATTTGCAGCCGTATGAATATTTTGTGAGAGATACATCACAAGCTACTGACCTCTGACACAGTATAAAAGATTTTTGTTGCATGACTGCAGTATATAAGCATTATTTATTTACTGATAAATTATTGATAGTCCTCTAATTCATGTGTGATGGGAGGAAGTGGGTCTGCAAGTGACTTATAAGTGGAAGTGTGTCAAGAACCTGTAGAAATCAATGATGAATCTATCTACAGTTAGTCCCAGTGTAGGTTCTGTTTATGCAGCAATGATGAATGGCAGATCTGCTAATGGAGATTTTTTAAAGAATGTTATCAGTGATTAATGAGTGGATCTTGGAACGTTGGAAGATGTGTTTGTTTTCTGTAGTGTGTGTAAAGGATTTCTTGCTTGTCTTGGAAATATTACTGGATATTAATACTGGGGGGGACAGCATTTAAGGATTCCTTTTTCCCCAAAGAGGATGTCCGAGTAATTTACAGAGTGTATTAAAAGAAGTCTTACACAGTGTATTGATAGGGTTGAAGTCTTGCCAAGCATATGTGTAAGTGCACAAGAGACTTTGAATTGTTCTCTTAAAAAATCCCCCTCAGTTAACATTCAAAGTAAAATCAGCACCAGTTTTTATCTCCCTGTCCATGACCCAGATGTGTTCCATTTGCATTTGGATCCAAGCAATTTCTAGAGTAGTTCAAATGTACTAAAACGACAAAGGTATTCTCTTCACTTTAAACATAACTTATGTGTTCCAGAAGATTTTACGGAGAAGATATAAAATGCACATGAAACCAAAGACTTAGTCAAGAAAGAACTGCTAGAAAATTATGCATGGGGTGCAGAAAGTGAATAGAGAGCTCTCTCCCCCGCCCCCCCCATAATACTATAAGTCAGAGACACCCAATGAAGCTGATGGACAATAAATACAGGACAAACAAAAAATTACTCAACAAGTAATTAAATTGTGGAACTCACTGCTAGTGGACACAGTTATCATTCACCTATCTTGTTGCTCTGACAACTTGGCATTCCTTTTTATATCCCCACACTGGCTTCTTGTTTACTACTAATTCAGCACAAACTCCTAGGCCTGGATCCTATGAATGAGTTCCATATGTGTTTAGGTAGTCTCTGCTGTGGGGCACACTTTCTCTTGTACTAAAACATCAGCTTGTGCAAGGGTCCATTGGAAACCATTGATCTTCCTCAAGAAGAAGTTTCAGCAGAAGGCGAGCCGCACTCTGCAGCAAGAACTATTTAGCTTGCACAGAACTCATTCATAGGATCCAAGCCCACGTGTCTATCTGCAAAGCCATCCATCTCTCTTCTCTCATGCCCTAATTCATCTTGCCCATGAATATTGCTTCTCTATCTCACTCAGCCAAAGATCTCCATTTCCCTCAGATGACGTGAGCCTTTCCTCTCTATTGTGTCCCTTAAGCCTGGAACTGCCTCCCAGAACACCTGTACAAGATGCTGTCTCTCATATCCTTCAAATCCCTTCTTTCCCTTTAAGACCTTTACTATACAGCCTCAGTCTCTATTGTGTAACTGAACTGAATGCATATTTCCCCCTGTATATGCTCATCTCCATCTTTCTTCCATCCTTCTGCTGTCTTCTCTGTGTCAAGTTTTAGATTTCAAGCTCTTCAGGGTAGGAATCTGACTTCTTATTGTCTGTAGAGCACCCCCCCCCCATACAGATGAAGCTATGCAAACAATATCAGCCAGCTCTTTTGTATGCGATTAGGATCCCAAAATAAAACTGGCACAATCTAGTCATGAAGAAGCACATGCAGTTATGCACATTATGAATTTGTATATTTAGATACAAAATGAAACCTAAAAAGATAAAATATCTCAATTTCATAATACTTGGAACCATTTATTTTTCTTACAATTGAAACTGGGCAATATATTTTAAAAAATCACTCCTGGATTAAAATAAGGATGTTACAATATTTCACAGACCGTCTATTTTACCTAAAAATTGCCATTTTGTTTTTACTCTTCTGATTTCAAAATGTTTGCAACTTAACACTATTTTTGTACCAGTTACATAGAAAGGCCATATAGTGTATAATGTAAAAACGGTGAAAAAGACAGCAGCAAAAGAGAGCAAAACAAAAAAAACAAATAACTATTTATTTATTTGTTATATTTTACTTCTAGCCCAACCTCCCCTGCACAGCAAGGCTCAGTGTGGGTTACAACAATACAGTAACACTAATATAAAAACAACAATTAGACACAGATTTAAATAATCATTAAAAACCCTATAAATACATATTCACAGTTAAAGCAGTCCAATGGCAGACAATAGCACAATTTAATACCTCCACTCTCAGCAGAGGCTCTGCCTATGTACATCAATAGCTGTTGCCTAGCACTGAGGCAAGTCGGTGGATGAGAAGTGACCAGATGACAGCAGAACTGGACAGGAGGCCAAACCAGATGGACTTCTACCACCTCAACCCTAGGCCTGGCAGAACATCTCCGTTTTACAGGTCCTGCAGAACTGCATTCCCTTTAGTATGACAAAACAGAAGTCCAGTGGCACCTGAAAGACTAACTACATTTATTCCAGTATGAGCTTTTCTTGAGACAGAGCTATCTTCTTTAGTATGGTCATTCAGTTTTAGACCAGAAGGTGGCATCCCACAATTTAATTGCTAGCATACTTTTTTTGACCATTCAAAAGGTCCTTACATGGTTGTACATGTAATAACACTACTACACAAATCTATTTTCTTAATCTACAGTCTTTACGCTTGGAAGGAGAAAAAAAATCACAATTTAGCTAGAAGACAGATATGCAAATGAAACCAGCTAGCAACATTAATTAAAGATTTGTAATGCACTGGTTTATGTCTGCCATATTTCAGCACCCAGAGTAAACACTGGAACTCTGCCTACCTAAACAGTGTGGGTATCCATAATCTTTAATACAATTTTTGCTTCCAGACCTAATGCATCCCTGTTAACTAAAAATAATCCACTTATGAAAAACACATGCAAGCAGCTGCTAAGTGCCTATGTTGCAGTGAAGGTGCATTGTATTCCCCAAATAATTCCATAACTTGCTCCTTTTTCATTGCAGCTTTTGTTTAGCCTAACGTAATCATTTCATTTTTTATTTCTTGCTGCATTGTTGAAAATACATTTTCCATAAGAAGCAAAGACAACATAAAGTAAAATGACATGAACTGTGCACAGAAAGAGTAACTCAGGCAAAGAAAATGGTAATGCAAGGACAAAATTATACAGATATTTAGCGCAACATATTATCTGAATTTACTACATACCCACTTCCTGTAATCTCCCTGCCAATGAAACATTATGCATGAAGCCCATTTGTTTTTCTTGACCTCATTATATAAATAATAACTGGACGTCCTCCAGGCCATTTGGATAAGCAAAACTGTATGAGGAAATCCCATGTACATCATCTCAAGATCCTTGAAGGGTACATGGGATAGTTAGTAACAAAGGGGGATAGATATAGTTCCTCAGGAAACTCTCTTTTATATACCAGATGGAAAGGAATGGGGTAGGCTATAGCTCACCCTATTAATTTAAGGAGAGCTTGTGCAGGAGTAGTTCACAGAGAGTTTGTGCTGTGCAGGAGTAGTTCATGGTATCTTTTGGCTA
Source organism: Gekko gecko (assembly GCA_029375565.1). NCBI lineage: Eukaryota > Metazoa > Chordata > Lepidosauria > Squamata > Gekkonidae > Gekko > Gekko gecko. Next base: position 118,863,760 of record JAPDNY010000008.1, read on the forward strand.
AGAAACCCAAATATTTATGGAACTACACAATACTAATATCAACAATACTTCAGTATTGTAACATAACTGTTTTGTTCACTCTGAATGTGTTTAATAAAACTCCCAGTTCTGAATAAGATTTAAATAGACCTATCTTAAGAATTAAGAAGGCAAATTAATTCCTAAGGGGAATTGCAGCAGAACTCATTAGTTCAGGAATTTTTTAAAAACCCTCAAAACTTTTAATTAAAGATATTTACTCTGATTGAATACCACTTGGCAGGTTTCTGCAGATGCCATAATCTCCTTTATGCAGAGTTATATTATGGGCAACATCATTAATCTCACTGAAAATGCCCTCCAGACAATCCTGTAGCTGCACGATGATTTCCTCTAAAATCCTTTTTATCTGTACAAAAGAACCCTAACTCAATCAGACAACAATCATGAAAAGGTCTGAACAATTAGAGACATCACTCTTGCAAATGGGCTACTGACGAAAGCATGGTGGTAGGCCTCTCATAATGAGCTCCTTCCTAATAGGGACCCCTCTTGCCTCTAACAACAAAAAGGATTTACCGTTACCAGAGCTCCTCCTCCTCCTAAATTATGCAATAATTCTCTTTCAGAGATTCGAATGAATCAGGAGGAGGGGTAATTCTGTCTCCCAAAGACTGTAGGAATATTTGATAAATCAATAAATAATCATAGTCCACAGCAGGCCATGAGCCTCACATTGCTCCTCTGCTAATGGTAAGGAAAAGGGGAATATTTTGTAGTTCTATAATGAATGTCCTAAGGAAGGCTACACTGTGTGTTCTAGCCTAATTTATGACTTGAGTCTCTGGACATAAAGTACAAATGAATCCAGTATACATTATTTATTCAACTAACTCAGTGTGGAAGACTGCAAAAATAATATAACTAGGAGAAAGCAAATGTTCTGTATGTTAATACACGCTTGTGATTGAAAGTTTGTAGGGTTCTACAAGTCTTAATTAAGGGCTGATTTGGCTGTGTTGCAAAATATGAGTAGGAAAATATGGATAATAAATTGTAGCTCTAATGGAAACTAGGTGTAATGGAAAGGGATGAACAGTTCTTCGGGTTGTCTTACCTCAAAGGAATGTGGGACATCCTTTTCAGTAAGTTTCATGGGATTTCCAAAATCTAAATATGAAGGACCTCTCTTCCATTTTGCCACCTGTAAGGAAAATCAGCCACAGATACCTGAGTGTGGGAGATTGTGTCAAGTGTTAAATTTTGAAGTTCACTGGGCAGCTGGGGAAGATTATGTCGTCAATTCCAGTACAGGAACCCCCCAAAAATGCCAGCTTCTGATAAATGTGATTCCCACATCTGACTAAAATTACTGTTGCTGACCTCATTCTGGTGAATCAGGGAAGCTGTGGGGTCTACTCAGTTTGTGTTACCTTACTACAAAATAACAAGGGTATGTGGGCCAGACTAGACTTTAATGTAGCTCAATGAGAGGACACCTAAGGAAGGAGACATTCCTTTCCATAAGTGCTGTTATTGGCCTCCATGATTTTCTAGTTTCCATTAGACTTTCTAATCTAAGGTTCTTCATTCTACACACCCTGCTATAACTGGTTTATCAGAAATATTTACAATTTGTATATCACTCCAGACAATTTTCATGACAAAATGCTATTGTCTGCACCAATCTCAGCCTCAGATGTTCATAAGAGTGCTGATCACATGAGGATGTAAGGAGTGACAGGTTGTTTCTTTTTTATTTATAGTATCTCCCAAGCCCACCACGATGAGGCAATCCAGAACAATACTGTTTGTTTAGGGGACCCAAAGTGTCTTACAACAGCATTCACCCCTCCTCCATTTTATCCTCACAACAACTACTCTGTGAGGTAGGTTAAGTTGAGAGTGACTGGCCCCAAGGTCACCCAGTAAGCTTCCATAGTAAAGTGGGGATTTGAACTGAAGTCTCCCAGATCCTGGTCAGACATTTTAACATTGGCTCTGTATCACTACAATTACAATTGGATCAGTATCAGCCTATGGCTGACTGTATAAAGGAATGGACTTGCCAGCCCAATCCCACAGGTCTTGGGATCTTGATAAAGCCCCACAACTATCTGAAGGCTCTGCGTGGTAGTGCTGCCCTGTCTCTTAGCCTTAACCTACATTGCCAGCTGAAATGATTGGTAGTAAGTGAAATGAAAGACCTCTACCTGAGACCCTGGAAAGCCACTGCTGGTCAGAGTACACATTACTGAGCTTGGCAGAACAATGGTCAGACTCTTTATGAGGTAGCTTCATGGATTCAATAAGCATAAGTTCCCCATCCATCTCCAAGTGAGTATTATCTATTTGGAAGATCTAGATAGTTTCAGTGTCCCAAATCAGGCTGAAAGGCAGACTGAAAATAATCTAGATAATCTATTTCATCCAAGAATCCCTAGAATTGAAATGCCAGCATACATTCATTCACCTTGCCCAGATATGGAATATTGGAGCCTAAACTATATAGTCCAGGCAATGTGTTCTGAGAGATTATTCCTTGCCATGGCCTCTTTCAAAGCCACAGGGACCTTCTCTCAAGGAAATATTCTCAACCCCTGCCACCCAACTGGCCTGCCCCCGTCTTGCAACTCAAAGTAGCTCAGGAGGGGAAGGTTTAAGATGCAGGCTTCACTTGTCTCCAAAAAGTTGTCCTCAGATCAATTGTAGTATGTATGCAAAATGTACTTTGCTATGAAAAAAGGTGTAATGAATGTGATTAATTTTAGTTTGGATGGTTAAATCCTTCCTTTCCAGCTTCCCTCAAGTTAAAGTTTCATGTCAATTGCTTATGTATGTCACAATGGAAAGAAATCAGACAAGATGAGACAGAATGGTGGTCTAAGACCCCATTAAAACTTCCTGCCGATAAACTGTAGTACACTGGGAGATGTTACCCCTCCTGGAGTTCACTTGAGGAGTTCACCTTATGTATAGCTATAAAAGGCACTGATGGTGGCTATGCCCTTCTGTGAAACTGACGAGCCTGTCTTTTACGCCTGATCTTCTGTCCTTCCAGTTAGAAACCTTGGCTGTTTTCATTATCCATTATTTCTCACATTACAAAGTAATTTTAAATCCATCCAGAGTGCTCAACTCATGTTTCTCTCATATTTGTGCTGTACTTCAGATATCCTTTTAACCTTGTGGTAATATCATAGTTTGACCCTGTGGCTGTTTTAGTATATATGAATGAGTTGGGAAGTGAGGGGAGAAAACACAGGGAACCATTTCACTATATATACTTGTGTGTAGTGGAGAGATTTACAACAGTGCTCAAAGATCTAGTCTTGGATATACTCAATGTTGAGCCACCTTGTAGTGGTTAAAGGGCTAGAATTTGGGCCACTCAGCCCCTCACACTCAGCCTAACCTTCCTCACAGGGTTGTTGTGAAGGTAAAATGGAAGAGACCAATGTACACCGCATTGAGCTCCTTGGAGAAGTGGGCGGGATAGATACGTACTAAATAAATCAATGAATTGTAAAACAGCTGTAATTTAAAGAGAATTTATTCTGGCTATTTTAAACATATTTTAATAACCAGAGATGCCAGTGATGTTGAGTAATAATGACACAAAGGGGTTCCAGTAATAACTAACAGGGATGGTAAGTTACCCCTGCCTTCCCTAAAAGTGATAGCACCAAATATTATACACACTGTTGCAACAAATAAAATAGGGAAGAGGCAAAACCAGTGTATTTTCCACTAGATCCCATGGTAATCATGGGATGTATTACGCTTTTTTCTATTTCATTGTTATTCTCTGTGAAATCCAGCTTTATTTGAACATTGTTGTCTAATTATGAAATCCAGTGTATGGGATGTATTGTTGTTTTTATTTCATTTCTCTCAAAACTGCACAACCCAGTTTTATTGCAGTGTTATTTATATGCATTATACTTGCCTTCATTGCATTGTTTTTATACATCTGTAGTCTGCCTTGAGTCTCAGTGAAACAAGTGGACAGTAAGCCAAGTCAGTAAGTAAATATGTTTGAGACATGATCTTTGTCAGTACAATGTGATAAGCAGGATGTCTGAAAGTGCCTTAAAGCACTGGGCATCCACATAGCTACAGTGCAAGGCAACAGGATTCAACTGCTTTTTCTTTTCCTCAGTCATTGCCTGGGCTCTGCCTCATTCCTGAATGGTTGTCAAGTTAGAATGGAACTAGCATTCTGAGAATATCTGCTTTCATTTTACATTTTTTAAAAACAATACTAGCCCTGAGTGATACATGAAAAGCTTAGGCGCTGACAAGCAAAGGCAGAGAAATGAGAATTTTGGGCGGGGTTCTCAAGCCATCCTGCTATTCAGCTGTCTGATCCCAATCTCCACACCCTTATCCAACCCCTGCTCAGTTATTTAACAGTTTTTTTAAAAATTACATAAACACTGGAAGCAGATCCAGGTATGTAAAATGTATTTATTTAACTATTTATATCTGCCTTTCCCTTGTAGCTCAAGGTGGCTTGCAATTCTAAACTAAAACCATACATAATACAATAAAATCCCATTACACCCCCCCCCCAAAGTGTCTGTACCTCAAACCTCACTGAAAGCCCTAGCAAATAAAATTGCTTTACAGTACTTCCTATGAACTTCTGGTGTCCTCCATATCTCCTCAGGGACTACACTCCACAAGCTGGGAGCCACCTTTGAAAAAGCACGTTCACGGGCAGGCAGGCAGCCTTAGGCAGAGGGCAACCAGAAGGTGACAGCCAAAGGACTGAGGATATCTGTAGAGAGACGGTCCTTCAGATATGTGGCTCCCCGCCCTATGTGTGGGATTCAAAAGTTTATGTATTCTCTTGGAAGAGAGTTTGGATTTATTACACTGTGTATCACACAATGTCAGCTAGACAACCCACACCTTGATTTTACCAAAGTTTGAGTCCAGTGGCACCTTCAGACCAACATGGCCTCCCACCTGAATTTTACCGGTGAAGGTAACTTTGGGCGTTTTATACCACCAAAAGTGAGTAACAAATATTTGTCTAACAGCCCTGACTGCTAAAATATGAAACCACTGTATCAGCTAAGCACTAAGAATGGATTGTCATCTATGATGATGTCATTTAAAAGCAGGTCTGCTGAGCGCCTCTAATTATTCAGATCATGTTTCTGCTGCCACCATCATCTACAGGAATCCAGTACTCAGCTTTTATCTGGTTAAAGAAGAAGGGAGTCATAAAGCATGTTGCACTAACAAAATCACCAAAATAAATGGGAGGCTACTAGATGCTCTGAGAATAAGAGCATGAAAACCAGTTCCTAGGTCCCTTTCTTTGTGTGATTCTAATAGATGAACACATGAACACATGAAGCTGCCTTATACTGAATCAGACCACTGGTCCATCAAGATCAGTATTGTCCACTCAGACTGGCAGGAGCTCTCCAGGGTCTCAGGCAGAGGTCTTTCACATCCCCTACTGCCCGGTTCTTTTAACTGGAGATGCTGGGGATTGGACCTGGGACCTTCTGCATGCCAAGTGTCTCCCAAGTGTCTTACACTACCAAGTGTCACTGAATAAGGGCAGGATCCATGTCTGCCACTTTCTCCATATGAATCAATGATTCCACCAGTCAAAACTGGTGCAGAGCTAGAAAAGGTATAAAAAGGGAAAACTAAAATTACTGAGAACTGGAGCACCGTCCCTACAAGGAAAACCTAAAGAGGTTTAGGCTTTTCAGTTCAGGGGAAAAATTGACTAAGGAGGAACATGATGGAGGTTTAGAAAATAATACATGGCATGGGATAAATAAAGCATTCTTTTTCTTTCTGTCTCAAAATAGTAGAAGTTGTAGGCACCCAATTAAGTTAGTAGTTGCCTTGATGAGTTTGCTGGAGAGGCAGCATAAAAATGTTCTAAATAAATAAGTTGATTCAGGACGGACAAAACAAAGTGCCTCCAGGTTTGAATTTCTGCCCTGCCATGAAAGTTTGCCAGGTGACCTTGGGCTTGTCACACGCTCTCAGCCCAACCTACTTCATAGGGATGTTGTAAGGATAAAGTGGAGAAAAGAACAATGTTAGTCACTTTGCGTCTCATTGGGGAGAAAAGTGGGTAATGAATGAACCAAATAGATAAAATAATTATTTTGCCAGGCTCACTACCAAACAATGCACTGATGGTTACTGCCTAGGAGATTAAACAAATTAATGGAGGATAGGTTTATTAAAAGCTCAAAAAGCTAAACGAACCATCCAGATTCACAAGCAGTGTCTTTCTGAATACCAATTGCTGTTGGAAGGTAAAGGATGGTCAAAGAAGGATTGTCAGCCTTCTTGAAGAAGGATTGTCGGCCTTCATCACTTGCTGGTCTTCTTCCCAGAAGCCCCTGGCTGGCTACCGGAGGAAACAGGATGTTGGGCTGGATGGAATGATCAGCATGGCTCTTCATATGTTCAGTGACAGCAAAAACAGTATTGTGAACTATTGGCCTGAGTTAGTGTTTCTTCTCTTTTCTGCTGTAGCAGTGACACAGAATCATTATCCTATGTGGTTCGCAGCTTTTAAGTGAAAGCTTAGCACCTTGCAAAGCAGACTTCAAGCGTAATTGAGAGTTTATTTTAATATTAAACCACCTCTGTAGTACACACAAACAACCTAACAGAACTAATTAATGTAAGTGCCAGACTAAGCTCTTACCTCAGCAGGTTAATGTGACAATAAATGTGGCCAGCAAAAGACAATACTTTGCATTTATTTATACTTCAGAGTGTTTTGCTGATGAGAACTGGGTGGGGAGCCTATTTTGCCATTCTGGAACTATATTAAGGATCCAGACATTTGTAGCCTACCGCATTAATAAGTCACAAAATCAGGCAGTGCCTTTGATTTTATGGTCTATGAAAGGATCCACAGCCTTTAATAATAAAATTATTCTCCCATCCAGTGTTCCCTCTAAGCTGAGTTAGTGTGAGCTAGCTCACAGTTTTTTAGCCTCTCACTCACACATTTTTGTCTTAGCTCAGGAAGGATGGCTCCAGAGCAAACTGTTTTATGCAGTGGCCAAATTGCTTGCTCACAACTTTAATGCCAGTAGCTCATGAAGTAGAATTTTTGCTCACAGGACTCCATAGCTTACATAAGAACATAAGAGAAGCCAATGTTGAATCAGGCCAATGGCCCATCTAGTCCAACACTCTGTCACACAGCGGCCAAAATATACCAGGTGCCATCAGGAGGTCCATCAGTGGGGCCAGGACACTAGAAGCCCTCCCACTGCTGCCCCCTCCAGCACCAAGAATAGAGTGCATCACCTGCCCCAGACTGAGAGTTCCCATCTATGCCCTGTGGCTAACAGCCACTGATGGACTTCTGCTCCATATGTTTATCTAATTCCCTCTTGAAACTGCCCATGCTTGTAGCTGCCACCACCTCCTGTGGCAGTGAATTCCATATGTTAATCACTCTTTGGGTGAAGAAGTACTTCCTTTTATCTGTTCTAACCCGACTGCTCAGCAATTTGATGGAGTGCCCAATGAATTCTTATATTGTGAGAAAGGGAGAAAAGTACTTCTTTCTCAACCTGCTCAATCCCATTCATAATCTTAGAAACCTCGATCATGTCATCCCTCAGCCGTCATTTCTCCAAGCTGAAGAGCCCCAAGCATTTTAACCTTTCTTCATAGGGAAGGTGTTCCAATCCTTTTATCATTCTAGTTGCCCTTCTCTGCACTTTTTCCAACATTGTTCCCCTCTCTGCAGTTGTGTAGAACAGGTTGATTATGGAATACAAAAGTGAAACACCTAAAGGTATACAAATCTTTAATTCGATTATTGCATGCATGCATGCATGAATAAATAAACTGCCCCATAATTGCGAATGTGAGACAGAATCATTCCCTGTAACTATATTAAACAAGTCTGGATTTGTTTCACATTTCATGTGTAGATTTCTGACTTATCTGAAGTTTATATTTGTTTTGAATTAAGAAAAATAAGATTTGTTTTTAAATTAAACACCTGAAATTCATTAAGGTTTTTGTTTGGTATGAAATTTAAAAGTTACTATGGCAAAAGCCAAGTCCTATAACAGGACTGTCTCCAGCCTGCTAGTTTAGATCTGCCTCCCAACTCCTGCATTCTGTTGTCACATGTTGCAAGCAGCCTTGAGCAAGTCTCTGGAAAGACAACATAAATTTTTCTTAAGAAAATAAAGACAGTGATCCATTGATAGCTCCCTGGCCAATTCCTTACAATCTCCTTTCCCTTCTCCTCCCCACAACAGACACCCTGTGAAGTAGGTGGGACTGAGAGAGCTCTTTTGAGAACTGCTTATGAGAGAACAGCTCTGAAATAACTTGTAAGTGACCCAGGGTCACACCAGCAGTTACATGCTACCCTGCGTTGAGCAGGGGGTTGAACTGGATGGCCTGTATGGCCTCTTCCAACTCTGTGGTTCTATGATTCTATGTGGAGGAGTGAGGAATCAAACCCAGTTCTCCCAGATTAGAATCCACACTCCTAACCACTACACCAAACTGGGAATGGCCAGTGAGGTGGTAGGACTGTGAGGGAGAAAGTATTCCTGCTATTTCAGACTGCAGATGCTGGATTCTAGCACTGAATATTCATTGCCACTTAAAAGCTATGTTAAGCTTAGATAGCATAGTGGGGAGAAAGGTCCTACCATCTCTCCTTCTTCTGTATGCTGATTTTCTATTTACAAGTAATTTGTAAACATGAGGAAGCATTCTAAAATAGGATCCACCAGCAGAATGGAATAGTCTGCATATTCTGAAATGAGCAAGAATGAGGTCTGACTGAGCACTCCTTTCCCTCCTTCCTATGGGTGGAATTCCCTAAAAAGTGCTGACTAGGTGGACTTTGGCTATGACCTATTAAGGCACTCCTCTTAAGCAGATGTGTGTACTCAGGATAATTCACCAAACAAAAACAAAAGCAATTTTAAATGACTAGTGGTTCCTCAGCTGTAGAAAACTCCTGGGTATGCACTTTTGCTTCATTAACTTATCACATAACACTGGAGAGTCATAACCTGTACTAGAGTCAATTTCAAGGCGCATATATGGCTCTCCTGCTTCTACTGCAGGCTTGGCACCTCCTTATCATGCTTAAGCCATACTAAGGAGTGGTTTACATCACTGGCAAAATGTGGTAGCATTCTGCAGCGATAGTAGTTGGGGCTGTACCACCAGGCTCTCGTTTGTGTGTGCGTGAAGTGTTATATGTTGGAATGCTCCCTAATACCTCAGTGAAAATTCTGCACTTCAAGAAGAAAGGCTGTACCTCAGCTCTGCAAATGTTATGCTAGTTTTACACTTCCAAGAAGCTATTAAAGTCAGGAAACTTGGGGGGAAATGCGAAATGCTCCAGTCCACCACCTCAGCGCTCCATGAAGGTGCCTCCTTAAACCTACTGCAGGAAGGGTACCAGACCCCCGCTCGGGAGCTTCTCCAGAACGTCCCAGCAAAGTTGATCTTTCGGCAGGAAGCCCACACTCCCCCCGCCCCCCGCCGCGCCATATAACTCGGCCTTGCTCGGGCCCCCGTTTCCATGGCAGCAGCACCGCCCCATTGTCGATCGCCGCCGCCATGTTGGGTCCCCGCCAGGGCCAATGAGAAACCAGAGGCGCAGATTCCTAGGCGGTTAAAGGGGCGGGGCGGGGAAGGTGAGGATCGCTTCTAAGAGCCCGCGGGAGGGGAGCCTCCGACGGAAAGATCTGGAGCGGAGTCGGCGCTGAGGCAGGAGAAGCGCTTTCAAGAGCGGCACAGCCATGTTCGGGGGGCTTTCCAGGGTCTTCGAGGACGACCCCTTCTTTCGGTGAGTGGGGTCCCTCTGAGGCTTGGGGGCGGGAGTGGGAGTGCGCCGCCACTGCGGGAAGAACAGCTCTCCTCTGCCCGTGGGAAGCTCCGTCCCTCTCGCGCGAGATTGTTCTCCCGCCCCTCCTTCGGGTGTCTCGAGGAGGGGAAGGTCCGAAGCAGAGCTGCGCTGGGAATGGCGTGCCGTGGGCTTTGTCTGCTTGCGTGCCCCCGGGAGTGTGTGTCTCTGCCTCGCCTTTCATGTCGGCGTGCCCGAGGCGGCTGACGGCCCTCAACTAGCCCCGCTCCCGTGCAGAAGCGGCGCCATTGGCTTCCTCCTTGTGCAGAATGGCTGGTGTTTGATTCAGAGTTGCCCAGATACCGGGATTCCTGACGCCAACTCGCATAGTACGGAGAGCGGGTGCCGTTCCCACATTCGGACGGCCGCCTGGCTCTCCGGGGGGGGGGGGGGCGAGGGGAGAGTGGCATCTTGTCCTGACGGACTTGCTTCCAGAATGCGGCTGGTTGGCGTTCGTGGCCATAAACGGAACAAAGTATGAGTCCAGTGGCCGCGGGACTCATACTTTGTTCTACTTCTTCAGGCCAACGCGGCTACCTGCCCCAGTCTGTGTTCATAAATTGTTAGTTTTCAGGACATCTGCAACAGAGGCTTTGAAGAGAATCTCAGTTCTTTTAAAAATGCAGTTATTACTTACAGGTCTTGATGCACGCAGTGTTTGAGAAACCAGCATATAATCCGATTGGTTGATGTCTTTTCACTCCTCTGGACATATTAGGCGTTGGTGAGAAATGAAGCTGCAAGTTTATTGTTGGAGTAACAGTTTTATGGAAGATGCTTTGCTTTTTTAAAAAAGGTGCCACCTAAGTGGTTTGTTCATTTCAAAAACTAGTAAATGAAACCAGAAAACATTTGTTTAATTTAGCAGGCTTCTTCAAAGCAGAACAAAATAGGAGGAATTGTATTCTGACTTGAAATGTGTGTGAGGCCCAGCATTGCTTCAGTACTTCATCTGTGCATCAGATTGGATTCCTGCTGCGTTTACATGTCAGATGTTGTATCTGATATTTTATATCTTATTATTTCCTACACAGTTCTTTTTTCGTTTTTAACAAAAAGGATTGTTTCAATTTGTGGAAACTTGAAAGCCTGTGATTTTCTGTACACCTGCTTGGGATTAGCCCCAGTGATCTTGGTGGCGTTATCTTCTAATTAGTTATGCCTGGAGGTAGGCTTGAAAGTAGGTCTCGGTCACTTATGTCCTTGTGTTAAGGTTTAACAGCATTCAGGATAGGAACTCAGGAAGTTTGTGCCATTATCCAAAGGTTTGTGGGGAGCCAGCGGCCTACCAACTCTCTCTAATTTTTAGAAAGATCTTTTATTTTAGAGGATTATAACCTACTACAGTAAGTTATAATTTAAATTGTTTAAGATTTTTCTATTCCTGGGCTCCATCATCAACCAAAAAGTGGGACTGCAACCAAGAAATCAGGAGGAGGTTGAGATGGGGGGGGGCAGCCATGAAGGTGTTAGAAAAGATTCTTAAGGATGCATCACTGGTGACCAAGAACAAGTTACTTCATCCTGTACTATTCACCATTACTATGAATGGGTGTGAAAGCTGACAGGAAGAAAGTTGATTCCTTTGAAATGTGGTGTTGGAGGAGAGTTTTATGGGTACCGTGGACCGCCAAAAAGACAAATAAGTGAGTTCTAGATCAAAGCAGGCCTGAACTCTTCCTAGAAGCTAAAATGACTAAACTGAGGCTATTGTTCTTTGGTCACGTTATGAGAGGACAAGAGTCACTGGAAATGACAGTAATGCTAGGAAAAATTGAAGGCAGTAGGAAAAGAGGAAGACTTAACATGAGATGGATTGACTCTATAAAGGAAGCCAGGGGGCCTCAGTTTGCAAGACCTGAGCAAGGCTGCTAATGATAGAAAGTTTTGGAGGTCAATCAATTCACAGGGTCACCAGAAGTCAGAAGCACTTATGGCACTTAATATGCACACAACCTGCTACAGAATGTCATAGTAGTGAAGGCCCATTATTTCAGACTGCAGCATTTCTGTAATATTTTTGTGTTGATATTTGTGAACAGACCTAAGGGACACCTTCGGCACTTGGATGCAGTTGTTTAACCAAGGGCAGCTTACTGCAATGATTTATACAGCTTTCGTGTGGGTATATATGCTATTGCTTACTCATCATTATAATCAGACTTGATTGTGCAGCTCAGGGTTGGTTGGCTCCCACAACGTGGTCACACCCAGTCGTACTTCTTGTGTATCTGTTTAAGCTGAAATTGTATGTTGTTCCAAATCCTTTGAAGCTAAAGTAGAAGCAGCTGATGATTTTGACACTGTGCTTTTCTAGTGCAATTAGTAAGGCTTCTAATTTCTATGTTGGCTTTATAGCTTCTACTTTACTGAATTTCAGTGGCACTGATCCAAAACTTGCATGTACAGACAGGTTGTTCTTCTTCTTTTTTTACAGTCAGTCTTGCATTTGTGCAGAAGTTAAAAGGAGACTTGCTTGTTTGTTGGTGTGTGTGTGTGTGTGTGTGTGTGTGGAATTGGTTGAGTTAAAATGGAATTTTGCACATCCTATCTCAAGAGGTTATGTAGTCATATTTCTGGATTGGGGGCAGTGTTCAGTGATGGCTCTGATGCTCATGTCACACCAGTAAATTCTAGTTTCTTTAGTTTTCTTCAAGCTTTAGTCATAGTCATGCTTTAAAAATGCATAGCAAAGATCCCTTTGATAAATGTTTGCCATCTTAATTGTCCAAGCTGGAACTGAAAAATTGTATTGGAGACAGGTGTGGCATCTAGAAAACAGAACTGCAGACATAAGAGGGCTCTGGTGAACAAAATCCATTTTGCTATATATGAAGTTATAAAAACATTAATGGAAGCAGAAAGTTCCTTAACCAAACCAGCAGTGCACAACAATGAATTGTTGCTGAAAAAGTGGATTATTTATTATAATGTATTACATGTTTCTATGACGTGTATATCCTGTGCACTGTCTGTTCAGAAGTTATGTAATGTTGTCCCTGAAACAATCACACCTCTGCCATTAACTCCTTCATGTGTACATTTTCAGAGTTCCCAATAATGGCTCTCATTGCTAAGTGAGATAATCGAAATATGCAACAGAATTCCAGCCCCGCCCCCAAGTTGTAATAGAGCCAATAATTAGTGCTGGCCACATCTCTTACAAAAAAGTCAGCCTATGTTTTAGAAGGATTATAATATTAAAGTTAATGAGTTGGCTATAACAAGGGCAGTGTTTTATACATGTTCATTAGAGCATTCTATAACTGCTGTAGATGGCAGAAATCCTGTAGGTATTGTTCAACCGTAGACTAATCACATCCTGCCATCCTAAATAGTCACATGCAAAAATCTATAAGGATTCCTGCAGTTTTCTTGATGTCTCAGTGGCTGACAGTTGTCCTATTCAGGAGCTGTTTGGAGTCCAATCTGTCCCTTTACCTTGCAGGCTGCATTGCAGCAAGTGGACATGGCAGACTGGATCATACAAGTGGGTAGGGCTATCTCGGGGCAGGATTAACTTCTAAAACAGTGTACTAATAGGAAAGCTTCCGTTGCCTCACAAGGATAGATCTTGAACTGGCAAGCCAGAAATACTGTCTGTGATAAAATTGGCTTTATAAATGTGTCTGTCCAAGCAGCTGCTCTTGGGAAGCTCTAGTTGATCTCAGCCAAAGATTTACTTGGTCCCGCCAAGTTTTTTTTCCTGAATAGCTCAGACAGGTGCAGAAGCAGTTTTCCTCCTGCAAAAGGCAACCCTGTGAATTTAGTTTGCCAAGAAGTAGTAGCCTGTATTATATTGTAGTGCTCTCAAATTCTTCATACACTTTTCAGCTACACTGGTGCCTTGTGCAAAACCAGCTGTTCTAATAAAGCTTTTATGTAAAATATTAAAGCTGCTGATCAGTTTTAAAAGGAATTCACATAAAGAGGAGAAAAACCTCTGATGTGTAACGCTTCAGCTGCTTTTCCCCTGTTATAATGGTATATATTCATCTGCCAGACACAACTGCAGCATACATTTTTTTCAGTCACTTCCAAAATGTGCAACAGAATACATGTGAGTGAATTTAAAGAACTACTAGCATGCTGTGAGAAGTAATATAATTGAAGGCTCCTGGGGACTCTTGAGTTCCTTCCAGCTGACTTTCCAGGAGGGGAAGTAATTCTGCTGTGCGCCTACATTGGGGGCAATTGAGTGATCCTGTTGCATCCAGTGCAGAGATGTGCCAGAATTACCTGACCTCAGAGGAGGTCATCCACGACATCTCTGTGTGAGTTAGACTGCATTCCTAAGCACATTTACTAGAGAGTAAGTCCCAGTGAACTCAGTTGGGTTTGTTTTTGAGTATAAGTACTATCTCTTTGGGCATGAGTGAAATGTGCACCAGTTTTAATTTACAGAAAAAAGAAGGAAAAGTGTGCCTCAGCTAACAAAAGTTATGAGGAACTGAGCACTCTTTATTCCACAACAGTAGCTAGTGTTAATTTTTACACCTCAAAGCTTGCCTGTTTTCTAAACCCACAGATGTGAACCTTGATTGATTCCCTCCTCCGCTCTTTCATATCTTCTCCAGGGATTCTTTTGCTGCACATCATGAGCATATGCATCGTATCTTTTCTGAACCTTTTGGTCCAAGTCCATATTTTGCTATTAAAGATGGTGGTGAAAAAACTCTAGATCAAAGAGGACGTCCTGATTCTCAGGTTGCTTTGAGGGACAATCACAAGGTATGTCTTTATATTGTCTTGCAGATTACCTAATTCATATTTTGGGTTCTTTCTTCACCACTCTGCTACTAACTTGCTGCCTAGGCAAGTCTGTTCACTTCTCACTGAGTCTAGTCTCTCAGAGGTAAATTGGGATAATTATGTTTAACTCCAATTGTAATTAGTCAACCAAAATTGGAAGGCTTTGCCTTGTAGGGCAGACAAGCTAAACAATGATAGAACCAAATAGACGACAAGTTTTCTCTCCTACAGGCTGTATTAGTGGGCAAGCGTGACCAAATAAGAGGAGAAAAACACAATGCATTGGTCAGATGAACTAATACCTGAGATGCTGCTAACTAGCAGAAATAAACTGAAAATGTGCCTTTATATGTCTTTGGTATGCATATTAGTGTTTTTTCCCATCTCCCTTATGCATGTGTTTTGATAATCTGTGACTGTATAGATTTGGGGTTTAAACCAGTCTTCTGTCAACAGAGTAAGTTTGCAAAAGCAATTTTAACTAACTTCTTCTAACATCCCGAGAAAACATTGCTGAGGACTGGGAATCCTTCAGAACAGTATGTCATGCAGCAATTGGGTATTGCAATAGAAGGGATAATGAACCAATCAGTCCATGTGACAGCAAGGAGATCAGCATTAGATAATGTTCCCTTCTTGGTACAACACCCACACCACAAGGCATATTGTTCTAGAGGGTCTGCCAGTACTCATAAATGGCTTTGGGGGATATAATGGAGGGAAGAGAATGTTTGGTCGTGAAGATTGCTTACACTAACGATTCACAGAAGTCTTGGGTCCAAGGATAAAATTAGTTGGTGGAGCTATTCTGTTTGCACATATGGTTGCTGTAAAGCTGGTTAGCTCTGTAATTGATCATATTATTGGAACTTCTTCGTGATCTCTGTGCATCACACCCATGGGATTATGCACCTGCACTGATCCAAATCGGTGATATACAAAGATCACAATGGGATTTTCGCGCCTCCATCCCAGGCATGCACGAGAACCCCACTGTGCATGCCCAAGGGGATGGGGGGTGAACATCCCGCCAGTTTTCTTCTGACTGCCGCACTGTTAACAGCTTGTTTCTGCTGGTCGGTGAAGAAGTGTTTTTTCTTTAAAAAACTGTGCATAAGTCTCACAAACTGAGCGGTATCTGCATACAAAAGGGCTCTGCATTGCCCCCTTCTCAGCAGGCGCAACCTGATATCGAGCACCCTCCTGCACCGGAGCTGCCTGTGATACAACCCTTACCTCCTATTGAGTTATTGGACTTGCCCATTCAGCAGCTGAACCCCCCAGTATCGGAGGTCTCCATGGACACTAGACTCATTTCAGTCTCACCCTCGGAGGTTGAGAAGATCATTCCACGCAGATCTCCCCAGAGAGATCGTTCACTATTGCCCTCCTCTTGGACTAGCGATCGATCTGGACCGGACTCTCATTATCCTCATCCTCTATCCAGATCCTCCCTGCAGGGGGACCCTCAATATCGATGGGAGGAGTGCCCTAAGTACCATCATTCCAAGCTCAGGCAGGAGTTAAGACCGCGCTCCCCAACCTACTTTGAACTACCGTTGCCACCTCCATGGGACCATTGGCACCTACCCTATGTCGACATAGACGCTATGGCTGATGCCGATGCGACAGTTGGACTGGGACTGCGGGTCACACCGTTCCCACTCTCCCCAACATAAATCCAAACCTGCATCCATCTCCATATCTCCGGAGGAACCTTGTCACCTGCCCTCTCCCCTCTGTCCACCCCCGCTTTACCACTGCAGACCGCTCCAATATTGGACACCCTTACCCAAACGGATGACGTAGCCTTGATACTGCCTTCCAGATCCTCTGACTCCGGCTCTGATGCCGAAGACTCAGAAGGGGCCAGTTCTCCAGAGGACCCTTTCCTCAAACCTACGGTGTCTGACAACCTTCCAATTTCTCCCTCAGAAGATCTTTCTTCATATGGGGAATTGATAAAGAGGATGGCACACTCCCTGGGGCTCTCAATCGTCCAACCTCAACCTTCAGTATTGGACACTGTCTTCGACGTCGTGCAATTTGACACCTCCACAGCAGTCGCCCTCCCGATGCCAACCGTCCTACTCCAGGCAGCGAAGGCACCATGGGATAAACCATTTTCTGCCCCGGTGTCTTCCAGGCGCCTGGATCATATGTATGAGGTCCAAGAGCTGGAGGTTGAATTCCTCCATATCCATTCTAAACCTAACTCCATAGTCTTATCGTCCTCATCCAAAAATAAACATACCCTGGCTGTACCTTCTGATAAGGAGAGCAAGAAGTTGGAATTGTTTGGCCGACGTTTTTATTCAGCTGGAGCTTTGGGAATTAAAACATCAAATTATATAGCTTGTATGGGCAGTTATCAGTACTCACTCTGGGAGTGCTTTACTGATTTTTTGACCTCAGTGTCTGATGACAAACATCAGGAGGCCAGAAAGCTGCAGAAGGAGGGGCTACTGGTTTCTAAGCAGATCATCAATTCTTCCAAACATGCCTTGGACACATTCTCCAAGATGATGTCTTCTGCAGTCACTCTCCGTAGACACTCCTAGCTCAGGAGTGTCTTCCCTCCCTAACAACACTAGAGCGTACATAGAGGACTTACCTTTGATGGCCAAGGTCTCTTCCAGCTTCAACAGACTCTGCCCTTCAAGCCATGAACAAGAGTATTAAAGCTTCTAGGTCACTAAGGGGCTCTGCCCCTTCTAAGCCTTTTAGACCTTGCTCGTGGTCATGCTGCAGCTCTAGATGCCAGTACACTAAACCATCACCAGAGGGAAGCTGGAGGCTGTGTCGGTCCCCTTCAGGGAATAGGCAGCAATATCAGGCCAGGCAGAAATACGGTTCTGGACAACAACACACCAGACTGAAACAACCCAAACCCGGCAAGCAGGGCCTTTGACTCCCCTCCGCCCAGGGGTCATTTCGTAGAAAAAAAGGTGCAGAAGCTCATTGGCATAACTTATTTGCATATGCCACACCCCCTGACATCACCAGAAGTGTGTCAGAAGGTAACACCCACCACTCAGGCTCCACCCCTAGGGACTGTCTTTCCACTCTGGGGGCTGTCATTCCAGTCCCAGAGTAGCCTATATGGGCCCGGGAGACATGCTACATGTGCTGCTTTGCACTCCTGCTGGGGGTGGGGCTTGCCACTGCCTGTGCTTCTAACTGCCGGAGCTCCGCTCCTGCATGCTCCTGCTCCAAATGACCGCTGCCTCTGCCTACCTTTTCCGACTCTCCCCGTCTCTCCCCTTATCTACATGCCTGGAACAACATTACATCAAACCAATGGGTCCTTTTCCATCTTGACCTATGGCTAGACCCTAGAATTTCTGGAACTCCCACCTCTTCCTGTATTCGTTACCACCCCTCCATTGTCATTCCTCCTCGACAAAGTAGCCATGTTTTTGTCAAATTGTGCCATAGAACCTGTGCCTCTAGACTACCAGGGCCTCTGTTTTTACTCCCGGTATTTCTTAGTACCCAAGGGGGATGGCGGGCAGAGGCCGATTCTAGACCTTTGCGGCTTCAACGTCTATATACAATACTGGAAGTTCAAGATGACATCTCTACCGGTCATTCTACCCTCCTATCCAAGGGTTGTTGGATGGCCACTCTCAGCCTCGAAGATGCCTATTTCCATTTAACCATCCCTCCCTCCCATTGGAGATACCTTCGGTTTGCAATGGGAGGCAGCCACTATCAATACAGGAGTCTTCCGTTTGGCCTCAGCACAGCACCGTGAGTCTTCACCAAGACAGCGGTGGTCGTTGTGGCACATCTCCACCTCTGTGGCCTCACAGTATTCCTGTTTTTAGATGACTGGCTTCTGGTCGCTTTTTTAGATGACTGGCTTCGAGTGACCTTCTCATACAATAGGTCTCCCAGGCCCTCAGTGTTCTCCATTCCCTGGGTTTCAAGGTCAACCACAAGAAGTCGCAGCTGGTTTCTTCTCAAAGAGTGCAATTCATAGGGGCGATACTCGACTCCATGGAAGGCAAAGCTTTCCTGCCCCAGGACAGAGCTTTCACTCTAGCCACCCTTGCAGAACAGGTTCAGCTCCACAACATAGCTTCTGCATTCCAAATTCAGTGCCTTCTAGGCCTGACAGCAGCTATGATTGCAGTCCTTCACTTCGCAAGAATGTGAATGCATCCACTTCAGCTCTGGTTCCTAAAGCACTTCAAGCCCCTACGAATGACCCAATCTCTCTCTGTCACGGGAAGCCCGCGACTCCCTTCTTCGGTGGACACTAACAGACAACCTGGTGCAGGGTGTCCCTTTCCATCCCCTTACTCCTGGTCTCACCCTCACGACTGACGCCTCTCTGTGGGGATGGGGAGCCCACCTCAACGGCCTCTCCGTAGGTCACAAGTGGGATGCCTTGACTTCAAGCAGTCACTTCAATTTTTTAGAACTTCTGGCGATCAAGCTGGCCCTTCAATGTTTCCAGCCTGTTGTCATGGGGAAATGTATGGCTGTATTGACCGACAATACCACGGCTCTCAGTTATGTCAACCAACAGGAAGGCATGTTCTCCCGCAGTCTCTGCCACCTTGCACTGGACCTTTAGCCCTGGTGCACACCTCTGCACATTTTTCCCATTGCTTTGCACATTGCTGGCAGTGCCAATGTGCATGCAGACCTGCTCAGCAGGGGTCTCTCTCAGCACCACGACTGGGAGCTGAATTGGACCTACCTAAGCCTCATATTCCAGAAGTGGGGTTCGCCTCACATCGATGTGTTCGCAACTCGGGACAATGCAAAGTGCAGCCTGTTCTGCTGCAGGGGTTGCGAGATCCCGAGGCATTGGGAGACAGGCTCGTTTACCCTTGGGACAACAACTTCCTCTACATGTTCCCTCCTCTACCACTTTTGCTAAAGATGGTCCAAAGGCTGATGAGGGTTCACACAAGATGCATACTGATCGCCCCTTGGTGGCCAAGGCAACCTTGGTTCACCAACCTCCTATCATTGACCAAAGGTCGCCATCTCCTCCCACCTGTCCCAAATCTGCTCCTAATAGTAGAGGGCAGAGCTCTTCTATTCCACGAGGTTCACAAGCTAACAGCCTATCTCGTGGACAATTAACATTTTCAGCTTGAGTTACTATGGTGTTACTGAAGGCCAGGAAGGAGTCTACACTTCGTTCCTACAGTAGGAAGTGGTCTCGTTTCTCGGCCTTCTTACAGTCCTCCAACATATCTCTAGCTTCTGTGACCCTGGACCAGATTCTAGATTTTTTGCTTTCACTGGCCGAGAAGGGCCTCTCACACTTCTCAATCAGAGTCTACTTGTCGGCCATTTTGGCCTACCGTTCTGGTTTCGAGGGTTTCTCTGTCTTCTCTCACCCGGTCTCAAAGAGATTCCTGAAAGGTCTCCTCCACTTATATCCGCTGGTGCTGCACCACCTGATGAGAAAACCCTTTGAGACTATGGCAACTTGTGAACTGAAATATGTCGCATGGAAAACTGCCTTTCTCGTTGCCATTACCTCAGCCAGGAGGGTGGGTGAACTCATGGCCCTTCGTCATGACCCACCCTTCCTTGTCTTTCTACCAAATGATGTGAGACTGGTGCCTACCTTCTCTTTCCTCCCTAAAGTGGTCTTCGAGTTCCACCTCAGCTTGGAGGTCTTCGAGTTCCACCTCAGCTTGGAGATCTTCTTACCAAACTTCTTTCCTAACCCGAAAGATGGACTAGATGTTAAGAGAGCGCTGCTTTTTTACCTTGACAAGACACGTTCAAATAGGAGGGACAATCAGTTATTTCTCTCCTACGCTAGTCACTCTGCAGGGCACAAGATCTCGGCACAATGTCTCTCCAAATGGATCATTGAGACTATTAAACTGTGCTATCTGTTGGCTAAACGCCCATTGCCTGTGGTGCTTTGAGCGCATTCCACAAGATCCATGGCTATGTCTACAGCCTTCTTGAAGGGTGCTTCCCTGTTGGCGATTTGCAAGGCTGTGACTTGGTCTACTCCAAACACTTTTATCAAGCACTACGCTGTTGATGTTTGTGGACACAACAGAGTGGACCTTGGTCGTCTAGTCTTTTCATCAGCAGAGCACTAAATATTACAACAGCACCCACCTCCAGGTGAGCCACTGCTTTTCAGTCTACCGTGAGTGTGATGCACAGAGACCACGAAGAAGATAAACAGGTTGCTTACCTGTAACTGATGATCTTTGAGTGGTCATCTGTGCAGTCACACCACCTGCCCTTCCTTCCCCACTGCTGTCACTTCAGTATTTTGTCTCCTGTTATTGACATGGCAGCGGTCAGAAGGAACTGGCGGGATGTCTGCGCCCCAACCCTTGGGCATGCACAGTGGAGTTCCCGCACACGCCTGGGATGGAGGTGCAAAAATCCCGTTGTGAGCTTTGTATACCACCAATTTGGATCAGCGTGGGCGCATAATCCCATAGGTGTGACTGCACAGATGACCACTCGAAGATCATCAGTTACAGGTGAGCAACCTGTTTTTCTTGAATATACACCCCAGTAATTTCTGCATTAGCTTTGCCAGAAAATAGTTTTCCACAGTAGCCTAGAACTAATCTGATGCTTTTACTTAAGCATTACTGTTAAACATACCTAAAATGAAAAGACATAGTGACTGCCTCCAAGCATTACCAAAATGGAGATTAAACGGCTGTTTGTCTAGGACCAGCCTGAACACAGCTTGCTGCCCTGCTTGCGCCCTCTCCCTCATGCTTCTCTTTGTGCACGGAGCTTGATTCAAAACTATCTGGTGTGGTCAAGCTCTAAATTTGCCAAGCTTTCCAAAGGCAGGCACCTCATACATACATAAACCTTTATTGGCATAACACAGCAACAAAGGGGAGGCTATGGAACGGATAGACTAATGAAACAAATTAATAGTTCATAACTGATTACGCCAAGTTACACCAACAAGGGATCATTTTTAAGCTTCTCAAAAATAGTGAACACAGTTTAAAAAAATATAACAATCCAAATGAGCACAAGGGACTTGTACGCCCTTACCCTTAGCTTCCAAACATAGGCTAAGAATTCAGCAACAGACAAGGTAATTGCCGAGAATTTATCAGACAATAAAATTTTGAAATCATTGTCAGTCAGATTCCTTGTGGGAGGTAAGTGGGGACTGATCAGATAGCTGCGCATGGTAGAGTATTGGGGACAGCGTAGAAGGATATGAGCAAATGAATCAGGTTCACCATAGAGGCAATTGCAGGTTCTATCCCTATAGGGGATACCCCTATATCTGCCTGAAACAACAGCCGAAGGAAAGAGATTAAATCTCGCAAGCATAAAAACCCACAGATAGAGTGGAGTTGTTAGATTGGAGATGTACAGAGCCATAGAGGCTTGGGGGTGGGGGCAGAGGTCAAGGAAGCGTGAAGAAAAACTCCAGAACTGCCAGCATTAATTATTTGGGCTTCCATATCCCAAATCCTCCTCCGCACCACCTGCAAAATAGCTGTTTTGCCGCAGTTGTACAGAGAATCCAAATCAATTCCCATAGTTTTGATTTTATGCACTATGGCTTGTGACCAGGGAGAGATATATGGGTCTGCAAGAAGTTTAACAATAAGGCTGTTGGAAGGGGAACTAAAGTGCAGATGCAACCAGTATTTGATAGTGGTGATCCACGCCCGAGATTCAATAAGATGAAAACCTAACTCCACACAGAGGGAAGGCAGTGGATCAGGCTGGGAAATTTGGAATCAAGATCTGCATAAGAAGGGAGGAATGAGGGGAGTGCGCAAGTGCAGTAGCAAGTGGTGTTTGTGTCCATCACAGGCAAATTTCGGTTGAATCTGTTTGCTTCTAGAGTTATGGCCCTTCTGCAGGACAGTTGACATTATGGTTTTCTTTTTAAATGAACATATTTTCCGGTGAAATCTGACCTCATTAACATGGAGCAAACACCTACTTCAAAATACATATAACAGCTAAAGCTCCTGTTGGGCTAGGTCATAAGCAACGTCTTTAAACTCTATGGCAAACTCCAAAATGATAATGATCTAGAGATTATTCGGCAGCAGGCAGTTAAATGTTCTAGCCCACATACTTACGGAGAGACAGGAATAATATCTCTCAAACCCGCTACTGCGCACTTGGACCTGTGCCAGCAGCACATTGCTGAGCATTAATACTCCATTCTCGTTATGTTCAGGGATGACTCTTCAAGCATGTAGCTGAATTTCTCTTGGATTTCAAAATGTTACAGCAAAGTCGCTGGTGGGAGGGCTAAATGAGCTTCTCTGCCCCTGGGATGAGTAGAGAATGTACAAGGAGGCAAAGGATGGGTGTAAGAAGAGGAGAGACTGCAAGGGAATAGGAAGAGAGAAATAGAAGATGAGTCATGAGATGGGAAAAGGGGCACAAGTAGTGGGTTACAAGTAGGCAGAGTTGTTTTGCTTGTCCTTACAACAGCTAAACTTTCAGTTGTACCATAAAAAGTATTGTGTTTTTACTGCATATGTATAAAATGCTAGTTCCAGTGAAATGCATTTCCATGTGGTAGCTTAGTATAACGATACCTTTCACCCATGCAGGCAATTCAGATTTACACCCAGATACTCCAATAGTTTTTTCAAGAGCAGTTGGCCAAATTTTGATAGTCGCTGGTGTTTATAGCACCATCTATTTATATATGTGTACTAGCATATAATTTCTTCACTGTGGGTTTATAAGTCAAACCATTCTGTATATGGTGATAGATTTACTCCAAACTTCTTTGCAATGACCTTTGAAACTGCTGACATGGGAGAGATGATTTGGTTTATTGCCAAGGTTCTATGAATATTTTAGAGAATATGTATGTATTCCATTGCAAACTCTACATTAATCTCTTGCTTTTTACATAAAATGAGTGCTCGCGTACAGACTAGCTGCACTGCTTATTTTAATTTTTGGGACCTGCAATTTATTTCAGCCCTTTGAAACCTAGTTACTGAAATTTATATGTTGAGTAGGAACAGATTTGTTGGTTTTAATCAACGTCTTTCCATTTGGACTAGCTAATCTTGACGGCAGATAAATAGAATTGAGTGTGTGGAGAAGCAGGAGTTGTGCAAAGTACACCACCTGGTACCTTAAATATAGAGGGCAGTGTTTTTTGGTGCATTAAAATTTATGCAATCATTTACTAAATTAATTGTATATGACAATTTTGGGGGCCAAACTAGATGTGACACCTGCAGTCACGTTTCTTTATAATTTTGCCCTGCTCACACACAAAAGCAGGGATAGTCTAATTTATCATCAAAATGATAAAAGCAAGGATAGTCTAATTTGTCATCCCTCTGAGTTAGCTTTCCATAGTCCTTCACTCCAGGCACTTTTCTCTATTGCTTTTAAAAGACATAGCCATGTTACTCTGTTGTATAGAAAAATAAAGCAAAAGCACCTTAAAGATTATAATTTATTTCAGTATGAGCTTTCATGGGTCATAGGTCTCCTCTTCAGATATGTGAACGGGAGATCATAACTGGGTAGTCTTCTTATGGGGGAAGGTTAATGCGGGAGGGGGAACTTGAAACTACTTCTCCCTGAATAGATGGTGTTTACCATGTTTATCCTACTTCATCTCTTTGCTTATCTATTTAAAACTCTGACCTCTGTAATCATCCATTATGGGTCACTGCTTGTTTTGCTGGTTTATGACAGGATACACACCTAATCTTTCAATCTCAACTCCTCCATTTCACCTTACACAGAGAATGTACACTTGAGAGATTCATGATGGAATTAACACCAGATCTCTCTCTTAGCTCCCCACCACTACCTTGTAATATTCCCTATAAGAAGAATTCCCAGTATGTATGTATTTATTTACTGGATTTATAACCTGCCCCCACCACTGCATAGTTAGGGCTCAGGGTGGGTAACAACAATAAATTAGGTGAAAATTAGGTATGATCATCCCTAAATTAGGTATGATCTCCCCTTCACAAATCTGAAGAAGTGAGCTATGATTCTCAAAAGCTGATATTGAAATAATGTTGTTAAGGTGCCACCGGACTTTTGTTTTACTTTTCTCTGTGCCAAAGTATTGGAGCTGCCTGGGGTAGAGCGCAGGTAATGGTCTGTGGGGTGGTGAGGCAAGAGTTCAGTTCTACTCTTCCTTTTTTACTTTAAAGCTCATGTTGTATGCGAGCAAAGTAGATATGTAAACAGTAAAGATGGCTACTGCCATCACATTTAATTAGAACCTCGCTGTTGTTTATACTATGCTTCGCTTAAGCACAAGAAGAGACATTTTCAGACTTCATCTACCAAATAGCACTCCTTAGCCCACTGAAATAGTGCAGCCATTTATATAAGCTGATATTTTTCTTTCAGGCGATGAGCTGTTCCCTTTTGCCCTTTGGCAGTTTTGGTGGCATGGTCAGTATACAATGGAAACACAATCTCTTAACTTCTGGTGATATGGGCATGCCGTCTTTCTAAGTGCATTGTATTATTTGCACAACAGTTTTACATGGATTGATGCTTCTCTTTCAGGCAACAAGTTTTCCACTTATGCCTTTTTGCACCATGGTCAGTATGCTAAAGAAACACAAATCTCTAACTTCTGGTGATACGGTGTAGTGATCTCTCTCTCTTCAAGGGCCTGTCCTTATGCACTTTATTTTTTTGTGGGGTTACTTGCTCCTAGAACAAATATTCAAATGCTTCTCAGGTGTACCTGCTTTCTCTTCCTTGGATTATGGGCTTGGTTCTAAAGAGAGACTATATATTTTTCTTAATAAACATTGAACATATACCATTAAACCTATGGTACTTTTCTCACACCCCAAATAACTTTGTTTCAGTTTCCTCCAAAGGAGGGAGGGAAAGAACCATAAAACCCATAAAATTACTGTTCTCAGAAAAATTACCACTTAGAAACATTTTTGTAAAGTTTTTATGGGAGAGGGTGATTGTAAGTTTTCACCACTGTGCACAGCTGTACTTACAAAGGGCAGGAGAACAATTAGACCACATTTCAGTGGAACACATGTCTGCATTCCAATTTAACAAAAGCTTGCACCTCTTGACTAAAGTAAAGATCTTGCATGAAATACTGGAAGTGAGCTGGATCTCAGGTAAGGCATGGACTATGCATCCTGATTATGCAAATAGATTGTAAACAGTGGATTTCATGAGAAACTACAATCTGGATGGACCTGCATGCATTCAATCTATAGCTCATAGTTCTAATGCAGCACTTTATGTGTACCAATATTTTCTTTTTCAGGCCATGGATTTTCCTTTTATGCCTTTTGGCTGTTTTGGTGGCATGGTTAGTATACTAAATGCACAAAGACTTCTAATTTTTGATGATATGGGCTTGTTGTCGTCTTTTTCTAACTAAAGCTAAACTTTTTGCAGCATGCTTTGTAAACGGTGTGTGTTTGTGTTCTGCAAATATTCATGTTTCATCTTGTAAAGCTATTTTTGAAGGACCTATTAAAATTAACCTCTGTGTAGAGCTTGTAACCATCTTTTTCTTTCATGTATTATTTCTCTCAGCTATAAAAATCCGGTCACTTGTGACTACTTTATTGTATTCCTTTGTTCTGTCCTATCACTCAGCTATGCATGTTGAATCTTCTGTTACAAATGAGAGCTTGTATATAGGTTTCTTCTACAGTAATGCCTTTTACTAAAGGGATGGCTTGTGTGTATTCCAAAGTGGTGTGCTACTCAAGGTTGGCACTGTAGCAGTCAGGTGCCTGGCAAAGCTTGGGATCTGTTATGCTAGTGACATGGGTTCCTTTCCTTTGCCCTTTCTGTTGATAAAATACAATATCCGCTTATGATTTTCTCAGCTTATATAAGAAATTCTTGCATACTTTCGTGGTCTTCTGAAGGGCTACTCATGAGAAACTTTTCTAATTATAAAAGTGGTGTTATTGCTTAATGTTTATATGTTTGAGGTGTTATCAAGCTACCATACTGGTTACTAGGGAAATGTATATTTTTATTGACTTGCATCTTCTACTCCTGTTTTGGCTTTTCCACTCCAGCTGTTTTCTCCTACGGTTCATTGCTCTTTCCAAGTGCTGCATGGAGCATTATCATAATTGTTATGAGCCCCTCTTGGACAGTTCTTCTGACATTATCCAAAACCAAGACAGCTCCTCATTTGCTTCCTTGCCTCATCTCATGGGAACATCTTGCTTTAAAAAATTACAAGCAACTTCTTCTGCAACAGTGTCCTGGTCTGTGAATTTCTTAAAAAGCAAAACTATTATATAGTAGAGGTGCTGGTTTACCTCCTTTCCTTTCCAGCTTAATGTGGCTGTAGTCTCCTCTGTTGGACTAGACTGCACATTTGGCCTTTTTTCCTTCAAAAGGATGAATATCAGTAAACTATTTTTTTCCTCCACAATCTGCTCTGTGTAATCTAGCTATTGCACTGTGCCTCTTCATCTAGGACTTGGGCTATTTCCACATGGATGTTTCCCTCCAACTTAGCTTCCTTATTGCAATACTGTTTTCAAGCGCATCTGTACTTCATCCTCTATTCATCCTGCTTCTGTTTCCCCCCCTTTTTCCTATAATATTTCCCAAACCTGATTGAGTATCATTTTTTTGGAAACACTGTAATTACAGCACTTCTGGACACTTTGTGGATGGGAAGGTGTGTATTTTCCAGGTCCTGTTCATCATCGATGCCATTTTTCTTGCCTCAGCCTCCATTTCCCCCCCTCCACTAGAGGGCTTTTAAAAAATTGGGAGTTGTTAGATAGTTATATGCTACAGCTGTAATGCTATAGCAATCTTACCATTATCACAGCCTGCAACAAAAAGGGCTAGAGAGACTTTCGTTTTAAAAGGTGAAAACTAGGACGTATTAAATTGTGGCAGTAGATCATTGTAATGCTACAGCAGTTTAGCAATTCTGGGTTTTTTAAAAAAACATTTGTGGAGGGAGGGAAGGAAAGCAGTGGGGAAATTGCCATTCCATTGCCACTGAATGTTTCTGCATTCTCAGCAGCTACAAAGAAAATTGTCTGTGTGTGGAAGCAGCCTTGGAAGTTTGCCCAAGCCCTAAAATTTATACCTTTCTACTCTTGAGTCTAATCTTTGCTATTTTGTTCTTGACTGTAAGTTCAGCACGTACACTTTATTTCCATTTCTTTCAGCCTGTTAAAGCACTGTCTGATCAAGATGGGTAGCCATGGTAGTCTGTCTGTAGCAGTAGAAAAGAGCAAGAGTCCAGTAGCACCTTAAAGACTAGCAAAATATGAGGCAGGGGATGAGCTTTCTGAAGAAATGAGCAGTGGCTCACAGAAGCACATACCCTGCCACAAATTTTGTTACTCTTTAAGGTGCTACTGGACTCCAGCTTTGCCTGTAATTCATAATGGAAGTTAATCTAAACTTTCTCTCTGGGGAGTTTGTGTTTGGGCCTGTGTGTTCTCTAAACATTCACTGTAGAATTGCCTGTGCATTAGCACAGTTCAGACGTTGCACCAAATCAATGTTGGAGCGATGTCCAAATTAACAGACTATAGTGTTTGAGTAGCCAGCAAACCAGCGACCATGGTTCTGAAGAGGGTTTGCTAACTGTGTGTGGGATTCAGGAGAGTTTGCATCCCTACCCTTGGGACCTCTGTCATCCATTGCAGCAATTTCTGCCCGTTCTGAGAGCTTCAAAGCCTCAGGACTGGGAGGGGGGTTGTAACATTGGGTTCCTTCTCCTCTCCTTCAGGTCTCCTGTGCAACCTGGAAAGATAGCCCAGCCATCTCCTCACTGCCTTTGTTTCTGAGCCTCTTACGAGGCCAGTGCCACAGGCTGCATGTGCCCACTTGGCTCCCCCAAAGTCTCATGAGACCATAGGGGGAGTCCTTCTTTCCCTTTCCTTGGTCACACTAAGCTAGCAACAACCAGCAGGGGGTGGCTGTGTCAGGGTCCAGGGCCTTAAGGGCCCCAACAGTATCACTGCTCTTTGTGGTGATCATTGTTGCCATCATCATGGCAGGGTATCAGAGGTCTTCTGGGTAAGGCCAGAGGTGGCTCCGGTGATGAGAATGGGCCCGATTCTGGGCATTGTGGCTTGAGGTGATTGTCTGAACTGATAAACTATTGCAGCTGTTGCTCTGTCTCTAGAATTTGCTGCATGGACAAAGCAGGAGTGCTGAGCAGACAGTGAAAGAGCGAGATTGTGCATACTAAAGTATACTTACTGTTCTGAGCTATAGTTAATGCAAATCAAGGTTTGGTGGGGTATCTGAACTGAGTCACAGTCGCTGTTGTAACCTGACTTAATCTTTTAAGAGAGTCCTGTGTGCTTTCTATAAAAGCTCTTGCATGTTTCTGCAGACATTCCCTCTGTGTCTTGTTGGTAATCCATCAGTTGGAATGCATGTGACAAATGGTGTCTATGTAAACGGAAGCCTTGGTAACTAAGAAGCCATAATAGACATTGGAGCCAAATCAACAGTCTGTCATACAAGCTTGCTTATTGTACTCCCTCACCAGACCACAATTCTATATCCTCTTCCACAGCAAGTGAAACTTTATTCCTAAATTACAAATAATAAATCACACAAGGAAATCTGAATCATGTCTGCTTTCATCAGCCTATGAATTGCTGGCCTAGACCTATCTGTTAGATTAACCCATACTTAAAGGAAGCAAATTTTGAGAGCATTTAACTGTAACTTAAACCAGTGGTATAAAAGGAAGGACTGAATTTTGTTCCTTTAGCTCAAAAATAATGCATAAAAATCACAACAGATGGCAGAAGCTAAGGTTGAATTCTTAATTTCCTGTAACATTCAGTGGGTAGGCATGTTCATTGAACACTTTCACATTACAAAGCAGGCTGGCTTTTTCTTCCATTATTTATAGGATAGCAGTGGTTGGACAATATATCCTAAAAAGCCAAATGTGAAGGTAGTTCATGTTTTGATCAAGTTCACTTGAGGTTAGTGAAGAAACCCCTTTCTTATTCCTTCAGATGTAGTTTGACAACATGTTACACCATCAGAAGACTCAAGTTCAGTATTATAAGAAGTAGAAGAACAAAATGGCCAAAAGTAACACTGTTTTATTTTTTTAAAGAGCAAAACAACCCTGTTCATAGAACTTTTTTGTTGCTGTACCTCTTCATCGATATACTGATGCTTTATGAACATATGATGAGAACTTTGAGATGAATGTTCATTGCTTCTCTCTGACCATCCTTTGTCATCTTTTCTAGCAGAACATGGATTTTAGGGATCCCTTTTCTGCAATGGACAGAATGATGTCCAATATGAGAAACAGTATGATGGGACTGCAAAGAAATTTTGTAAGTTACTGTTTGCTTTAATGTTAAACTAAGACAGGCTTGCTTTAATGTTAGAACTGGAAATGACACTGTTGTTAATCAGTAGAGTGAGGGGGAGAAGAACGTATGAGAGGCTGTATAACAGCAGTTGCTAAAAGGTAACGGTCAGGACAGTGCAGCAACATTTTCAGCAGTTCTTTGGACAAAATATAATGTAGTGTGAATATTGTTCATATTGTATCAAAAAAACTAGTAATTATTCTTACTTATATATTTATTTACTGCCATTTATACCCCACCTTTCTCCCCAGTGGGGACTCAGTGTGGCTTACTTTCTCCCGTCCTCCTTTTTATGCTCACAACAACCCTGTGAAGTAGGCGAGGCTGAGACTGTGTGACTGGCCCAAAGTTACCCAGCCAGCTTCCATGGCAGAATTGAAGCTGGGTCTCCCAGATTGTAGTCTAGCACTATAAAAACTATGCCACACTGGCTTCCATATAATTAATGTTTCTTTATGTGCATGTTTATGAAAGGAAGGGTTTTTATGTTAGGTTTTTAAAGAGCTGTAGTGTTTTAAAGAGCATAACTGCTGCTGGTGTTATTTTCACAGACTTGCCTTCATCCTATGGATTTTTTCTCTCCTTGGTTGTAATTTCCACTACTGAGTGTGTGCAGAAGCCCCTGACTGATACAGCCATGCAAATAATATTTATGGATTTAAATTAACTTTTTTTTTTACAGTCCCACCAGCCCACTAGTAACTTACAGTCACTCGTGGTCTACAAGGAAGAGGTGATTTACCTGTAGTAAAGCTTCCCTGATCTGACTTCTGATTTTGGAGTCAATTTGTACAGCCAGGGATGTGGTCGTTCACAAGCTCGTTCGATCTTACAATAAACTCAGTTCTGCATTCTCTTACCTGAATGAGGACTTTATCTAGAAGAACTTCTGAACACTGCTATCTCCTTTTCATTAGCCTCTACTAGGATATCATCTACATTGTCCCCAAACAGTTTTCCCACAAGATAGAGGAAAGAGGACATGTTTAACTTAGAATACATATTGGTGCGCCATGCCTTGAACATCTGGCTACCACAGCCATTGCACAGGAGAAAAACCTTAGCTCATCCGAACCGGCTCTGGGGCTTCCCCCTCCTGTCTGTCTGACTAGTGGTCTGAGATGCAGGAACCTATTGGCATGCTGTCATCATACTGATGTTCTCTTAAGTGCCTGAGACCTGGGGCCAGTTGTTGCCTTCTGGGCTGCTTTAGTTGGCCATGATCTGCATGCACTGCCTGTGGGTAACTGTCTATTAGTTGGGCACTCTCTTCTCTTACTGGAGCTGTGCAAACCTCTCTTGGTATTTCCCTCTTGGTGCCTGTGCTCTGAGGAGTATGGAGTTTTGACTCTTTTTCAGTCTGTAGTAACTGGCTGCAGCGCTTCATCTTGTAATAATATTAATTCATCAGCCAAGAAGCAGCCTTTGGCGGGACTTGTATGTAGGCTGGCTGTGCCCCCAGTTGTATTGGCTGCACCATCTGCGTGCCTCCAAGGAGCAAGGGAGAATTGCTTTGGTTTTCCTATCAACCAGCGACCCTTGACCGGAATCACTGTGGCTTTGGCACCATTTCCCATCCAAATTTCTCTCCTCCTGTACTCCATGCCAGTGCCCAGCCTCTTAACGGAGGGGTTGTTCTCTCAGTCCCATGTTCCCTACCATCCTAATATGTCCTCCCTACCTCAGAGTGGCAGGAGCCTTCATAAGTCCAGTGTTCCTTTGTGAACACTTCAGTGGACTGGAGCTTGAGTTAGCCATAGAGCAATCTTGTAGGATTATTTACTGTCTTTATCTAGAAGAACTGTGCAGAGCATTAAATAATGGCTTTAATTGTGTGCTCCAGTTTTAGTGCTGACTGTTTTAAATAATCGACATATTTATATTTAATCTTAGGAGAAAATGTCACTTGATCCAAATGCACACTCATTCACTTCTTCCTCTGTGATG
This sequence comes from Gekko gecko, assembly GCA_029375565.1. Classification (NCBI taxonomy): domain Eukaryota; kingdom Metazoa; phylum Chordata; class Lepidosauria; order Squamata; family Gekkonidae; genus Gekko; species Gekko gecko. Next base: position 118,895,668 of record JAPDNY010000008.1, read on the forward strand.
ACATATTCCAAGAAGGGTGATGAACCACCAAAGGTTTTTCAGGCTTCTGCTCAGATGCGCATGGCACCAGGAGGGGTAAGTTTTATTCCCATTTCTTAAAAAAATCTATAATATTGCACATTGACTTGTAGACAGTATAAGAAATATTAGGATAAAATTCACACAAACGAGACTCCTAGGTTTCAATATAAAACAGAAGAATAATATACGGCTCTGATCTAGATAGCCCAGGTTAGCCTGACCTTGTCAGATCTCAGAAGCTAAGCAAGGTTGGCCCTGGCTAGTATTTGGATAGGATACCTCCAAGGAATACCAGGGGTCGCTATGCAGAGGCAGGCAGTGGCAAACCATCTCTGACCATCTTTTGCCTTGAAATTCCTACAAGGTTGCCATAAGTCAGCTGTGACTTGATAGCAAAAAGAAAAGAAAAAGTGTGTGGGGGGGAAATTAGTCTTCATTTTGGTTTTGGCATTTGCTCCCCAAAACAAACTTTGAATGAAGGGAAACGAGTGTAAGCATACAGGGAAAGTAAGCTCCTTCAAATGTAATACTGGTATTGGCTGTTAGTACATCCATATGGGAAATATTTCACCTACATTTACTGCCTTGTGTAGTTATAAGTCAAATAAATGTTAATTACTGACAAGCAAGTTAGTAAAATATGAATGCAAAACTATTATATACCAAATAATGTGCAGTAGCTCAGATAAATGTCTTGAATCATCTGTTCAGGCCAAGTACTTGACTTTTAATTGCTTACATAATGCTTAAGGTGCCCTTTTATTGGCTTCCTCACAGCTGTTGCATCTAATTTTGCTAAGAAATTTGAATTTGAACCCTGAAGTTAAGTTCATGAAAGATTATATATACACTGAAGAAGACTGTTGAAAATAAACCGCAGCAGATCACTTCAGTGCTCAAGCCAGCTCTTGGTTATCAAGAAAACTTCTAATAATATATCTATGAGCACGTCGATAAGTCATAGCCAAGATTTTGAAGTTGGTTAGCATGACATACTAGTGGTTGGTGTCACTTTCATGTTGCAAATACCAGCACACACTTATCTCTGTAGCTGAAAGCTCCATTCACAGGTTATATTTAGATTATGCCTTGAAACCATTCTACTAGAGCAATATAAAGACTTTGAGATGTTAGTAACCATTCCTACTATTGTTCTGTACAAATGTAAGACAGGCATGTTGTGGCCACTATTCAGGAAAGTAATCACACATACAAAGGAGGTAGCTGTGAAGAAAACTAGGCCTTAATTTGTGGGACTTTGATTTGTTTGGGCGGGGGCTACAGAAGTTTTCATTGCTGAAGAGACGTGCTACTACTTACATTGAATAGCTGCTTGTCTCTTCAAGCCGTGAGAACTGCTGCAGCAGAAATGGTAAGTGAATACCCAAGTGCATGCATAGTTTTTCTCTGCGCTCCGATCTCCTGGGAATTTTTTACCCTAGTTTTTCTTAATGCCCTCTCCCTCAAATTCCATCTCCCAGTTTACGATCAAAGCGCTCATGTGGAATGTGCATGCTGTTTCCATAACCTTACCAAATTTGATTGAAATGCAAAAAAGCTGCCTGGAAATACTGTAACTCAGAGTGGAGCTTTTTAAAATGCAGATCAAAGAAACCCGGAAAGCATTCAAAGATTCTGAAAGTGGACTGGAAAAAATGGCTATTGGCCACCACATTCAAGATCGAGCTCATGTTGTTCAGAAGGCAAAGAACATTAAAACTGGTGATGAAGAATTAAATCAAGACTTTGTCAATTTAGATGAAGGTAAGAAACCTTCTGGCTGTCATCCTGTAGTTTTATATGTATTATTTTAAAATGGTTACATATATTGTTGGTGTGTCACAAAGGCTCAAATGTGTTAATGCTGTATATTCCAAATAATTTTGTAACGGGTTGTAGCAGTTTTAAATGTTTCCTGTATTGATTGTATCCCGTAGACGCCCTCTAACAAAAACTTCACTTGTTGCATAGCTCAAGCTCATGCATTTGATGAAGAATGGCAGAAGGAGATCATGCGGTTCAAGCCGTCTGCAACAAGAAACAATATAGATAATCCAAGACATAGAAGTATCCACCATGTAAGCCGGGAAGGTGGAGCACGAAGGTACGAATCATTAGTATCCTTCCTATATTGTTTGCTTCATTTTCCAGGGGGTGGGGCAATCCTAATCAGATCTACTCAGAAATAAGTCCCACTATTTATTGGGGCTTACTGCTAGGAAAGCATTCTTAATATCACAGCTTAGGTCTGCAACTACAGACTTGGCCCTAGAGTGGAGATAGAGCCATGTCTCCACTGGAGGCCAGAAGATCGCTGAATTGGGAACGCTGATAATAGATTTTAGAGCGTGCCATCTAATTTAAGGAATGAATGATCAGTATTATGAGCACTTTAAATGTTTGATTATTTTAATTCGTTTCAAAATGTTTTAAAGGTTTTATGTAGACTAGGTACATCGTACCGACCACTGTATGCCACCCTGAGCCCGATCGCGGGGAGGGCGGGGTATAAAATACAATAAATAAATAAACATGCTCTAAGATATTGGTGAACCATTAAGTTTCTTGAAGAAGGAACTGGTTGTGCCTGTTGTGGTAGCTAAAACCTGGTCACTTTTCCAAACACCTTTTTATGTTGAGGCTGCATTTGGAGGCCTGTGAAGTTCAGTCACACAGGCCCTAGTGTGAACCAGTGAAGTGTCACACTAGGGCCTGTGTTCAAATCACTACTCAGCCATGAAGCCAGCATCTCAACAGCTAAACTCACCTCCCAGGGTGGTTGTGTGGAGACAGGAAGGGGGAAGAACATTATATGCTGCCTTGAGTTCCCTGGAGGAAATGCAGCATAAAAATCTACAACTATATAGATCTCATACTGAAGCTGGATAACTAAGAGTGGTTTCTGAGAAGGAAAGGAAGCCTTCATGGAAATCCGATTGCCCTAATGTCACCTGTACCATCAATTAATGTGTGCAGGAAACAGTATGAGAGCACAGACTAATCACAGTAGCTTAGCTGAATTTCAGATGTGTTGGCCTGATGATGTGGATGAGCTGTTGCTTGGCCTATCTTGGTATATGTCAGCTTGCCAAGGAGGTGGATTAAGATGTGTGCAGGTTTGGCTGGAGAAGGTGGAGATCCACGGGCAGAGAATGTCATGATGGCCCCAAGCATAGATGGCTTTAAAGGGGGATTAGACAGATTCCCGGTAGACAGGTCCATCAGTGCCTCCTAGACAAGACCGTCAGAGGCAGTAAACCTATGAAACCCAGTATCGGGGCAGTATCAGGGGAAGGCATTGGCCTCTATTCCTTGTTAGCCCTTCATAGTAGCTGCTGAGCCACTGTGTGAGACAGGATGCTGGACTAGATGGACCATTGGTGTGATGCAGCATGGCTCTTCTTACGTTCTTATTATGTCATCCTTGTCTCTTCTTCCCCATCTCTTGAAAGTGATTGTTTGAGCCATAGTTGTAAGACTTATTTCTGAGCAAGATGTCAGTGTTCTTAAAACTGATGAGGTGGGGAAGTGAACTACAGCATAACTGGAACCCCGGTTACAGTCTGTGTGTAGCCTTGGCTGGCAACTGTTTTGAAGACATTTGCAAGCAGTCTTAAGTCCAATGACACCATACCGGATGAAGCCTGCACGCACATGAAAGCTTATACCCAGAATAAAACTTTGTTGGTCTTAAAGGTGCCACTGGACTCAAGCTTTGTTCTGTTGCTTCAGACCAACACAGCTGCCCACCTGAATCTATCGCCAAGTAACCTTGTTTGTCTTAGTAGGTTGTTACAGTGATTCCTTCCCCTTTGAAATAACAAGCTGTTAAGAAAAAGCAAGGAATCTCTGTACATTAAAAACCAAAACCTTAGCATGCACCTGGAACTTAGCATACTCTAACATTGTTTCAGGGAGAAGACTCTTCCAAGAGCAGCCATCGAGGGACCCAGGAAGCCTAACTCTTCTGTTGAGAAGCTGAATATTAAGGGATCGCAAGTTCCTCTCAGAAGCAGCAAAAAATAAGCTGCTGTGTTGTTTTTCATATTAATCTTGCAGTTTTAGGGGGAGGACACAATGATTCTGGATCAATGAATAAGACCAAGCTCTCTGTTTTTAGCAGTAGTGAATTTTGCCCTTTGACTGCTGAATGTTCCTGAACACTCCCATCTGGTTGGTAACATTTGGTTTCAAGCAGTAAAAGGAAAACATTGATACTGAAAAGCACTTTGAGGTATTTTTTAGTAAGAAGTAGACTACTAAAGCGCTTGTTTTCCATTAACACTGAGCACTGCAGCAAATACAAAATGGAATATTATTACAGCTACCTGTGCAACTCTTCAAAGGAGTACAGTTAATAAACAGCTGTTTGTAAATCAAGTATAACTGGTGTCATTTTGTTGAAGAGCCAGTAAGTCAACAAATGTAGAGCACTATAAAAATTGTCTGAGGCTTAAAGCAATACCTAACTGCACAGCATATATAACAGCGTGTACTGTTGTTAGACTGTCATTATTGATGAGTCTTGCATGAAAGAGATACTGAATTATGTCGCCATTCTATCTTTGCTTCATATCTCTTAATAGGACCACAGTCTTCTAAACTGGTTGCTCTTCTCCCTTGGAAGATGATCCTCTACTACAGCTCTGCCATACTTCTTGCTAAGGTTAAGCAAGATATGTCTAGCCTCCCCTTTATAGCCATCCATTAAAATTTACATTGATGGGGAGGCTGGTGTAGGGAATCTCACTTTAAGCTAGTGAACACCTTGAAATATCATGTCATCTTACTTCAAAATAAGTCGCTTCAATGTGTTATGGAGTAGTAATTAAACATATTGGACTTTTCACTTATTTTGAACAGAAAAGCCATTGGCTAGAAAAGATGAACTTAATTCAGTTTCTGGTACATCTGATGACAGTTCAAAGTGAGCTACCAATATAGACATAGTCTAAATAGGTCTTATCATTTTAGCAAATAAAGTTCCATGTGGGCAAAAACAAGAAAGAAAAGAAATACCTGGTATCTAGACTGCAGCATTTAGAATTGAGAATTAGAATTGAGAAAACATATAATTCTTCTTAGACCTGGCTGTAGCTGTGTATTGGATCTTTTTTATCTTTGAACCATATTTATTGTAATAGTCTCAGCATGCCCTGTTTAGGTTTGAGGCATGTCCAACTGTTTTACTGGAATAGAATTTTTTCTCATTTTAATAAGGCTTCCTAATTATTTTATTTTCATATGAATTAATGTTAAGTAACTAACTTTTGTAGAATTCTTGATTGGAAAACATATTTATGTTATTTTAAAGCACTGGAGTGAATCAATGACTGCTTTATTCCGGGAATATGAATAGGAAGTCAAGGAAAGTGGCCAATGAATCCCATTTTACTTCTTTCAGCCTTTATAAAGTGTAGTAAAAATCCACAAAACCACTGAAGGTGGTGGTGGACTGCTTATGATATTATTTTAAAACGTATTTTAAGATTGCTTTTAGCACACAAACACACACTTTTGTTTCTCTATCTTTGTACTGAACTTGTTTTCCAGTTACTCTTTCATTACAATTTGACCCTACTGATGCTTGTTTTCTTTTTTCCCTCTAATAGTTGTAATCTGTGGGTTGTATGTTTTGCAGTGCTTCAGAAAGTTACAGGGAAGGGATTCTCCCCCCCCGCCTCTTTTTTACAGAGCTTCAGGAATGTATTTCTTTTTTTGCACAAACACTGTTCACTTTTTGGCCTTTCATAGAGAAGATGCAGATTTGCTGAATATGCATATTCACTGTGAAATATTTCTTACTCTTGTAATTGCTCTTGTCAATTTTTAACAAAAGGTCCTACTCAATATGCATTTGTCTGTGTGAAATGCAGCAATTAGATCGGTGAGTTCCTGAACAAATATGCTTAAGTCACTTTAACTATTAAATTCCTATAGGAATTTCTGTCTTTTGAAGATCTATGTCTTAGACTTCGTAAACAGAATATATAGCACATAAAGAAATGTCACAGATTAATGGCCTCCGTATAAAATCTCTCTCAGAGCCTCTTTTATTGACTTCTCTTTCAAAATTGATTGGAACGAAATTCTGCATTTGCATAGTCTTGATACTGAATAAGATGTTATGCTACTACTCATTATTTGAGTTGACAATGTTACATATTTAAAAATTCTGCAATGTAATAGAGAATTTATTAATAACACTGTCCTTTTTGTTAATAAACAGCCATTCAACAATATTGTGCCTGTTTTTCATGCTATCTTGAACATTGCTAAATGTGGCTGATATCAGAAATAAAGACATTAATGCACTGGATAGTTAAGCAACATGGTAAGATAGGCATTTCTTCAAGTTACATCTGTGCTTTGTATTATCAACTATCCTGTAGACAACCACTGGATTAAGTGGAAATACCAATTTTATGCAGTATTTTCACAATATTAAGGTTTTGTAACAATGTAACACTTTGTTTTATGAGGCAAACAACAAGTCTTGAGAGCCAGTTTGGTGCAGTGGTTAAGTGCGCAGACTCCAGTCTGGGAGAACCGGTTTTAATTCCCCACTCCTCCACTCGCAGCTGCTGGATGAACTTGGGCAAGCCATAGCTCTGTCAGAGCTGTCCTTGAAAGAGCAGTTTCTGTCAGAGCTCTCTTAGCCCCACCCACCTCACAGGGTGTCTGTTCTGTGGAGGGGAAGGGAAAGGAATTTGTAAGCCGCTCTGAGCCTCCAAGTGAAGGGCGGGGTATAAATCCAATCTCTTCCTCTTTCATCTGAGATTGAATTCCTAACAAAAAAAACTATTGCTACAAAAAATTTTCCCCCCAGACATGAAGATACTCAAAACGCTTTATGCGTGCTGCATGTGCTTGTGCCATTCTGTACACACTTCAAATTCTCAATTTAGAAGTGCCAAACATAGAATGGTTTGGCTGAGTCTCAGGATGGATAAATTATTTGGCTCAAGCCCAGAGCTGTTTACAGTGTAATCCTAAACAGAGCTCAGAATCCTCCTCAGGTCTGTTCACCGGGGCTTACTTCCCAGGAAAGTGGTCATAAGACTATACTTTAGCTTAACACTGCACTCCTAAGATACTGAAGAATTAAAACTTGTGAGTGTAAAGAAGTGAAGTATATTGGATTCCTTCTCACAGTACAAAATGGGATTTCTGTGTTCCACAGATGCTTGGAATTTCATTGCAATTCATCTGCATCGATACCCAGTAAGACAGAATTGAATCACTTATCTTTCAGGGGAATTGATCCAGACTAGTGTTTACATTTTGTGCTTTGGGTATTCTTACAACTGAGGTTTCCCATTCTGGATTAAGTTTCCAGTATTGTTTCTTGTAAGAAATTTTGGTCTTGGCAGGTTGCTAGACTATTTCCACTTGGCATGAACTGGGTTTGTTAAGAGTACCTCAGGTAAAGTACCAAAATATTCACTTGTTCATTGGGCTTTTTTATCATAACAAAAGACCTGCTAGATCAGACCAATGGTCGATCTGGTCCAGCATCCTGTCTCACATGTTGACCCTACAGAGGAACTGGTTGGCCACTCACTGGGCATAGAGGCTGGAGACTTCACTGATGTTGCCTCCTGGCTGACAACTCTGAACTACTGGGATGTTCCCCTCAGTCACCATGACTTCTCACCTTTTCAAGATGGTAGTCCTTCAACCACCACTGATTTCTGTAACCAGTATTCGCATGACATATAACTTTGTGGGAGGCATGGGGATTGAATGGCCTAGCAGGGGGTGAAAGTCATTTGAATGAACGTTGGACGGTTCCAAGAGAAGTGTATTTTTTAACTAGAAGCCTCTCAATGGGTGCTAGAATCTGTGGCTTCAGTCTGGGCATCTTGCTGAGCAAGGGGCAGAAGACATACTTGCCTCGCCTCTTTGCAATGGTCAGGAAGGACAGTGGCAGATTTCAGCTGGTAACTTGCTTCCAGGTTTCTGTACTGACTGCTGGGGAGAGGGGATTTCCTTTTCTGGCCCAGAGGATGCAGTAAAATACTTTTTCAAACATGCAGCATCACATTTCTATATCTTCTTATAAGATGTATCCTTGTAGGCTGGGCTGACTTATCCATTAGGCCCTGTAGGTACAGTGCCTAGGGCCCACGATCCTTTTAGAGGCCCATGAAAATGCTCTAATTTCTTTTAAAATCAGAAGGGGGGGGGAAATGAGCATTTAGGATTGAAGAACATCTCATCTCACAAACAAAATGAAATGTTTAGAGCCCACAAAAATCTATTAAATTTTGCCTAAAATGCACAAAATAATTAAATGTTTAAGTATTTTAAATTATATCAAAATAATTTTTAATATTGATATTATTATGGTGGGAGGGGCCCGCAAAGGCATAAGCACCTTGTGCCCACAAAACTTTTAGGGCCCACAAACATGTTTATTTTCTTTAAAAAGAAAAAATTAAAATGTAGTGGCGATAATTTATTTTCATGCCTTTAGACCTTGAAAGTATGATTATATTTGTCTTTATACTAACACAGTGGTAAAATATAATTTTAATATTTTTATGGAGGAAGGGGGCGGGGCCTAGGAAGGCAAAAGTGCCTAGGGCCCACGAAAGTCATAATGCGGCCCTGCTTACAAGAGCCTGTGAAGTATGTCAAATCAGAGTGACTGGCCTATAATTTATTCATATATTGAAAACTTTTCTATGCTGCCTTTCCACCCACATAGGGTCCTGAGGGCCGCAAACGTCAAAAGATCATTTGTAATAAGAGTATATATAAAAGTATTCAAAACAGTATTTAAACAAACATACATAATGCAGCCAGGTAGGATGGCCAACACTGATTTGCAAAAAACAGCTTTTCATGTTACCAACGTTTCATCTACAATGATATTACCAAGATACCTGCTCAACCCACAAAGCGAACACTTTATCTACTTAAGTATTTCTATCCCGTGTTTCCACAGAGTTGAAGGTGCCTAACATAACAAGTAAACAGAACAGTGATCAGATCCAAATAGGGCTGAGCTATAATCAAATAAATGAAATAGCAGAACATTTTGGTATCAGTAGAAATAATCTGGATGGCCCAGGCTAGCCTGCTCTTGTCAGATCTTCTCAGAAGATAGGCAAGGTCATCCCTGCTTAGTAATTTGGATGGGAGACCACCAAGGAGTCCTGGTTTGCCATGCAATGCTCAATCAACTCTGAAACGTTTCTTTCTTGCCTTGAAAACCCTACGGGTTTGCCATAAGTAAGCTGAGACTCGACGAGAGAGAGAGACCAGGTCGCTAGCCCACCACATTTAACCAAATTTGGGTGGCAAAAAGAAAGAAGCGTAGGCAGTAACTGAGCATCTCTCTGGAAAGCACTGCAGAATCTGAATAAGACCCAAGGAAAGCCCTGTCGTGGACTAACACCCACCTGGCCTCTGAAGAAGGGGGCACCTGAAGCAAGATCTCAAATGAATACGATGGACACACTCCGGGGGTGGGGGGAGATACCATCCCTCCCATTTCAGTTCTGAGCAACGAAGCCCTATATGCGACACCCTCTTTTGATTCTACTTTTCAAAGCTCGACTTTTATTAAACTTCTTTCCCCCAGATAACAATGGCATGACATGAAATCAGGATATAAGCACAACACAGAGAGCAGATAAAGAATGCTTTTCGCCGGGACTGTTTTAGTAGCGCAGAGATCTTTTCCTTCCTCAGATTTATTTCTGGATTATTATAGCTTCTCCTTTTCCAAAATCCACGATAAAAAAGCAAACAAAATTAACGGGCAAAATAAGATAATAAGCAAAGAAACACTTCTTCGCAACTCACGGCCTCCGTAACGACAGGTACCGACTGACTGCTTCCTCTGCTCTATAGGTAGCGCTGTAGGCTAGTCTGTTTGGGGCACTTCTACGCTCCGCCTTCGCGCTCCGGAAGCCCTTGCCGGCTTAGGCAGGAAGTGATGTAGGGGACTGTGGTCGGCGTGACTTTGAGCGAGGAGTACTGGCGAAAACTCTGCCCTGCGTCATGTTGAGGAGTCGGCGGATCTTGGGCTTGGCGTTGCCCCGGAGACAGGTACCTGGGAGACGGGCTGAGGGCGGGCACGGGGCCGGAGACCTCGGTTGGGCCTGGGGCTGTTTCCATGGGAACGCAGCCCCATGTTCACTGCTCCTCGGCAGTTAGGAGATCGAGGAGGCTTGCTCAAGTCCGGTGCTGTGTGCTTGTGGCAGTTCTTAAAGGCTCGGCCTGTGATGGTCGTGGTTTCACTCATCCTTTTTTTTTTGGTAGAGTCTCTTTGCCTTTAGCAATTGCATGGCAGGCAGAAAATCAACAGGTGAAGCTTTTTTTGTAGCATGGAGATGTGGTGATGCAGAAAAGCTTTTCTTGCTGACAAGTACGGAGCTTCTGTCAATAATGCTAGTTTCAGGCAGGTAGCAGTGTTCCCTCTAAGCTGAGTTAGTGTGAACTAGCTCACAGTTTTTTAGCCTCCGGATCACACATTTTTGCCTTAGCTCAGGAAAGATGGCTCCGGAGCAAACTAATTTATCCAGTAGCCAAGTTGACTGCTTACAATTTTAATGCCAGTAGCTCACAAAATAGAACTTTTGCTCACAAGACTCCACGGTTTAGAGGGAGCATTGGCAGGTAGCTGTGTCAGTCTGCAATAGAAGAGTGAGAATCGAGTCCAGCAGTACCTTAGAAACCAACAGGATGTTGATAATCCAAATTTATAACCATTGGATTGGAATGACTTCCTCCTGAAAAATCGCTTTATGCAAACAGTTTACATTTTTAAAAAAATTATTTGCACTTTCTTTGCCCTGATGTATGTTAGATAAGTGTGCTTGTTTTATACCAAACTAAATGATTACTTTTAGTAGGTGACCAGAGTAAGCTGCTTGCATGGCAGGTTTCCCCTTTAATGGTTAATGCAAACTTGTTCTAGATGGATGCAGACTATAAATGAACACTGGAAATTATAACTGAACTTACTGTTTTATCATTTTGCCTATCCAGGGTTGCCAGCTTTGGCATGGGAAATTCTTGAAGATTTGGGGGCAGTGCTTGAGGAAGGCAGAGTTTTGGGCAGGTAGCTCATTGCGCTGACCCTGTTCCAAAAGTATAATTGCATTTTACATTTATTTATCACAGATGTATACTGTTCTTGAGCTGTCCTGCAAATTTGGCCCACAAAATTAGAGTTTTAATGTTAAGTGTTTTGTCAACATAACATTAGATTTGAAAGCAAAGCAAAATCAGTACTGCCACTTACTTAGGTACTGCACTTTTAATACTTGTTACTTGGGAAGCACAAAGAGCTGGTACGTTATAGTGATAAATTATGAATGTATATAATTAATCTAGTCCATGTGTTGTCACTATGTGAATTAGCTGTTAACAGTTTCAAATACAGCATTTCAGACAAAATGCTGCTATCTTTTGCAAGTCCAAATGGCCATTTAATTGATGACTTTTCTTTACAGCCTATTACACTGGAATATTTGCTTTTGAAAAAAGGGCATATTTTAACAAAAATGGCTCTTCTGTGCTTAAGAAACAGTCACCACTGCTCTGTAATATCATTTGGTGTAAGAGTTCCATTCTCATATAAATTGCCAGATTTTCAGTTTCCACAGTTAAACTTTCCAAAGCAACAGATGGGTTAGCGTATTTTGTCTATCACAAGCACAAGAATGTCTGTAGTGATCAACTTTGAAATCACAAGCCCCCAGGAACGATCCACTTTCACATTCTGTTAGTTTGGGGTTAAAGTTGGCTTGGTCCCACTGTTGTGCACATTTGGCCTCCTATATGCCCAGTATTACAACATATGCTGTTGCTGCAACACACATTTTGTGGTTAATGTTTACTAGCATATTGCCCAAAATGATCAAGATTACACATTGACATATCAAACATGAATTTGTAAAAAAATGTTCTTCACAACTTATATAACTTATATGCATGTTATGGAGCAGTTGCAGGTGGAAGGGGGGGTAAGGTATCTCCTTCCTTTGCCATTCTTCCTACCTGTCTCTCAGTAAGTGGTGCTCAGCTAAGAAATATGGGTAACCTTTTATTTCTTGCCCTATGTGTATATATAAGCCCGTGGGCTGGGTTACTTGCTCTTTCACACATTGCACTGCACCTGGTTAATTGTTTGTTCGTTAATTGCTTGTTAATTTGTTTAATTATTTAATAAGTATTATTATTGCTAGCAGTTTGGCTGGGGAGTTCTGTTTGCTAAGAATGTCAGTAAGACCTCCTCCCCTGCCCCTATCATGGGCTTCTTTCCTACCCTCCCAGTTCCACAGCTGAGTTGTAGATGATGTAGGTATCTATTCAACCCCTGGAGAGAAACTCAAGAAGCAGAGAGCTTTTTCTCACTCCCTGTAAGACCCAATGTGATGTATCAGCTAGGGCAGCTTGTACATGGGACCGTCAAGTTCAGATCCTTGCTCAAACGTGAAGCAGGCTAATTGACTTTGGGCCAGTTGCTCTTTCTCAGCCTAGCCTCACCTGTTTTGAAGGCCAAGGAATGTGGTACTGTAAGATGTCTGGGGCACTTGATGGTAATGTATCACATAAACTGAATTACCGTGCAGTCCTAAGTAAAGTCTCACCCTTCTAAGCCCGTTGGCTCCAGTGGGTGTAGAGGCATGTAATTCTGATCAGGGTTGCACTGTCAGTGAGTTGAGGAGACACTCCTGTTTGAGAGAAGGGTGAGAGATACATACATAAATGGAAAATAATACAAAACACAAATAGCTAACCAGTGAAGGTGAGCATGTGATGATTACCACTGGGGAGTATTTTTTCATCTGTACACAACAGGAATTGTACATCTTTAGGTAGCGAAAGATCACAGTGGGATCTCAGAGTCGTGCTTGGCCATTAATTCCCCTTGTGGCCTTGACCTTAGTGCCTTGTTTGCCGTTGTACAATAGTATCCAATTACAATGAACAAAACAACAAGGAAAGTGTTTTAAAGGACTTTTAAAAACATCATTATGCTTCTATTTTAACTAAGAGTTCCACGAGTTCTTATAATGTGCCATAGTGTGCCTTAATCCCATACTTCTCAAATGATTGGGCAGTCCCCCACCTTTAGACGAGTGGGACACCTGAAATGGGGCAGGGGACAGAAAGTTGGAAGGAGTGGTAGGATCCTGAGGCACCAGCCAAGTCAGGGTGAGTTGCAGTCTCCTCTCCCTTTCAGGGACCCTTTTTTCATAGATTTGTGGGATAAATGCTGCCTGATCATCTCAGTCTGGTTTGAGAAGGAGAGGTGCTGTTGTCTTCTAATGGTGCATTTGCATGCATGATTTGAGGAAGGGGTCAGAGGCACCCTGCTGTGTTCTTCTGCTAGTGGCAGTGCTGGATAAGTAGTATCAGCACCCACAAATTCTTGCCCGCCCCATCAGGAAACATGCAGTTGTTCATGCAAACCTCACACTCTCATTTGTTGGGACAAGTATCGACTTGGGTCAGGATAAAAGGTAGTGTAAATTAGAGAGGGGAGGCAATTCAACTTTGTGTTAATACTCATTTGTGTTTCACCTGAAATTAGAGATATTTCTCCAACTCTTTTCAATAAATTACTTTAACTATTGCAAGTAAAACTCATGAAACTACACAACTATTTTCAGTTTAATATTTTATACTATACTGGAAAAATGCCATTGAAAACACCCCTTTATCACAGTATGACGTATGCTCATTATTGTCTTTTGTAATATTGTTACTGTTTCAGCTGCTTTTAAATGGTTGCCGATGGTGTTCCTCGGGAATCGTTCCCAATGAGAGGATCCGCAACATTGGAATTTCAGCGCACATCGACTCTGGAAAGACTACATTAACTGAGCGCATTCTTTTCTACACGGGCAGGATTGCTCAAATGCACGAGGTGGGTCTGAATGTGATGGGATAGTCCTGAGCCCTCCATCTAATCTTGTGGGTCTGGTGATCTTCCAGCATGTCAAACATGCATGAGGGGTTTTCTTTAATTTACTTCTTTATAAATTAAACTTTTAGACTGCCCTCCCCTGTGCGTACAAGGCTCAGGGCAGTGGACAACAATAAAACACATTCATAAATTAGCAGAACAGTTTAAAACAATGAAATAATACACAATTAAAACATTTCCAGAAGACGCTGAAAACTTAGGGTTTGTGCCATTGCCTCATGAGGGGAGGCAGGAAATGGGGGTGCCAGATGAGGTGAAGCCCGTCGCTGCCCTCAACCAAACACCTGGCGGAACATCTCTGCCTTACAAGCCCTGCAGAACTGCATAAGTCCCACAGGGCATGGAGAGCTCCACCAGGTCAGGGCCGGGTCTGAAAAAGCCCTGGCTCTGGTTGAGGACAGCCAGATGTCTTTCAGGCTGGGGCTCACCAGTAGGTTCTTCTCTGCAGAGCATAATGCTCTTGAAGGGGCGGGGGGGTATACCAGGAGGAATACTAGAGGCAGCAGGAATACTAGAGGCAGCTGTTCTCCATTATTAAAGATGAAGATATTTATTTATTATTTATTTATACCCCTCTTTTCTCCTTCCTTGCATATTTAAGGAATAGGTCTTCCTAACAAAGCCAAGACAAGAATGCATTTTCAGTCTTGGTATGCATTGATGTTCAGTTCATTTGCTCTACACCATAACCTCAGCTGTTTGCAGTAAACGTTGTTGAATCCCCTGCATCAGGAATAAACTGTTTTGCCAGGGGAGTAGTATGTTGATTTGAATTTCTGAGTGCACCTTCTAGCAGAACTTGGGATTGAAGAGGGATCCTGTTTATTCTGAAGCCATTGCACGTACTGCCTGTTTGCAGATGTGTGCAGTTCAAAGTGCAAGCCTGTAAGTGGTCTGGATCCGCTTCTCTGAGGAGCACCTTTCCATGTGCAAGCACACTTATTCCTTCTAAGGTCCTTACTGAAACTTTCATGAGGCAGGAAGTTGGTAGAGCTAAAGAAGAGGGCTTTCATAGTTGTGATTCTAAGCTTGTGAAATCACCTGTGTAAGGAAAGCCATTAAAGTTCTGCCCAGCTGGTAAGTGGGTGGGTGTATACTCAAATTTACCTGACTTGCTAGTGGTTTTCTGCTAGAATATTAGTATTAATTTGTACTTACATGTTCCTGCCTTGATAAGCGGTTTGAATTCTTGTAAATAAAAATGCAGTATTTACCTATGCTGTGATCCTGCACAAGTGCAGAGGGAACACAGAATGTGGCTTGGTCTCTGGAGTTCAGGTTCCTGAAAATCTCAGCTTTCATGGAAAATCTCTGATGCCAGGAGGGTTGCTGAACAGGGTTTCCAGTGGACTGGGGCATGGCTTCATTGCTGTACACTTATGGGGGCTTTTACGCATTCTAAATAATGCACTTTCAATCCACTTTCAATGCATTTTGCAACAGGATTTTACTGTGTGAAATGGCAAACAGTTGCTGCAGTAGATTGAAATTCCATTTTTTAGTGTGTGTGAAAGCGGCGTATCCATTTGCCCTTCTCCTGGTTAGCAGAAGCAGAAGAAAGGTAGAATACCATATAAATAGCTTTGCCTGTGTGTTTCACTTAAAGAATTAATGCAGGTTATGTACCTTCTTGTGCAGCTCAAGGGCTGATGGGAAGCAGAGTGTGGATCACCATACAAGATTTATAAATGTTGCATATTGTCAGAAATTTAGTTATAAAGAACGTTATCCACAAAAAAATGCAGGGGGCCCATTGTGAGTTGCCAAATAGCTGTGGCTTCAATAATGTGTCTTTTTTGACCATGACAGTTCCAAATCTTACTAGGTATCTAGCCTTAGAATGAAATCTGCCTATTCTAGAAGGGAGACCAAAAGAGACACCTTGGAGCAGGCCTGTTGCCTTGCACGACATGGGGTGTGCGTGTGTGTGTGAGAGAGAGAGAGAGAGAGAGCGCACACACAGGATTGGATTGACTTGGCAGAAACTTCAGTGTTCTTTCTTGCACACATAGGTAAAAGGGAAGGATGGAGTTGGAGCCGTCATGGATTCGATGGAATTGGAACGGCAGCGCGGTATCACAATTCAGTCTGCTGCAACCTACACTCTCTGGAAAGACACAAATATTAACATCATTGACACACCAGGTAGTGACACCAAGAATGTTTATGCTTGATGTGAGCAGCATCTCACCTGTTCAGGAAGCACAGCACTTTTTACCCATACATTTGCCTTCTTACGCTGGGTTTGTGGCTCTGCAAAGAGTGCTGACTTCATAGATCTGTGTCTCCTTTAGTGTGTAAGGCTCTTCAGAGTGATTGTGGGAACTGAGAGTCACCCAGTCATGTGCAGTGTGGTCTTAAGCATACTAGTTCATATGTCTAAAGTGAAAAGCTAAGTATCATGATCCAGTTCTGGTATATATGGCATATGGCCTCTGTGCCATGCATGGCAGTTAACCGTTTTTGTGAAATTGGTACTATGAACAACTGCACTCTTATTTAACGTTTTCTTGGTTGCCCTATGTTCTCCATCAGCACTGTCCCGTGCATTGCTTTAGATTAGGTTTACAAGTGTCTCCAACAGGATCTTTTGTCTGCAGGAGAGTGGGGTTTTGAGGAGCAGGACATTTAAATCCTCCATGAGAATTTAGAGAGAAGATATCAGTACTTCCAATCCTTAGAAGTATTACAATACAAAAGAGATCTCCCCAGTGGTGACTTTCCAGTCTTTTAAATGGAAAATTAGGTTGCAAATTTCAGATCGTGGTGCTGGATTCGTTATTGTGCAGGATGTGCATTATGTCCCCATCACAGGGAGAAAGTCTGATATATGCACTCTTGTACACACATAGGACCTACAGTCACCTTCTGGATAAGAATGTCATCAGAAGCGGGGCTTGTTAAGTTCCTGTCTCCTCACTCACATACGTTCCTTTCTCTCCAGAGTGTCATATGAAAAGTCTGCTTCATATGAACTCTTTTTTTCTGGGTCTCTTGTATTAGTACCTCAATATGTTTGGATTTGGGAGGAGAAATGGCCCCAAAGGTCAGTCAAAAGTTTTTTCTACTGCAGTATGTTTGTAAACCAATTTTCTGTAAACTTGCTTGTTGATTTTGAAGTTCCATGATACAGTGAGTTTCTACCTGAATTAGTTACTCAGCATTTTTGAGATTCTTGTGCAGCAACAGGAAAAAGAATTCTCCAGCTCACATAGATTTTCTCCCACTTTTGAAACTCTAAATATCCCTGGACCTTTTTGTTTTGCTTTTCAGGCCATGTTGATTTCACTATAGAAGTAGAAAGGGCCCTGAGAGTTCTGGATGGAGCCATCCTGGTGCTGTGCGCCGTTGGAGGGGTTCAGTGCCAGACAATGACCGTAAACAGGCAGATGAAGCGGTACCATGTCCCTTTTCTGACCTTCATCAACAAACTGGATCGAACGGGCTCGAGTCCAAACAGAGCTTTGCAACAACTCAGGTGCAGTTTTCTCTGTTACAAATCACTGAAGCATTTTCTAAAAGAAATAGGTCAAATCATCATGTCCTGGCTGGACCATTCTGGCCAGCATTTCATGTGCCTTGGGAGATAGGTGGAGAAAGAGTGCAGCAGGGTCTTATGGAAAACATTGATGGATCCCTCCAGAATGAATTGTTTGATCTGAAGGAACAAAAATACAGTTGCATATTGGCTTGTATGCCTGAAATGTGTAGTGGGTATCGCTTATAATATTTTGTATTTGTATTATGGTAGCAGTTGAACCAAATACATTTGACATTGCCGTTTGCATGGTATTTCTGTTTCAGGAAGCAGAAACTTCACTGGGGTGGGGGCTGAGATCTCCCTCTACCCAGCCAGAGTCTTCCTGCTTCGTAGACTGCCCAAGAACTACGACACTGTTAATATCACATCCAATTCTTATTTTAGCAGTCATGACACTTGAAAAAGTTATAAATGTGTGATTGTCATGGGATGGCTGGAAGGGGTTTTGCCACTTGGCTAAATGACATTTTTGTTAGTCTTTAAGATGCTACTGGACTCATGTGTAGTTATGATAAAGTCCAGGTTATTTTATTGGCTGAAATCATCAAAGCATCTGCTGAAAAAAACACTCCACAGGACAGAGGTTTGCTTCTCATGATGGCACATCAGTCGTCTTCACCATGTCTCTCTGTGGGGTTTTGCCTACTCATGTGCAGTGTCATAAGAGAAAAAAGGTAGACATCACTGGGTTGGCTCAGGTACTCAACCATGGTATGTTTTCCAGGTGTTGGCAGTGGTCATTGCTGGCTGGAAAGAAAAAGTCAAGAAGCTTTGAGGGCCTTCCTAGCTTACTTGTTGAGAGATTTAGGGGTTTAGATCATTGGGATTTTGCATGGAAAGTTGTAGTGACTTTCCATAAAGTGGTATGGAAATAATTTGCTCAATATGGCTAAGACTCTGAATATTCTGTAGCCAAGTTAATTCTGAATTAATAGTAAGTATAACATTTGCATGATTCTAATGCGGTTCTTCTGTCCTCATTTGTCCCTTGTGGCACGGTGTAAGTGGTTAAGAGCAGCAGACTCTAATCTGGAGAGCCAGGTTTGATTCCACAGTCCTCCTCCACATGAAGTCAGCTGGGTGACCTTGGGCCAGTCACAGTTTCTCTCTGAGCTCTCTCAGCCCCACCTACCTCACAAGGTGGCTGTTGTGGGGAGAGGAAGGGAAGGAGACTCCTTAGGTAGAAAAAAGCGAGGTATAAAACCCTACTCTTCTTTTAGTCCAAGGCACACGTTTTGTCCCTCTTTAAAGATGCAATAAGGTGCTTTATAGTTATCACAACTTTGTCTTGCATGCCTGGTTCTCCTCTCCTCCATTTTATCCTCCCAAGGATCTGTGGAAGAATTGTGACTGGTCCCATGAGTGTTGCAGTTGGGTGGGATTTGAATCCAGGCTGCCCCTCTCCTAGGCCAGTCCTCTAATCCCCACACCACTCCTGTCAATCACTCATAAGTGTTCAGTCAAAAAACAACAACCCAAACTTAGAAATTTCACAGAATGGTTTACCCAAGAAAACTGGTGGGATTTATTAATATAGAAGACTTCTTATTCCACGCCAGCTATAAAGGGTTTCTAGTGTTTTACAGAACAAAAATCTGCCCCTCCCCAAGCCCATCGATACATACCATTCAGTATTTTAAAGTATCCTTGAAAAAAACGCCATCTAAAACTGTTCCTACCATATCTGCAGAATACATCCAAAGCAGGAATGACTTTGTCCTGAGCCATTAGCTGGTTCAAGAGGATGGGAGCCAGCATGGAGCAGGATGATCAGAATCCCTACTTTCCTTTCTGGTTTACAGTCCTAGCAAGGTTGTCTCTTCTCAGAGCTCAGGTGGGCTTGTAGAAGGTCCCTTGCCATTGAAAAAGTTTCTATAATTGTAATGTCTATATGTTTTTACTCTACAGATCCAAATTAAATCAGAATGCTGCCTTCATTCAGATTCCAATGGGACTGGAGGGGGATTTCAAAGGGATCATTGATCTTATTGAAGAAAGAGCCATATATTTTGAAGGTGACTTTGGGTAAGTGCTCTGAGCAGCTTCAGGTATGCAAGTTTTTCTTGTGCAATTGCAGCAGAAGTTTTTAATTTTGTCTTTTGCTTACTAAGTAACATTTTTGGGGTCTCATGCACGTGTAAAACTCTTGGAGAGCAATCCTAAGCAAGTCTACTTGAAGGTAAGCCCCACTTCATTCTGTGGGGCTCACTCCCAGAAGAGTGTTTCTGGGACTGAAGCCTTGACCCCTTCACTATCACAAGCGCAAACTCTCCCATCTGGCTGTGCCATCCTTAAAGGATCCATCAGCACAGACCTTAACTGTGGCTAAAACACACCAGAGTTCTCATCTTAATCAGGATTTAAGTTTGGCTTGCAGACACTGGTAAAACTGGTGCCAATGTACCCAAAAGGTGTTTAATGTGGGCAGGGGGGGATTTCTTGTTTGAGAGGTGCGGAGTTGGAAGCAGCGATCCTGTTTCTTGCTGGCAGTCTTTTAATTATGGTTTAGATTTTGGGGCATTGTATCTGCACTGATCCAGGTGTCCTGCTACCAAAGCCGATGGATTTGGCTGCTTAGTTATGGTAGCACAGTTCTTTTTATTCTCTGAGAGAGAAGTTGCGGGGGGGGGGGGCAAGAGAAGCCACAGAGAGTTTAACGATGGATAGTTTGATCCTTAGTTTCTCCAGTTACAGTTAAAAAGTGAACTTGTAGTTGCAGAGATTTGGTTGCAGACTTGCACATCAGACATCTTGAAAGGTCATATCATGATGTGGAAACTCTGTAACAATGGAGAGTTGTAACAGTGAGAAAGCAATATTCTTTCCTTGTTTGTGGAAACAAGTTTAACCTGCTAATTCCCATCTTACTCTGAGTTTCCTGCAATGAAATAGTTAACCCCAGGCTTACTTTTAAATCTCTGGTGTCTGCCAATAAAGATCCTGCATCTTTTAAGAAGTTAACAACAAGAGATGAAACACTGGTGTTTAAGAGTGGATAAAGATTCCATTGTCCAGTTCATCTTCACATTGGAGTGCTGATAAGATATTCATCCGTCACTGACAGTACAATTCTATGCAGAATTACTCCAGTCCACATCCACTGATATCAATAGACTTAGACTGAAGTAAGTCTACAAAGGATTGCACCATAAATAAAAAAGACACAGTTCCATGTACCATATAGGCTGTTTTCGTTAAAAAATTTGGCATGGCATTTTGAGTAACTTGTTACCAAATGAGTCCTTGTTGGGGACAAGAATAAGTGTTGTTGGGAGCCCATCCTTGAGGACAAAGGCTCCTCACTTCTTAAGGTTCAAGTTTAATGGAGTACAAACAAGAGGGCTGCACCCGTGCAGACTCAAGCCAGAGAAGAGAAATTGTCCTG
Organism: Gekko gecko; assembly: GCA_029375565.1. NCBI lineage: Eukaryota > Metazoa > Chordata > Lepidosauria > Squamata > Gekkonidae > Gekko > Gekko gecko. The sequence goes on from JAPDNY010000008.1 coordinate 118,916,569, forward strand.
CAGCGGGAAAATAAATGTTACTGAGTTTCACTTGAAGATCCCTACGCATTTTGCATGCAGCCTCATCAAGAGAGCCTACAACAATATATGCAAATAACAGATTTTTAAAAATTCACTACCAAACATATGGTAAACCATTCAACAGGAACCACACAAATACTTTCTTATTCAGAGATGGAGATTCTTTTATATAGCAGGCCTGCATATATTCAGACTGAACTGTTTTGTACATACTTACAAAGTCACAAGCTGTAAACAGTGAACATAACTTCCAGGTTAAAAATAAAGTTCCCTAAATTAGAAGAAGTTAAATTAGTAAATCTGTAAGGTAACTGTCTCTCAGAGAGTTCCCACTGTGATGGTGGAGTAGAACGGCCAGCCGGTGTACATCAAGTTATAGTCACACTTGTAGTAAAACAACTAGATTCCCATATAACCACTGTGGAGCTAAGATCTGGAGTCCAAGGATAAGTTTGTCAGTGGCTACTAGCCATGGTGACTGAGGGGAACCTCCGCATTCAGAGGCACTAATCCTGAATTTCGGAACCAAGAGGCAACATCAGGGGAAGGCCTCAGGCTCTGTGCCCTGTTTTTGTCCATCCAGAGGAACTGATTGGCCACTGTGTGAGAAAGGATGCTGGACTAGATGGACCACTGGTCTGATCCAACAGGGCTCTTATATTCTCATGATCATTCTGCTTCTTTGCTCAGGAACAACTTGTCACATATCTTTTTGAATGGCCCAGAAGGTGGAATCAATAGGATCACAAATGTGTTTAAGGAAGTGGTCTTTCTTCTTCTTTATTGGAGGGGAATGTTGCTTTTGTGTTCAACAATACATATTTTAAGATTTCTGGATGTTTTCCCCAACTATATCTTCTTGCAGGGGCATTTATGTAAACAGCTTAAGCATATATTCTTTTTCAACTTTTTTGATTTGTAAATTCCTTAATATTATATGTAAACTTATCAGAAAGAAGACCTCTTGGTGGGCTGACTTCCGGTAAAATGGACTGAGTGCTGGTGGATAACAATGCATTGCTATATACTAATTGATCTCTTAGAACAGACGTTTGTTTAAAACAGACAGTGGGTTTCTTGTCACATCTGGATATTCCATTCAATACATTCCAGTGTTCAGGTATTCTTTTACTGAGTTGGTCCATTACATGGTTAAAATAACAGCTGCACACTCTGGAAGTCAACTTTTTCTTTCTTGGAAGCAAATTATCTGTGTTCTGAGCTAAAGTCCTGGAGCGTGTATGCTGTAATATATGTTTAGGGTAACCTCTACTGATCATGCTACGTCTCAAAACTAGGGCCTCTCTCTGGAAGTCTTGTGTTTTATACACTTCCTCCTTAACCTAAGAAATTGATTGTAATAGACCTGCATAGATCTTCCTGTCCTTGATGTTAATCATAGCAACCAGAAAATTTATCTGCTCCTTATCCATGTGTAATTCAGACTTTATATTCTTGTTGCACTGAACAGTTATGGAAATCTAGCTGCTGATCCTGATTTCTTGTCCATAGTAAGACAACATCATCAATATAACATCACCATTTGATTATGTAATCCACAAAGGGATTATCACTAGAATGGGGGAAACTCCTGTTCAAAATAGCCCATCTCTCCTTATAAATAATTATCTTTTGGTTTCACAAGATTCCATGTGCTCCCATTGGCTGTAAAATGCCCTCCCTCAGCCATTGGCCCATCAGCCGCCACTCAAGAGTACTCGCGTGCCATTGGCCGGGTGCTGGGTCTGCTCCTCTTCCCCACCCACTCCCCCTGGCAGACAGCTCTCTCTCCTGAGGAAGACAGTTCTCTTGACTCCTGTGAGGGACTGTCCCCTGGGTGGCTGTTGGTAGGCAGCCAAGCTTGGTTCTGTAAGTAAAAAAACAAAGGACTTTCAGCATAACCCCCTCCCCAACAACCACTTTCCTGTCAGAATAAATGGAAAAAGGCTCTCTCTCCTGCTTAGCTTCAGCATGGCTGGCTGGCTAAGGAGGTTGGCCAGCTACCATCAAACCATTTTCTTCAACTCCCCGCTGTGCTGCTGACTTTCCCCTAGGGCTGCCAATCTCCAGGTGGGACCTGGAGATCTCCCACTGTTACAATTGACCTCCAGATGACAGAGATCAGTTCCCCGGGAGAAAATGGTTGCTTTGGAGGGTAGACTCTATGGCATTATACCCTGCTGAGTCCTTCCACACACACCCAAAATGCTGCCCTCCACAGGATCCACCCCCCCCCAAATCTCCAGGTATTTCCTAAATCAAAGTTGGCACCTGTACTTTCTCCTCTGTCAGTAAAAGGCCCTTTCGACACCTATGTTGGCCTTTGGGAGAAAACTCATTGGGCCCAGTCCTGATCAGGTTACCAACTCCAGGTGGGCAATTCCTGGAGATTTGAGGGATGGAGCCTGGAGAGGGTGAGGTTTGAGGAGGGGTGGCACCTCAGACAGGTATGATGCCATAGACTCCACCCACCAATCCAGCCATTCCCTGATGGGGAACCATTGTTGCCAATCTCCAGGTGGGGGCTGGAGATCACTCAAAATTACAACTGCTCTCTAGAAGGGATGGGGGAGGAGATGGAAAATTAAAGGTAGGTTGGTGGTTGACTGGGAGGGAGATAGGGTTGTGAACTCCAGGTTGGGAAATTCCTGGAGATTTGAGGGGTTGAACCTGGAGAGGGTGAGTGTTGAGGAGGGGTGGGACCTCAGACAGGTACAATGCCATAGACTGCACCCTCCAAACCAGTCACTCCCTCCTGGGGAACCACTGTTACCAATCTTGGGGGTGGGCTGGAGATCACTCAAAATTACTACTGCTCTTCAGGTAGCAAAGATCAGTTCCTCTGGAGAAAATGGTGGACTCTGTCATTATACCCTGCTGAGATTGCCACAGCAAATTGTCACTGAGTGCCCAAAGCCGGGGCACTCTCCCAGAGCCTCTTTCTAGGGCCCGTTGTATTTATTTCCACAACGGGCCTTATTCCTAGTATAGATATATATATATAACCTCTGGTGCCATGGAAGATATCATGTCTGCCAATACAATTTAACCATCTTAAGGGTCAAGTTTAATGGATGCAGACATTCCAGGCAAGGAACCCACAAGTCCTGCTTCCTTGCCATAAAAAAAGAGTTTAAGTATCATTGTTCACAATGAACTAAAAAAAGAAAATTATAACTACAAACTCATTGACTGCTCAGTAAGTGGCATAACTTTCGTTTGTCTATATGTATCAGAAAAGTAGAATTGGCCTCCTATATAAACAAGCATCCATCCTGGTTACTAGACAACATCCACCCAAGGACCATGTTCTTGTGTGTGCAGCTTATTAAAGTGAAATCTTGTGCTTTGAATCCAAAGGTTCTGTTCTGCTAATGGCCTATTCCTCTCACACAGGGAGCTTTTCCACTGGCATGTTCCACAGGTGGAAAGCTCCTTGCAGTGGTGGAAATTCCTTGCTTCAGAGGAAGGAAGACTCAGTCATTAGTAGAACAGAACCTTTGGATCCATCCCTTGTACACTCATCAGGACAGAGTGTTAATGGAGAGGTTTCTATCTCTAAGCACAAGTCAAGAGTACAGCCAGTTCTGAACGATTGACCCTTCTGCCCATATTCTTCCATCATGTTCTGCCTTTTCATTTATGCCATTTTAGTATATAATCCAGTCAATATGGTAGGAATCTGGTCTGCATACCACAGTCCCAAGGACCTCTTTCAAACCGGAATATCCCTCCTCATAAATGTCTCCAGATAGCAGAAAAGAGCCAGCCCCCAAACAATTTATCATTTCTGGCAGTGGCTGAAGTTGGTTTCTTTTGTTCATTGCACAGTCGAAAGGATTATGGCAAGTTTCTTAAAGCCTTGTTTGTGTGGCTGGCCACTAACCAGCCATTTGTCTTCTCTGCCTCTGTAGCCAAATTGTTAAATACGGCGAAATTCCTCCCGAGTTCAGAGCTGAGTCCACAGATCGGCGTCAGGAACTGATTGAGTCTGTTGCAAATTCTGATGAACTACTTGGAGAGCTTTTTCTTGAAGAGAAGGTCCCAACAGTGGCTGATTTAAAGGTAGAAAGTTGTGTTTTTATCTGATTATTTTAAAAAATGAATTATACAAATAAAGTTTTTAAAAATAAGATGGGCAGGAAAACTTGGCCAGCACCTGGGGGCATCTGTCGCTGAAGGGAGTTCACCTAAGCCAGCTGCTGATCAGCTGGCCTGTTGGGGGGGGCCATGGGGAAGATGCTTCCTTGGTGCTGCACAGCATTCAGCTGAGTCCTACCTGCTGTACAGCATGGGAGCACAGGTGGTGCGGCTCAGCACCTCTTGGCACATCTCTTCATATGAAATTGTTTTAAGCCTTAAATGTCTGAAGCAGTAGAAAAGAGTAAGAGTCCAGTAGCACCATAAAGACTAACAAACTATGCCCTGACCCGGATAGCCCAGGCACGCCCAATCTCATCAGATCTCAGGAGCTAAGCAGGGCCAACCCTGGCAAGTATTTGAATGGAAGATCCCCAGAGAATATCAGGGCTGGGAGGCCAGAGTTAGGCTATCAAGCCACTTCTCTGAATGTCCTCTGTGCCTCAATAGGAGTCACCAGAGGTCGCCATGACTTCCATGCACAGAGGCACGCACACACAATGCAAAAATACAAAAAAAAAAAAGACTAACAAAAATTTGTGGTAGGGTATGAGCTTTCATGAGTCACTGCTCATTTCTTTAGATACAGAGAGAATGTGAGTCCATCTGTCCCTACATATTGGAAAGTGGAGTGATTTCAGATGCCAAATGACATGAGCAGGCAAATGACAATAGCAGGTGTGATTGGATTAGGTGTGATATGCAAAGAAGTAGTAGGCGTGGAGAAATCAATATTGGTAATGAGACAGGAAACCTAGGTCTTGATTCAGTCCAGGTGGATGCGTTATCTTGAGCTTCGTTATCAGTTGCAGTTCAGCAGTCTCTCTTTCTAATCTCCCTTTGAAATTCCTTAGTAAGATAACTGCTACTTTCAGGTCAGCAACTGAATGTCCTGGAAAGTTAAAATGTTCCCCCACTGTTTTTTTAATGTTGTGGTTTCTGATATCAGACTTATGTCCGTTAATTCTTTGTCAAAGGCACTGGCCTATTTGTCCAATGTAGAGGGTGGAGGGGCGTTGCTGACATGTGATGGCATAAATCACTTTACAGGATGAGCAGGATTATGAACCTAAGATGGTATGGCGGATGTTGCTGGGTCCAGTGATGGTGCTGCTAGGATCTGTATGAGAGCAAAGTTGGCATCTTGGTTTGTTGCAGGCCTTGGTACCAGAGCCCATGTTATCAATGCTCCCTTTAAGCTATGGAGTCCTGAGAGCAAAAATTCAACTTTGCGAGCTACTGGCATTAAAGCTTTGAGCAGGTAATTTGGTTATTGCATAAATTAGTTTGCTCTGGTTCCATCCTTCCTGAGCTAAGACAAAACTGTGTGAGCCAGAGGCTAAAAAACTATGAGCTAGCTCACACTAACTCAGCTTAGAGGGAACACAGCATGTTATTATTAAGTAGTTTATCGTTGTGGGTGAGAAGTTGTTTTAGGTTAGCCAGCTGTCTGTAAGCAAGAAAAGGTTGGCCCCCCAGTGCCTGTATGAGGGAAGTGTCACTATCCTGCATGGATTGTAGGCCATTAATAATGCGCTAAATTGGCTTGAGTTGTGAGTTGTAGGTAACCACCAGTGGTGTTCTGTTGTCATTTTCTTTGGGCTTGTCTTGTAGCAAGCTGCCCATCTTAAATGTCTCAAAACAACTTGTCTTAAGGATGCTCCTCAGCGAACCTGCTCTCTCTCTCTCTTTCTCTCCCCCTGCCCTGGGTTCAGGTAGGCACCTGGGGTGAGAGGCAATAAGTGTAGTCCAAACACAGTCCAGGGTCAAAGCACAGATATTCAAAAGACCAAGAGATGGGTTCAGTTTCTGACATCTCCAGTTTATGAACGTGTCTAGACCTTGGAGCCAATCAGAGTAGGCCATGCTGTACCAGCAGTCAAAGACTGCTTCATATGTTCATGTGCACAGGAGCTGAACCTTTCCATGGTAGACTGAAGCATCGTTGAGTGGTGTTAAAGAGGTCCTAATCCTGTAACATTTTCATGAATCAATATTTGAGGAGTCTGGATATTCAATTTTTAAAAAACTTTTGTAATAGTCCACCAAAGTTCCAGTTGTTGTCAGAATCACAGTTCTTCTGTAACACTCAGTCCTTGAAAAGATGTTCTGCTGCACTGTTGCCTGGAGTTAATGCCATTGCAAAATCCAGCTTGCCAAGTGAGCTCTTGCTGGAGTATCTGTTGGCTGCAATCCCATTCAAACATCTCGCTGTCTGATAATTGCTGCACTCCTGCACACTAATGTCAGTGACTGGCCAAAAATACCCTGAGATGGCACGGAGTTGGTCATATCTCGGTCTGCCAACAACCTGGGGAGGAAACGTTCCGCCCCTCTAATAGAGGCTTAATGTGGGCAGATGGGCAGGTGGAGTTTTCATGGCATGGAGGGTAAAGAACATCAGCTGATGAATAACATCCCATTAAGCCTCTGTTAAAGTGGCGGGACATTTCCCCCCCCCTCCAGTAGTCATATCTTGTTCTCTTATGTTTTTGCATGCTGCTGAGTTGGCAGCTGGGTTCTTCAGCTGCTGGTCCCTGTTCTAATTGGAACTGATAGGCAGAGCCTTGGTCTTGAATCAGAAACATCTGCACCCAAGTCTCTGCATGAACGAAGGGTAACTAACTTGGACTGGACAAATCATTGCCAACTTCTTCAGCTGTAACAGAGCCCTGCAGTAGGCTTGTGCCCTGGGGTTCTTTTTTTTTTGCCTGGTTCTTTTTTTTAACCTTCCAGCCGAAGCAATTGAAATCGATTTATAAATGAATAAGGATGATCGGGCAGGAAGGTTTTAGCAAAACTGTTACAGTCCTACTGGACTTTTTAAAAAATGCAAATATGATTCATATATCCATGTTTCATTCAGGGATAGTGCTGTGTGTTCAGGGCCTCACATTCCATTGCCTTTAGAGGCTGTTTGCAGCATGAACCAGACTGTGTAGGTCTGCAATATCTTTATCATGACTCTTTGTTGCTATCCAGGGAAGCGGCAGGCTTTCTGCACCCGGCATTAATAGCTGCCAATGACTGGGTTGATGGGCCGCCGGTGGAAATCAGCTGTTAAGTGTGATAGACAAAGTTGTGACAGATCCTAGAGGTCATCTGCAAAATCTCCTAAATTTGCTTTTTCTTATAAATGTAAATGCAATATTTGGTGCTGCTGGTTTCCATTGCAGGATGCATCACATCACATGATGTGGTAGAATTGGTAGCCTTGTCAGCTTGATAGGGAGTTTTACTTGCAGGTGGCTTCTTTGGTGGTATTTCTGGCCGCCCTCTGTCTAAATTCAGGTGTGGTTGGTGTAAGCAGACACTGCTTCACCGGAGCTGAACTCACTTGGGCCAGGGCTGAGTTTGGCACAGGAACTTGTTGAGCACGGAAAATACAGCTTTAAAACTGGAAACAAACCTTCTGTTACCCCTGTTAGCCCTTGATGACTTTGCAGTCTGGAGAACTGCTGCGTGGCTGCCGTTATGTAATATTTTTCCACTGTACTCCACCTCCAGCACAGCACTTAAGAGGAAGGAGCACATCTTAGATGCCTGCTGAGTGATCCGTTGCTCTCATATGTTCCATAGGCACTGGGAATTCCGTTGGAACAGTATGTGGAAAGTTCTACCCTGGGCTACTCGCTTTTTATGTTATCCCTTTGCCAAACAATTCAAGAGCCATCCACGAAATTTAGATGAACTGGGGACCTGCATACCTGTTTGAAAATCCAGCAGAGAGATTTATAGCTTGGTCCAAACAAATGCCACTGAGGTCAGCAGGGGCCAAGTATTCACAAGACTGCAGCCTTAACCCTTTTCTCCTCCTTCAGAAGTGTTGCATCCCTCCAGCTTACTCAAATGTCAAATCTTTTGAAGTATACCGAAAGCCAGACTAATGGAAAAATAAGTCACTTATGTTCTTTTCCTAAATATTCATGAAGAGCAAAATCATCAGGACCCTTGAGGTTGCCCAGCTTTGAGTCTGAAGGAGATAAGTGACACTCTTGTTATGTGCCTTTTGCAAACCTTGTCTGAACTGACCTGCAGCTGACACAGAGCTTGCTTTAAGAAAAGCCCACGCTGTTAGGTTGAAAAGAACCACGAATGCCTTGTAGTATTTCAGAATGAAATAGGCAGAAACAAAAAGAAGGAAACTAGCAGGTAAGATTCAGTCACCAGTAGGAATGTAGGTTTTGTTTTGTTTTGCTGCAAGACACAGCAAACAAGGTGACTATGTAGGGCTTTCAAGGCAAGAGGCATTTGGAGGTGATTTGCTATTGCCTGCCTCTGTGTAACAACTCTGGACTTCCTGGTGGTCTCTCATCTGAGTACCAACCAGGTCCAACCTAGCTTAGTCTCGGAGATCTAACAAGATCAGGCTAACCTAGCCTATCCAAGTCAGGTTGTAGGAACATTACTCAGTCCCAATATTGGTGGAGTCATCAGCTTTGACACTCATCAAATGCCTAAACTGGAGGTCGATCGCAGCCTTGGGTGCCAGAGGGTGAGTGGGGATGTGTCCAGATCTTGGAGAAAAGCATATTGGCCATAGTTGAGCCATTCTTATGATTCTCTATTCTGGGATAGGAATTTCATCCTGAAATCAACTGTCTATTGCATTTATTCTTCCAGGGAAGTTTCAGAGTTGTGTACATGTTTCTCTCATTTCCCATTTTGGTCCCACCCCAACCTGACAGAAAGTAACTGGCCCAAAATCACCCCATGAGCTTTCATGAGTGGGGATTTGAACTTGTTTCTCCCAGGTCCTAGTCTTACAGTAAGACCCACCACACCAGATTGGCTCCTTGATGCTTTGCCAGATGCATGCAAGTGGTTAGAATGTCAGCGACTTAGTCTTGAATCCTCACGTTGCCAGGGAAGGTTGCTGGATTACCTTGGGCCAGTCACACACTCAGTTTAAGCTGTCTCACAGTCTTGTTGTGAGGATAAAACAGAGGAGAGGTGCAATTGGGTCTCTCTCATTTTGCAGGCATCAAAATAATGAAAGTATGTTCACAATACACAAATGCTGAAATGTAACACACTTGTAATCCAAGACCTCCAAAATTTAAACAGTCGATTGTGAAAGCATTTTTTTCCAGGTTCAGAGCGACTGTACTCCCTTTCCCTAGCATCCCCTCAAAACTAACTGTTGACAAGTTTTTAAATAGCCGTGGCAAGGCTGAGGCACATAAGTTTGTGCTAATTTGTCCCCAGTGGTGGATTCCTATATTGTGGCAGGCGGCCAAGTTCAGGTTTAAAATAATTCTTTGTGGAAAGGTCATGGTATTAGCAACCGGTGCGCTTTAAGTGTTGACCACTTAAACAAATGCTGTGTTTGCTGATACCAAAATGTTATTGGTGTGGTGAGAGCCTGACTGCTGTGCCACAGCTGGACGAGGCAGGAAATGCAAGTTGTCAGTGGGAGGTGTTTTGTTTTGTTTTAATAAGGGGGACAAAATAGTTCTCCTTGTTAAATGCAAAGCTGGCCTTTATTGCAATCATTGTAAATCTTGCTTCCTGGCTACCTGTGCCATGGTATATGCTAGAGGAGGAGGAAGAACAGAGCCTGGAGGGGGAGCTTTGAAAATCAGGTCCCAAGGCTGGGACTTGTTCTGTTGTGCAGTGATGGACACAGATCATTTTGCATAATACTACGTCCTCACCAAGAAGGAATAGAAATGCACAATGTCGACCCCTGTGATTAGCAGATAGCATTGCAGCCTTTGGATTGGCCAGGCCTGGTATAAACAGGAGACTGGTTTGCAAAGGAGACTTTGGCCAGCTGACTGCCCTCTGGACTCCTCTTCTAGCTTAAGCCACAGTAGCTTTGAGCTGGGAACTCACCCTCAGCTCTCAGACCCCCATATGGCTCTCTTAGTCCTGGTGCAGGATGGCCGTAGAGTCCGAACACAGTGTTGTTGTGCTGTTTTGGAAGGAGGACTTCTTAAAAGTGAGTTGGGCTATGCCTACCAGTATTCCCCTATGCCCACTGTCAGAAGCAAGTTCTAGCAAGGCTGTGTGAGATGGTTCTTTGGTGGGGCTCCAGCTGGAACCGCCATATTGTAGCTATGGCTGTGGCCTCACCTGGACTTTTTCAACTTTTCATCAACCTTGTATTCATCTGCAGTGTGGCTGCTGTTCCAGTGCTTGTGCTTCAGGCAGGGTACTCTTCTGAGCAGGTTTCTCTCTTATCCTCACGTGTGTTTTCAGTCACTGGATGAGAAGACCATAGTAGAGTGTTCTGTCCTCAGTGGATTGTAGTAGCCATTTCTTGATATATTTAAAGAAAAACTTCTCAAGCAGGCTTATTTTTTTAAAAAAATACATTTTTGGTGTTTGTGGCTTAATTTCAAAACTGTTTCCACCTTCTTTGAAAGGTATATTTTTTCCTCGGTGAGAAAAGAAGCAGCTGCTCCATCTGTGTGCAAGATAGTGAGGGACATTATTTTCTTATAGTACATGGCCAGATAAACAACTGTGGCACTGTGCTGTTTTGTATATAAAGTCCTTTTACGATACAGAGCTTTAAAGCGTAAATGTTTGTTCTCTGTCTCCCCAGCTTGCTATCAGAAGAGCAACGCTGAGTAAAACGTTCACTCCTGTGCTGGTAGGAAGTGCCCTCAAGAACAAGGGGGTGCAGCCTCTGCTGGATGCTGTTCTGGAGTACCTTCCAAACCCATCAGAAGTCCAAAACTATGCTGTTCTCAACCAAGAGTGAGTACTCAAGGGGTGAGGGTGAGGACATTTATAGTACTGTCCTAAGTAGAGTTGCAGCCTTCTAAGAGCATTGGAATTGATGGGCTGAGAAGTGTGTAATTCTGCCTAGAATGACACTGTTAGCTTCATTTAGAGTATTGAGGCAGTTAAGCAGGCCCGTAGCTAACAACTTTTTGCTCAGGGGGGCCATGTTTTTTTCAGGGGGCCCACCACTAATGTTCCCTCTACGCTGTGGAGGGGGGAGAAGAAGGCTTTGTAGGGGCCAGCGCTGCCCTGCAAAGACTGGGGATGGGGGGAGAGAAGAAGGCTTTGCAGGGGCCAGCGCTGCCCTGCAAAGACTGGGGATGGGGGGCGGAGAGAAGAAGGCTTTGCAGGGGCCAGCGCTGCCCTGCAAAGACTGGGGATGGGGGGAGAAGAAGGCTTTGCAGGGGCCAGCGCTGCCCTGCAAAGACTGGGGATGGGGAGAAGAAGGCTTTGCAGGGGCCAGCGCTGCCCTGCAAAGACTGGGGATGGGGGGGGGAGAGAAGAAGGCTTTGCAGGGGCCAGCGCTGCCCTGCAAAGACTGGGGATGGGGGGAGGAGAAGAAGGCTTTGCAGGGGCCAGCGCTGCCCTGCAAAGACTGGGGAGGGGAGGCGCAGGGCAGCGCTGCGAAGACGGGGAGAGAGAAGAAGGCTTTGCAGAGCTGCGCTTCAGCGCAGCCCTGCAAAGACTGGGGATGGGAGATGGGAGATGGGAGATGGCGGCAGCCGTGGCAGCGGGGAGAGTCCCTGCTCGCCGCCATGCCGCCCCACCTCTCCCCCCCCCCCGCTTCAGGAACGCCCCCATGGGCGCTTAGCGGGGCGGCGGCGGTGGCTGGGAGAGTCCCCGCTGGCTGCCATACCGCCCCGCCTCTCCTCCCCCCCTCCGGCCAGCGGGGACTCTCCCCGCCTCTCCTCCCACCCCCCAGCTTCAAGAGCGCCCCGACGGGCACTTAGAGGGGCAAGGGCGGCGGCGGCAGCAGCGGAGAGAGTCCCCACTGGACGCCATGCCGCCCGGCTCCCCCCCCCCTGGCCAGCGGGGACTCTCCCCGCCTCTCCTCCCGGCCCCCCAGCTTCAAGAGCGCCCTGACGGGCGCTTAGAGGGGCGGCGGCGGGGAGAGTCCCCGCTGGCCGCCATGCCGCCCCGCCTCTCCTCCCCCCCCTTATGAGTGCTGGGAGGGGTGGAGGAGCGGAGCAGCGGAGGCAGAAGGGAGGTCTAACCTCCCTTATTAGACTGCTCCGAGGAGGGGGGGAGGGGGCCGGGGAGAGGAGGGGGAGCAGAGGATGGGGGAGAGGGCCCGCAAAACCTGCGGGGGGGGAGGCCCCCAGGGCCCCACGCAGGCTACGGGCCTGCAGTTAACATCTTTGTCAGAGCTTCTGATACATGTCCCTCTGGAGGAGCGGTGGGGTGCCTGTTAACTGCAGGGCCTTCTTTGTTGTGGTGCCTCATTTACAGAATGCTCTTCCCAGATGCTGAGCAATACCTTTTTGGCACCAAGTTGAGATTCTTGTTTTCCAAGTCTTTTTCAGATGAGGAAAAACCTGGCCTCTTGGTATTCCTTACTGCTGTTTCTTTCCTCTGAAAGCTTGGTTTTTCATGTTTTGAACTTTTTTTACTGTGCCATTCATATGATCATACTGTAAATCTACTAAGCAAAAGTAGGAAGTTGAACAACATGATTCATAGCACATAAGCAAGATAATTGATAGGTTCATAAAGAAGGTCAGTTGTCGTAGGTATTTCTTTATTCAAGATCTTTGGGAGGGCAAAACATTCCCTGTTGCAATAACATACTAGAGAAAAAAGGCATAAAAAATGAAATGAGAGAGAGATAGATGGAAGAAGTGCTTCTGACCTTGATTCAAGCAGAGTGCTGTCAGCTTTAGTTGTCTGCAGTAAGTTGTTACTACAAGGGAAGCTATAGTACAGTTTCCCCTGAAAAGGCAAAATGCTGTCAACTGCCTCAGATACTCATTGTGGCTGCAAACTGGGAAAGGAAACCACTTTGGCATCAAATGCTGCAGGCAGAACAAGTTGGTGGATTAGTGACAACTTTGTAGCAGTAGTGTTGGCCTGTTGGCACAAAAGCCAGTAAAATTCCTTCAGTGCCTAGCACACGTATTATACCCTGAGCTTTTGCGAGATGCTTAAAGTGGTCCCCTGTGTGGGTTTAGAGGCCGTTAATTTATAGGGTGGCCATAAGTCAGAAGCGACTTGACGGCAGATAACACACAGATGCTGGTTAGATGCCTCACTATGGCCTGTAGGTGGCAGACCTGTGCGGAACTCTTTTGTTTGGGTGGCTGTTATTCCTGCTGATTAACAAGGCTGTGAATTTTGATCTGCTTGTTATAGTGAATTGGTTGCAGCCTTTATTGGATATCACTCTCTCTTTCTCCCAACATTTACTGGGCTGATGAGGAAAATCATATTCTGTTTCAAGTGCTAATTCTTCAGAGGCTACCCCAGAAGAATGGCTGGAGACAGAGAACAGGCTTCTGGAGAAGTTGGCAGGCATATAGTAGAGGCACTGGTGATTGTAGTGAGCATGTTCATCCCTTGTCATCTCTACTAAACTGGATTTACAGGGTTTTATAGTGCCTTAACGTGCAAACTTTGTTTGGCCTGAGGTGATAGCGGGGCTAAAAATGAACGTATACTCCACACTGCTTTTGGATGTCTTAAAAAATAGCTTATTCTCTCCATGAGATACGTAGGGCTTGATCCCATTGTGACTGCTGAGGACGCTCATTAGCAGATCACAGAACAGAACCTCACAACAAGAGCTCATTGGTAAAACATTGTTAGAATGTTGTGATTTACACTGCTCCTTTGGATTTGTCTCCGGTTCAAGGAATTCCCAGGAAAAATCCAAGCTCTTGCTGGGTTCTGCCAGAGACGACTCTCTGCCTTTTGTGGGCTTGGCGTTTAAACTTGAGGTAGGTTGTTTGATTTCTTCTTCTTCTTTGCTGAGGTGCTGCCTTCATGGCGGCTTTGGGCTAGTGGTCAGTGGCCACTCATCATGCACCTCGGTGGACGGTTTGCTCCAATCTGCCTTCTCACTTCTCTGGAATGTCAAGCTTTTGGTCTCCTTTGCTATGACTGCCTTTTGTGCTACTGCAGGCAGGACGATTTGGACAGCTCACATACATTCGTGTGTACCAGGGGATGTTAAAGAAAAGTGATTACATCTACAACACCCGAACCGGGAAAAAAGTGCGAGTGCAGAGACTCATCCGCATGCACGCGGACATGATGGAGGTGAGTGTGGCGTCACAGCTTGGGGAGCGCTCAGGATCCTGTCTGTGAAATTTTTTTTACTCAGTGAAGCGCCTTTTAGTCGGAGGAGCCAAAACTAGCAAAGCGGAGGCTGCCTTAGTTCAACAAGATGGTATGAATTTTATTGAGCTCCTTGTATGCACCATGGAATTTCTTTTCCACATAATACTGTGAACAAAGTTTCATCTTCTAATTCACCCTATGATATTTTGTTTATACCCTGCCTCGGCCTATAGACCAGGGATCAGACGGTTGCATCCCATGATCTGTCATCCAAAAGGTGCGGAAGGAGATGGACTTTCCCTTTCTCCCAGCTGTCCTTTTTAGTCCAAGGAAAGGACTGTGGGAGGGAGGGGAACAAGTGGCTCTTTCTTACACGCCCAAGGAAATGCCGATTGCCACTTTGGGGTCAGGAAGCAGTTTTTCTCCAGGCCAGTTTGGCAGGAGATCCTGAAGGTTTTTTTGTCATCTCCTGGGCATGGAACAGTAGTCACTGGGGTGTGGCGGGGGAGGTATTTGTGAATGTCCAGCATTGTGCAGGGGATTGGACTAAATGACCCTGGAGGTCCCTTCCAACTCTATGATTCTGTCATTCTAAGGGAAAGATCTGGGATTGGATCTGGTGCAAAACTTCTGCTTCTTCTAGTGCTTGTGCAAGCAGAAATGTAAGACAAACACTGCAGTAGCTGCTTGTGCTGTCAAACTTATTGTATCCCCACTTGTGTTTCCACTTGTGCAAGATCTTGTGCGGCCACTTTCGGGGCACTATAAGGAAAGTGCTAGGTGTTGCATGGAGCTGCAGTGGCTCAAGTGGTTAAGATGCTGAACTGCAGGCTGGAAGGTTGGTAGTTCCGCAGTTCGAGACCCGAGTGCCACATGACGGAGTGAGCTCCCATCTCTGGTTCCAGCTCCTGCCAACCTAGCAGTTTGAAAACAAGAAATTGCAAGTAGATAAATAGGTACCGCTTCGGTGGAAAGGTAACAGCATTCCGTGTTCCTTGGCATTTAATCATGCTGGCCGCATGACCACGGAAATGTCTTCAGACAGCGCTGGCTCTTCAGCTTGGAAACAGAGATGAGCACCACAATCCTAGAGTCGGATTTGACTGGCTTTTGTACAAGGAAAACCTTTACCTTAACTCTAGGTGTTGCACAAGAACTAGTGCAAGCAGAATTGTACTAAGTCCATTTATACTTCCATTTGCACATCACCAAGCCCTCGTATCCTGTGCCCACAGATCACTGGAGCCCAATCCAGCAACTGGAGAGGTTTTCATCTGATTTTATCTCCTGATCCCTCAATTTAGCTCCTGATCCCAAGAATACCTCCCCTTAGTCTCTTTCTCCTTTCTCCTATGTGAATCAAAACCCTTTAACCCTGGCAGCAGGGGCTCTTTCACTGTTTCATTCCTGCAGGCAAACCAGGCCCATAGCCTGCGTGGGGCCCTGGGGGCTGGGCCCCCCTGTGGGTTTTGCGGGCCCCATCCTCTGCTCCCCCTCCTCCCCCCGGCCCCCTCCCCCCTCCTCGGAGCAGTCTAATAAGGGAGGTTAGACCTCCCTTCTGCCTCCGCTGCTCCGCTCCTCCACCCCTCCCAGCACTCATAAGGGGGGGGGAAGGAGAGGCGGGGCGGCATGGCGGCCAGCGGGGACTCTCCCCGCCACTGCCGCCACTGCCCCTGCCCCTCTAAGCGCCCGTCGGGGCGCTCTTGAAGCTGGGGGTGGGGAGGAGAGGCGGGGAGAGTCCCCGCTGGCCGGAGGGGGGGAGGAGAGGCGGGGCGGCATGGCGTCCAGTGGGGACTTTCCCCGCCGCCGCCACCCCTCTAAGCGCCCATTGGGGCGCTCTTGAAGCTGGGGGGTGGGAGGAGAGGCGGGGAGAGTCCCCGCTGGCCGGAGGGGGGAAGGAGAGGCAGGGCGGCATGGCAGCCAGCGGGGACTCTCCCCGCCGCCGCCGCCCCTCTAAGCGCCTGTCGGGGTGCTCTTGAAGCTGGGGGCGGGAGGAGAGGCAGGGAGAGTCCCCGCTGGCCGGAGGGGGGGAAGGAGAGGCGGGGCGGCATGGCGTCCAGTGGGGACTCTCGCCGCCGCCGCCCCTCTAAGCACCCGTCGGGGTGCTCTTGAAGCTGGGGGACGGGAGGAGAGGCGGGGAGAGTCCCCGCTGGCCGGAGGGGGGGAGGAGAGGCAGGGCGGTATGGCGGCCAGCGGGGACTCTCCCAGCCACCACCGCCGCTGCCCCGCTAAGTGCCCGTGGTGGCGTTCCTGAAGCTGGGGGGAGGCGGCAGGCTGCAAAGCCTTCTTCTCTCCCCCCACCCCCTACCCCCCACCCCGTCCCCAGTCTTTGCAGGGCAGCGCTGGCCCCTGCAAAGCCTTCTTCTCTCCCCCTCCCATCCCCAGTCTTTGCAGGGCAGCGCTGGCCCCTGCAAAGCCTTCTTCTCTCCCCCTCCCATCCCCAGTCTTTGCAG
This sequence comes from Gekko gecko, assembly GCA_029375565.1. Classification (NCBI taxonomy): domain Eukaryota; kingdom Metazoa; phylum Chordata; class Lepidosauria; order Squamata; family Gekkonidae; genus Gekko; species Gekko gecko. The sequence goes on from JAPDNY010000008.1 coordinate 118,933,194, forward strand.
GGCAGCGCTGGCCCCTGCAAAGCCTTCTTCTCTCCCCCACCCCCATCCCCAGTCTTTGCAGGGCAGCGCTGGCCCCTGCAAAGCCTTCTTCTCTCCCCCCCTCCATCCCCAGTCTTTGCAGGGCAGCACTGGCTCCTGCAAAGCCGCCTTCTCTCCCCCCATCCCCAGTCTTTGCAGGGCAGCGCTGGCCCCTGCAAAGCCTTCTTCTCTCCCCCCCATCCCCAGTCTTTGCAGGGCAGTGTTGGCCCCTGCAAAGCCTTCTTCTCTCCCCCCCATCCCCAGTCTTTGCAGGGCAGTGCTGGCCCCTGCAAAGCCTTCTTCTTTTCCCCCCATCCCCAGTCTTTGCAGGGCAGCGCTGGCCCCTACAAAGCCTTCTTCTCCCCCCTCCACAGCGTAGAGGGAACATTAGTGGTGGGCCCCCTGAAAAGAACATGGGCCCCCTGAGCAAAAAGTTGTTAGCTACGGGCCTGAGGCAAACAGGATTTGGAAGGTGACACATATAAGGGAAGAACTCTAAACTCTTCACATGGGGCATGGAGTTAGGAATCTTTGTTCTGTGCCTTGAAGTGGGTGACCAAAATGCATAATAAGGCAGAAAAACACTGCCAAACTCTTGGCACCAGGAAGGGAGGGTATTCAGGGTAAACCTGATGATTGGACAGGCCAGGGTTGCTTCAGCCCTAACTCAGTTCAAAATGTTGTCCCTCTAGAGCAGTGTTTTTCAACTTTTTTGTGCAAAGGCACACTTTTTTCATGAAAAAAATCACGAGGCACACCACCATTAGAAAATGTTTAAAAAATTTAACTCTGTGTCTATATTGACTATATATAAAGTAATTCTCTTGAATAGGAATCAAATAAACACAAAGAAATTATTTTATAATTACTTTATTATGAAATAATAATACTTTATTTTATAATTGTTCATATGTTACGGATGAAATTGGAATTTTTCCCACGGCACACCAGACAATATCTCACGGCACACTAGTGTGCCACGGCACAGTGGTTGAAAAACACTGCTCTAGAGAACTGACGGGTACAAGGAGTGGGAGGCTCAGGGTGCATCACAATGGGTTAATGTGGCTCCTTAGTTTATCCTGTCCTGCCATAACAGCCCCTCCCCTCATTTACAAACGTTCTTCTCTGGGGGAAATCCCTTACCTGTCTCCTCCCCCACCCCTGCCTCAGTCCATACCTCCTCATCTTCTTCTATGGGAAATGGATAGAAACGTAACTTGAAAAATTCTCTCAAAATGCTGGTAATATCTGACTGCTGGAATTAAAGTCCATTTCCTTCTACGTAGTTGCCTTTTTGGGACCACAGCGTGATGGAACAACAAAATCTTGATTTAAAAACAAAACCAATGATTCTTCAGCTTAGAATAGGATTGTATCCTGGTGGTTTGAGGGTTTGTATTTTCTTAAGGATTATGAACTATAAAAAGTTATTTTCCCAAAACTGAAGCGTGCCTTCACCCCTTTAGTGAGCTGCCCTTTCCATCTGGCCACTACTCACCCTTTTTTGTCCGATTCCTGTATGGCTCCCCTATTGAGTAATCAGCCTGGTGGCTACTGACAGATCAGCCTTGTGTGCAGGGGCTGATTTTGGCAGGAAAATATGAGCAACTAAGGAACAGCCAAGGTTAACAAGTTTGAATTTCCTTTATACTGATTTAAACGATTCATTGCTCATGAACTGCATGCTCCTGTCACCATAGAGGAGTGGCTTAAAGAGTCGTGATTTGCACAGCAGATAGAGGGGAAGGGAAGGGGGCATGACTCTGCTTAAGCTGAGACCCCAGGTTCAATCCCCAGTATTCTTTTTATTTTTATCAGGTAGCAGGTGATGTGAAAGATCTTGACCTCAGACCCTAACAGGGGTAGACAGTTCTGACCTTGACAGACCAGTGCTCTAGCTCCATATGAGGCAGCTTCATATGTAATAGGATGCTCAAAATAAAAACTGAGCAGATTGCAGGTTCTCACTTTAGGATTTTGGAAGTCTCTCTGCCCCTAAGCTCAACACAAAAGACCCTGGTAAACCCATAACTGTATTGAAACATTGCAATGTGGAAGTGGATTTTTGCAATGCGATTATGGGAGAGCTGTTACCAGAAGCTTTTGCAATGCCACATAGTGCTGTCGGTGGCTGTATTTGAGAAATTGTGGGTGGATTTCCTGTTAATGTAACCATACTAGAAACGCTGATACGGTTTGCATTTGTTGGTTTTATGGCACGTGATGCAAAACTAATCTCTGTACATTTTTATACTTATCGAGATGAACTTATCTGTACATTTTTATACTTATCTATAAAAAAAATCTGTTTATATAAACTATAGGCCTTCTCTACTCTCAGATGGCTACAATTATGTGTCCGCACTAAGCCCGTTTTTAATTTATTACATATTTATTTCTTGGGTTTGCATCCCACTCCTCCCCACTATTGTGGGCCTCAGAGCGGGTTATGTCATGGAATAAACAAAGCTACAAATACAATTTTAGAGACAGCTGCCTTGCAAGTTGCAAATATGAGAACTATCTTGCCTTTTCTTGTAACATTATACCTGTTCTTGCCTAACACAAAAAGTGCATAAAATGTTTGTTGGTTTGGGTTTTTTTTTTGCTAGGATGTGGATGAAGTGTACGCAGGAGATATCTGTGCATTGTTTGGCGTCGACTGTGCTAGTGGGGATACGTTCTCTGATAAATTCAGCACTGACCTTTCCATGGTAAGTTCTTTCCCGGTTAAACTACTACAGCTTTCTTTGGATTTCGTTCATAAACAATGCCTTTACGTGTGGAAGTCCTTTAAAAAAGTTTATTTGTTGCAGCTATTACAAAACCCCTAAAGGGTATATAAGTTCATACTGACAATAGTTCCAAAAACTGCCAGGGTTAAAGGGCAGGGTCACCAATGTACAATGCGACAGATACACTGTATTTAAGATATGGTTACAAACAGGTTCTGTTAAATGTAACACTGTGCTCAAAATTCTGATCCTCTCCAGAAGGATCTGCCCAGTCTTGAGAGATAACTTAGCCTCCTGGATGCTTCCAGACAGGAGAGAATGGCCTCCTGGATGCTTCCAGACAGGAGAGAATGGAAACAGGCCCCAGGCTTGAGAATTTCCTCTTCCACCCTTCAGGGGACGCGGACACACACACACACACACTGAAGAAAGTGACAGCCACGGGAATATTTTGTTGCAGTTTGCTGGCAGATGAGGAATGGAGTGCAGATGAGTCATTTTGCAGGTGACAAGCCAGCTTTTCCAAGTGGTGTGCACTCGTAAGGACACCACCACCAATTGACCAGCATTATAAACATGATTGCTGTGTTCACTCTTTTGCATTTTCTGACATGCCTCTTCAAAACATAATTCCAGAACAGTAGCTGTGATCGTGTGGTGTAGCAAAATGAAATAGGACTCCGGTAGCACCTTAAAAACTACCAATATTTATTAGACACCGTGTGCTTCTGGTGAAGTGAGCTTTGACTCATGGAAGCTTATTGCTGGAATAACGCTGGGTAGTGTTTAAGCTGCTACCGGACTACTGTTTACATATACGTAACAGTGTCCTCCCATCTGGATACGGAGTGTTCCCAAGGTCCTCTGCAATTGCTGCAGTTCTTCCCAGCCCCTAGATCGATTGCTCCTGGGATCCCAGGATCTGTGCAGAGGAACGGCCATCAGGGACAGTTGGCTGAAAGAAGGATAGGATGATAAAACTGCCCCTTCCCTTCAGCCAAGCTGCACTTCCGGAAGAGGAACAATTTCAGTTTCTGGTCCTTCCTAGTTTCAGCCCCCTCACACACACACACTTGTGCAACTTGTTCCTCTGTGTATTCCCTGTGATTGATGTTTCCGGGGGTCAGAAAGACCCTGCATCGATGCAGAGGAACATGGGCAAACTATAGCTTCTGCACACGCAGTGGTTAACACACCATTTGCTGGGCATGGCTGCCCTGCGTTTGGGGACACACAAGCACCACTGTGCCTTTCTTTGAAAAGTCATTTTGCAAGGAAGTTAACTAAGTACACAGAAGAGTAGCTGTGAAGAGAAATCACTTGAAATGTCACTTGAGCCAAGGCCCTTTGAAACAAGAGGAACCTTTGCAAGAGTCCAGCAAATGGGCACAAAGCCCAGAATTTCAACTAAGAGGGAAAACCTTTTACTGTTAAAACACTTCTTTTGGTGCTTCACAGTGTCTGGTTTCACATGGCTTTCGTGGAATGTATACCTTGAACAGTAGCCAGTACTATGAACACACTGAACAACGCACAGTAAAGATTTCTGCAAAGATTGTTTTTATACTGAAAAGTGGTATTTTCCTCCTTTTTCTAGGAATCTATTCATGTCCCTGATCCTGTCATTTCTGTAGCAATGAAGCCATCCAACAAGGTATGACTCTTGAGAAGTGGCCATTAGTCAGTTATTTCCTTAGTTTGGGATGGAATGTTGCAGTCTTGTTGGGTTTCCAGAAAGAAACACAGAATGATGTCTTTGCATTTATTGAAGTGTATGAGTATGTTGTAATTTTTAGATTTTTGTCACACCCTTCCTTTGAGGAGCGGGGAATGGCACACATGTTTCTTCCCCACCCACCCTTTTATTCTCACAAGATTCCTGTGAGGCAGATTAGGCTATTTGTGTGTGACTGGCGTAAGACCACTTAGCAAAGTTCATAGCAGATTGGGGATTTGAGCCCGATGTCTCTGTACTGTTAATCTGAAAGTAACCACTATACCACACTGACTACCTTTTCTTCTGGAAAATGGGCCACATTTGCCATTGTGAGGGCTCCCCTTCTGCCAATAGACTCTGTGCCTTAGCCAAGGGATAATGTTGGGGCCACATGTGAGAGGTTCCCAGTTGAGCCACTGTGGTGTAGTGTTGAACTGTTGGGCTGTGACTAGAGAGGTCCAGGTTCAAGTCCTTGCTCAGCCACAAAGCTCATGCGGTGCCCTTTTGCCAGTCACACGCTGTCAGCCTCATCTACCTCATGAGATCACTGTGGAGATGAAGTGGAGGAAAAGAGAATCACGTATCTTGAGCTCCTTGGAGGAAGAATGGGATAAAAATGTGGTATCTAATAATGCTCCCTCTAAGCTGTAGAGTCTTGTGAGCAAAAATTCTACTTTGTGAGCTACTGGCATTAAAGTTGTGAGTGAACGGTTTGGCTACTGCATAGTTTGTTCTGGAGCCATCCTTCCTGAGCTAAGACAAAAATCTGTGAGCCAGAGGCTAAAAAACTGTGAGCTAGCTCACACTAACTTGGCTTAGAGGGAACACTGGTATCTAAAGAGTTCATAATATTCTGAAGCCAGTGTGTTTCATGAATATGAATGGCTTATGGAAACTGCCCAGTTGCACATCGATAGGTTTTTGTTGGAAACAAAATCCTTTGAACTCTCTTCTGACTGAATCATATTAACTGATATTGTGGATAATACTGTGGATTTTCCCCCTGCTTGTTAGAATGACCTGGATAAGTTTTCAAAAGGCATTAACCGGTTCACCAGAGAAGATCCTACTTTCAGAGTTCATTTTGACAACGAGAACAAAGAGACCATTGTTTCAGGAATGGGAGAACTACATCTGGAAATCTATGCTCAGGTGATTACTTGCTAAAGGCTACATGGGAGTAACATGATTTTGGGTCTCCCTAGTGGAGCATTTCTTCTTAACTTGGCATTTAAACATCATCCTATGCTAACTTAAAACTGCTTCTGTAGCTGCTACTGATGATGGTAGCTATACAATACAGGCTGCAAACCCACAGCTGGATTTGTGCTTAGTTTCTTCACATCCCATCTGTAGAGACAGAGGAGAATTCATTCACAATTACAGGGTGTGAGCCATATCGTATACTCTATGACTATAAAAATGTATCTGTTTACAAAGGTGGGATAAGGGTTTTTTTTACAGCTGTTGTAGATGTACGAAGATATTTTTTACAAGATAACTTCACCTGAACAGTCAGATTTCACGCTGGCTGGCCATTTTCCCTATGATCGTAAATAATATTCAGGACAAATTTGGGTTCTTCTACCAGATTTTGTCCCCTTGGCAGCCCATTCTAACCACTGTACGTTTTTGTGTTCTCTCCTTTCTTCATCTAGAGAATGGAAAGAGAATATGGCTGCCCTTGTGTTATAGGAAAGCCCAAAGTAGCCTTTAGAGAGAGCATTGTGGCACCGGTACCGTAAGTATCCACTACAGTGAGGGAGGGCCGGGGATGTTGCCTTTGGTCCAAACCGTAGAGATGGAATGGAGGGTTTTCTGAGCCTAAGAGAGCCTGTGGCCTAGCCCTTATTCTAGCTGTATGCAGATGGTTATTTTAACAACCTCTAGTAGTAGTAGTATTGAAGGCATTTTGCTAATCTTGTGCCGCGCGTTTTGGCTGGCGGCTATTCCGTATTACTTTCACTCCATGCTGCGGGTGCCAGAGAACTTGCATGTGCCAAGGGATGATTTCCTGCAGATTTAAAAAAAACAATAGGAATTCCATGTTAGGAAGCATCAAGCAAAAATCATATCCTAATTCCCATTTAGGACATTCTTGTTATGCTTGCTACTTTCTTTCCTTCTCCCCCTCCCCCAACCATTCCTCATTAACCTCTTATTGTAAATGGAACAGGGATGTATAGACTGGCAAAGTCTAGAACTGTGAGGAGGAATTTCCTTTCTGAAATATCTTTAAATAATTACATGACCCGTTGTGTCAAGGCGGACTTTTCACAAATTTCCAGTCTGTACATGTTGGTGCCTGGGTAGCTCATAGCCACAGTGGACTGTGAGACCAAATGTAAACTGGTTTTGTTTTGGCGGTGCTTCTGTAGCAGTGTGGAATACACATTGGAGAACAGCACTTCTGCGATGGATCTAGTTTGGGGGAACCTTTGCAAATGGTGCCTGTACCTCTCCTGGGGACTGCAGCCCTCTCTAGCCTTTCTCAGTATTCTTACACTGTGCTCTCACTGGTTTCTGCAGCTTTTTCTAAGCCAACAGGTGACCCAAAGCATATGGCTGATCTCTTGCATACGTGTCCTTGTATATATGAGAGGGATGGTGGAATGGAGTACAGTGAAATCTTTCAGGAAGATGTCAGTGTTCAGGCATGCTTCGCAAAGTTAGCTAGGTCGTGTCTCAAAGGGCCTGATGCATTCCAATTGTCTCTTCACATGGAATATTTCAGTGTGGGAACTGCAGCTGTGAAGAATTCAGCTGTGACTGCATGAAGTCCTTTGGTCATGTCATCTGGCCCTTTGGATACCCCTATTTTAAAAAATGGTTAATGGGCTTTGCTGTGCTTTGATTAATGTGGAATGGGTGCTGCCCCTGAAGTGGGTGGGACATCTCGGCTAGTGCTCTCCATTGATGATATAATGGGGTTGACCTTGGAGTGGCGGATTAGTGTCTGTGTGTGGAGGCCTCAGCCTCACAGAAGGGGGGACTGTGCTTTAATAGTCCCTTGCGTGTTTATGATCCACAGGAGGGGAGGAAGCAGCAGCCCCATGAGAAGGGTCAGAGAGCTAACTAAAGAAATCAGGGTGTATTTAAAATCATCAGCAAATAAAAGAAACACAGTGTGATTTATTTCACTTATACCCGCCTTCCCCCCCACAATGGCTCACATAGTTATTCTCTCTCCCATTTTATCCTTGCAACAACCCCAAGAAGTAGGTGAGGGTAAGACTATTTGACTGTCCTGAGGTCACTGAGCAAGTTTCCATGGCAAGTGTGGGCATTCGAACCTAGTTGCCTGAGGTCCTACTCTGACACTCTAACCATGACACCACACTAGCCTTCAGGATGTGCGTTCCAGGCCAGGAAGAACCAGCACACTGAACTGAACCTGAAAACAAAGTGGTACCTCGTGCAAAAAACTTGCACTAATGGCTCCACTATGACTCTAGTGTCACATATGTCATATAAATAATGTCCCCCAAAGCAGCTGGACACTGTGACTCTGCATAAACTGTGTGTTTGCATAATTTTTGCATTTTTAAAACTTTTGCATAATTGGGTCTTCTTTTTTAAGGTGAAGACCTTGAGAATTGTAAAAGAGCTGAAGCCCTGTCCCCAACCACTGGAAACCATAGTCAACCCACTCCTCTTGCTTTTGAGATTTCTGCAGTCATCCCCCAGTTCCTCAAAGCATGGGCAGAGCCCTCTATGAGGGCTAGAAACTTGCCTGTTTTTTAAAAAACACCACCAACCACCATGAAAATAGATTCTAAGGAAGGCGAATTCTGTGCCCTGCATGCAGAGCTGATGCCTTACTATGAACTCCGCCCCCCCTCCCCACGGGATCCCAGCAGCTTGATCCCATCCTCTGCTGTTCAGCAGCAGCAAACTGAGCACCAGGCTCTCAGGACATCGGTGTGACTCTGGAAGCAGCTCCAGGCTCAGGACCCCTGACAGCTCCTTCCTGTCTCGAGTCCTGTTGTGGGATTCGCTATGCTAGAACAATTTTTTCCACCAAGCAGGACTCTTCCTGTTTTTCTTTTACAATAATGGTACTTACCTGGGAGACAATGTCATGGATTAAAACCACGTAGGAAAATTCAAGGTAATCGTCGTTCCTTTTCTGAAACCAGCAGCAGAGGAGAAAATTTACACTCTAGCTTCATTATATACAGTTGTCAGTCAGGTGTATCTAATCACTGTGTATTGTCTTCAATCAGCATGAAATGTTGAAGAGCTAGGTAAACACAACAGACCGCCTCCCCCACCTCTGCTGGAGTGTCTTTTGTTTTTAGCTGCATGATAACATAGGAGAGGCAGAACCCTGAGTTTAAAAGACTCTCCAGTTGCTCAGACTGCCACTTGCAATTGACAAAAAAAAAGTGGCCATACTTTTTGCAGGGGAAAAGACTGTTGTTTCCATGAACAGTTTAATAACTTGAGTCACTGTGCTTGTGTAATGTTAAATTGCTATGGACACACCTTCCTTAGTCTGTGCTTTTGTGGGTGGGTGGGTGTGACTATGGAGTATAAAAGAAAGCAGGCCACATGGAACAGAACGACATTACATATTTCAGGTAGCAATGTGGATTTCCAGAAAATTGTTTTGGAAAAATCCCCCCCCACCCCGCAGTTCCAGTGCCTTAAAGGGCATGCCATCTGATCCAGCATGCTTGTTTTCACCTATTTTTAGTAAACAACTTTAAAAGGTTCCCCATAGCAACAAATAGTTTAAGAAATGTTTGATGAGAAAAAAAAATTAACCAGGTGTAGTTTAAATGTTACATTTAAAAAATTTACACTTTGTGTGGAAACTGACATTAGAATAACACTTGTAACAATTTAAAGGCAACATGGCATGTATTCCTCTTCTTTTTTAAATTTTAGCACACCCAGAGAACTGTGCATTATATGCCATGGCTGTTTTTGTCTGCTCATCTGCTTCAGTTGAATTTAACACATTTCACAGTGGTCACTAGGGCTCCTCAACTTCACTATTACTCTCTTTGGCATTCCTGTTTGGTCCCAGATCACACGGGTCTGGTGAGACAGTGTCCTTTCTACTATGTGAGAAGAGACATAATACATTTTTTAGTTTGGCTGTGCAGGTCAAATAAAAAATCAGGTGGTTTTTTTAAAAAAATGGACCACTATATGCATTTATCATGCCTTCCTCCTTCCCCGCCCCCCAAAAAAAATTAATTACAATTTTGAAACTGGCAAAATCCAGTATATTAGATAGCAAGCAGATTTGACCAGGTGTATAAAACTCAAAAATAATCTGAGGGAATACCCTGCATTACAAAAACAGTGGTGGGGAGGATGACATCAGCAATATTTGGTGATGTGAAATTCAAGGAATCATGGGATATTGCCCTCTGGAGACGCTCAGCCCATACACCGGTTTTCTTGCTTACGTGTGCATGTGTATATACACAAAGACACACACTCCATTGGGTGAAAAAGTAAGCTTTATACTGTGTGTGCTTGTTATCACAGCATCTCTGTAGCCACCCAAGATGTTTACACAGCATCTCCTCAGCTACCCAGTCTGTTCTACAAACGACTTTGTTTTAATAAGGGGCCATGGAGCCTTTACATAAACAAAGTAATGCTCCATTCAGTTCATAATTTCTTCTCATGGGGAAGGGAGAATGCACCTGGGAAGTACTGAGACTCCTTTGTGCAATAAAGTATCCTAGTAAACCCATTTTAGTAAGCCCATGGTATAAAAGAACAGTTCACAGAGAGTCCTTCCAAGTCAAGGAAAAAGTGCTGAAGAGGGCAAACCAAGATGATTGTTGCAGAGTCCCAAACTCTTCAGTTAAGAAAAGCAATGGAGGTGGGGGGAATGTGATAGGTCTATAAAATTCTGCAGGGGGTGGACAAAGTGGATAAAGAGTTTTGTCCCCCCTCCCCAAATACTAGAACTTGAGGGCATCCAATGAAGCCGATGGGCAGACAAAAGGAAAATGCTACTTTATGCAATGAGTGATTAAAATGTGGAATTCACTGCCAGAATATTTAGTGATGTCCACAGGCACAGATGACTTTAAAAGGGGCCTAGATAGATTCATGGAGGCTAGGTCTATCAGTGGCTACTAGCCATGGTGACTAAAGAACCTTCCACATTCAGAAGCACTAAGCCTCCGAATGCCAGAGCCAGGAGGCAACAACAAGGGAAGGCCTCCGCTTCTATGCCCTGTTGTTGGCCCTCCAGATGAACTGGCTGGACACTGTGTGCACCAGGGTGCTGGAATAGATGGGTCACTGGTGTGATCCAGCAGGGCTCGTCAAACACAAAAAACCATGGGAAAGGGGTTTGGATTAGTCTGCTCTACTCCTGGCAGTTGGAGGCCTTCTTAGGCAAGTAAATGTCCTCCTTGGTGCCTCCCAGAAAAGAATGGCCTTGTGTTCACTGCCTTCTAATATGCGTTGTTGTTGTTTTTGGCAACCAATTGTAGCTAGTAAGAGGGACAGTGGGAGAGAACATAATACTGCAGGTATCACTTAGAACGGCACCAGGCAGGTGGTTTTTTTGGCACGGAGGTAGAAAACAACCTTTTTTGGGGGGGAAATACTGACTGTTGGTTTTCTTAATGTGAACAATCCCCCCCTTACTCATTCAACATGCTAGAATTTCAGAATGAACCCTCCCCTGGAGGGCAGTTTGTCAGCCCTCATTCTTTGTTATGTTAACTCACCACTTGCTTGACACTTTCAATTTGTACCATGTTGTACCAGGTGTCTTCAGTTGAATTCTGCCATATTACATAGCCACAGGCTACTCGGGCTAGGTTCCGCACAGGCTCCATTTCAGCAGTTATATTCCCATGACTGTCTAGCAACAGAAACAAACAAAACAGACTGTTTTGAACTGAAAGGGAAGCCTTGATCTATTTAATGACTTTTAAAAAAAATAAACCCTGCCCTCCCTTTTATTGTAGATAACTTCTATGATATTGGCTGTCAGTCCTAGGCACCATCCATAAATTTGCATGGTGTACCACCCCTCCCTGAAATAGACAATAATGCTACTATAGGCCTCTATCACAAAGCTGGAGGCAGCAAGAAAAGTGGAAGACCCAACATGAGTTGGATCACATCAGTCAAGGAAGCCATGAGGGCCTTCAGTCTGCAAGAACTGAGAACAGCTGTTAACGTTAGGACATTTTGGAGACATTAATCCATAGGGTTGCCATAAGTCAAAAGTCTCTTGACAGCACTTAACACACACACACACACACACACACCACACCTCTCCCAATCCAGATTCTGAGTTTGCAAATTTGCACGCAATCTGCTTGCTTTATTATGAATCCAAAATTTAGACGTGGTTTAGATAGACTAGCTTTGCCCATTTTAAGAGTACAGCAGTTACGTTCTGCTCAGGATGTGACCTGCTCCGCTCAGTAGGGGGAAAACATTAGAGGGAACATTGCTCTTTGCCCCTGTTTTGAAGTGGAGGGAGCCAATAATCCCGATCTCACCTGTCCCTCCAGGACTTTGTAACCAGTCTGTCCCCTCCCCAGAGGGCTGATTGGTCCAGGTAGAACTGGATAGGGGAGCCAGCCTTGCTGCATCAGCTGATAGCCAGCCAGAGCTTACAGGTTGCCTATCTCTGGTTTAAAGGAAAGCTGTCAACTACTGTTCACAAGGCAGTGGTAAATTGCAAAACTTCACCAGCTTGGTTCAGTTCAGTGCTTAAAAGCCCACTCAAAAAGTGAAGGTTTTTTTTTTCTTTTAACCTGGAATGTTTTGTGCCTCTAGTAATTCTGACAGGTTTTTGATTCTGTTGTAGAATTCATTATCCACTTGCTCTGTATTCTTCCCAAACTCTCCTTCCACTGTGTAATGGACTTCTGGAGCAACGTGCTGGTCACCATGATGATAAAGGATCTCAGCTGTGCAGTTCACGGGGCTGTCCTGCTGCAGAAAAATGTGCATGAGTTTAAATTTTCCAGTATTTATTTATTATCACATTTCTACCCCGCCCTCCCCGCAAGCGGACTCAGGGCGGCTTACAATAGGGCACCAAGTGCCTACACATAAAACAGCATAAAAACAGGATAAAACAATCAACATTAAAGTGCTCAGTAGTTACAATGAAAATCTAACAAGATGGAACCACATTTACAAGATGGGACTCCCCCGAATCTTACATAACAATAAGGGGATTAAAACCCATAGTTGTTACTCAACTAGAAGCCAAGTGCTAGCATGTTTGTTTTTTAAGGAGAGATTCTTTTCAACATGAACTAACCAGCACTATACAGGACTAAGTCCTTGCTTTGAACACTATATATCCTAACTGCTCCAAGAGAATGTGACATGCATTCCTCTTCTATTCAATTGTTCTGATAACAGATGGTAGTTGAATACTATAGAATGTAATCAGATAGGGGAGCACTCTTCTGTTGTTGTGGAATTGTCCTGTGATAGGTGGTCTGACTGGCAGGCTAGCCTCTTCCTTACCACAGAAACATAGAGCTGGAAGGGACCTCTAGGGTTACCTAGTCCAACCCCTGCACAAAGCAGGAAATTCACAACTACTCCCCCCCCCCCACTTCCTCAGTGACCCCTGCTCTATGCTCAGAGAAGTGCCAGCCTTAAAAGACAGCAGGGGTATCTTTTCACAGCACCATAGCCTGCATTTCCATACCTTGGCAAAAACTGGGTTTGTGTGAACTGCGCTCTTACCTTTACTTAGACATAAATGTTTTATTCCACCATTGCCTCAAGCAGTAGGCATGAAATCTCTGCTGCTTCAGAGGGCAAGACTAATGGCCCTGAAGGATCACAAAAGTTGATTTCATGTGAACATTTGGGGAAATTCCCTAATGTGAAGAACAGTATGGTAATGGAACATCTTTCCAGTTATTTTGGGGTAGGGCCCTTTCTTGCTGGGAGGCTTTCCAAAGGAAGGGCTGGACGACCAACTGTTGGGAATGTTCTAGTTTGGGTTTCCTGCACTGAACAGGGAGTTAACGAAATGGCTTATAAGGACCCTTCTAGCCCTATGATTGGTGTCTTCGGGTAATGTGTCTTTTATGTTTAAAAGGAATAGGCTTAACCTATATTAAGTCTGAAACACTGTATCATAGACAATGAGGAATGCTGGGGGTAGTCAGCCATGTTGGTCTGAAGCAGTAGAACAAGTGGCACCTTTAAGACCAAAAAAGGTTTATTCAAGGTATGAGCTTTCATGTGCAAAGCAGACTTTTTCAAATAAGGAATGCTGTTCTTAAAAATAAGGGACTTCCATGTGGCTCCTAAATGCATTTACTAGGAAATGTGCTGCTTGATTTCTTTAATGACTTGGAAATATGAACTGGCTCCATTCAGCGGCATTGGCTTTGAGGTGAGAGGATATGAGAGATATCTGTAGGACTTCTGCAGAGATAAATCACTAGTGATTCCCAATTAGCTGGTTCTCACCAAGATCAGCACTGATTTCCAGCAAGGCTTTAACTTCCATGTAACAACTTGATATTCCACTGGGTTTTATCCCTGTGTGGACTGCCTGCCTCAATCCCATTAACTATATCAAGAAATGCTCAGCCCGTACTTGCATTCTGGCGCCTCTAGGTCATGACAACTGGTGATGCTGGTGGGAAAGTCTGATGCCGCTGAGGGGAATGGTTTACTTTTACTTACCGGTGTGAAATCATCCTTAGCAGGCTGCTAAAAGCCATGGGCTTTTGGCAGTCCCAACCAGGGCCATACACTAGATATGCAGGCCACCAAGCTTTTTGGATGGCCTGATCTTGCCATGCTGAGCCACCTTTCTGTACGTTTTAGGCTGGGTTATGGTAATGTGCTCTTGGAGGGGCTGCCCTTAAAGACAGTATGAAAACTTCTACTAGTCCAAAATGCCACTCCTTGGTCATTAACAGGAATATGAGCCGTTTCCATCATATTCCACTGCTCTCAAAACAGCTTCACAGGCTTCAGAGTTGCTCGTATTCTCCTTTAAAGCCCTTCCTAGCCTTGTGCCTCATATCTGAAGGACTGTCTCTCCTTGTGTCGTAAGCGTGTGTACTAACTGCTTTCCTTGGGTCAAGAAGACCTGTTAACTCTGCCTTCCCTGAGAGCAGCCTTCCTGGTGGAATGAAGCTCCTGCTGGCAATCTGTAGGATCACATCACTGCTGGTCTTGTATGAGAAGAAGCTGGCTATACATGTTGTATATGTTCATTTAGGATCAGAGTGCCAGAGAGATATTTTTATTCAAAGCCAAGATTGTACATTCTGCACTTCCTTGGTGCAGACATTTGCTTATTTTTGGAATGGCTTCCTTATGCCTGAACATGCCTGCTATAGGAAATGGCTCACCCTAAAGAAGGCCTATCAGCATAAACCAAAGAAATGCCACTTACTTTGGGGAGGATTTCTGCTATTGAAAACTTAAGGCGGTATTTATGCCCAACGCCTGCAATGTCCTGGGGGAGAGAAAGAATATGTCACTTGTCTTCCATTCAGGGGACTCCTGTGACGAATGCAGAGCTACTGGTTAGTCTTGAAAAGCAGTTAATCTGGAACATACAGAAGGTACCCAGAAAGCCGTGTCTTCAGCTCAATTTAAAAACAGTTAAGGCCCATTTCACTACGATGAGCGATGCACAGGTATTCTCCTCTCCTAGTGAAGTCAGCAGAATATTAAATGCTAGCTTTGGCCAGCCAGTACCCAATGTTTGTATCCACTGATCTGTTGTGTTTCAGTGCCCTGTTAACTTTGTACCACTTCTGGTCACTTCTTCCTGTGCTTTAGAGAGGATGAAAGACAACTTGTTGAGAAGACAGGAGGGAGTCTTTATTTCTATTGCAAAAATTTTTACACTTCTGCCCAAACACCAGGCATTTTCTGTATTGGTTCGAGTTGCGTAGGGAGAGCTGACTTCTGTGCCTTCTCCCGCGCTTGCTGAGAGCAAAAGGGATGCTACACCATTTGACATTTCCCCCTTCCTTGTAAACTGGGCCAATCACATCCTCCTAGAGCTGCTGCATTGCCCACTGTGCTTATTTCAGCTCATCACGGGAGAGGACAGCCCTGTCTAGTACAGGAAGGCTCAACCTGCAGGTGGGTGGCACAGGGTGTGCCATGCTCTGTTGACACAAGGGAAGGAGCAGTGCAATCCCATTCAGAGTCACTTCAGTCTGAGCCCAGTGGAAGGCACTATCTGCTACCTTTGGTCGGGGCTGTGTGTCCAGGAACCACCAGGCCCCGGCGCTCAGCAAACTCACGAAGGGGGGAGGGGTGAGATAGAGGGGCGTGCATTGCTCTGTGTTTCGCCCAGTGGTGAAAAATGGTGGTGGGCGGAGGTTGCTTAGAAAAGAGAGCTTCATATCGTGAATGGGAGACGGGCCGCGGAGGAGGAAGCGTTTCGTTTTTTTAGTACAAGCCCCTCCTGAGGACGAAGCGGTCCTCGGGAGCGTGTAGCACCCCTGCACTGAAAGTGGATGCAGAAGCGAGCCGCCGCCGCCGCTTTCTCCTCTCCGCCGCCCCGCCCCGCCTAGGTCTCGGCGTCTGGGATCCGGCCTGGGCCTCCCCGTCCCCCTCCCCTCCCCTCCCCGGGCAGGTGCTGGCTCACCTCTCGGCTGGCCTGGCTGACTTGCCGCACCTCGAAGATCTTGTTGGGCCCGCCGTGCTGGTAGTTGATGTAGCTCCCCACCACGCCGCTGGCGCGGGTGGCCGGGTAATGGGTCGGCGGGATCTCCATGGGGCCGGCGGTGGCGGCTGGGGCGCGCTTTGCCTGCTGCTCTGCCAGGCCGCGGCTGCGAGGGTGACCCCTCCCTGGCGAAGCGGAAAGGTCGGCCGGGCTGGGCTGGGCTTGGGTGGCGGCGGTGGCGGGAGGGGGAGGAGGAGGAGAGCGAGGAGCCGCGGCGGCGAGGGTCTCCGCTGGGGGTGCCGCCGCCGCCTCCTGGAGAAAGGCAGGAAACGCCAGCAAGAGCAGGGGGAGAAGAGCGGACGGGGCGGAGCTGCGCCACATCTGCCCGGAGGGCCGCATCTGGAGCGGGCGGCGCAGGGCACGCCTGCGGGTTTCGTTCGCCTTTGTAGAGGAGCAGGGAAGGAGAGATTTGGAAATGGCCTCCGCGCCAAAAATAATGCAGTTAAGAAACTCGCCCTAGGCCTGTTTACTTGGGGTCGAAGCCCGCTGAGTTGGTGGGGCTTTACTTCCACGTAGATGTGCGCAGGGTTTCGGCCAGAGGGCTTTGGCCCCGCGGGAAACGCCCGGCCCTTCAGCTTGTATACTTGGAGGGAAGCCACACAGCCGGTGGTGGTTGCGCTTCAGCCCAAAGCCGCGGACTTGCTCGGAAGCCAGCCCCGAGCCCCAGTTTTAGGGGACAGCCGCAGAGTGATTTCATTTTGGGGGAGCGTTTGTTGGCGTCAGTAGTTGGATGAAGGAAAGATATATCGGGCACGCACTTACCTGCAATGCTGCTTGTTTAATTTATTTAACTCATTCATACCTTGCCTTCCTCTCCAGTGGGAGACTTACATCCGTCTCCTCACCATTTTATCCTCACAACAGCCCTGTGAGGTAGGTTCGGCTGAGAGCACCTGGCTGGCCCAAAGTGATCTGGCAAGCTTCCGTGGTGCAAGTCGGGTTTCGGATCTGGGCCTCCCAGATACTTGTCTGACACTCTTAACCCCTGCAGTCACCGGCGTCCCCCACCCCCGCACTTCATTCTGAACTCTCCTTAGAAGCTAAAACGATTAAACTAAAGCTATTGTACTTTGGTCAAAAGCAAGGACAGATGTTCTCTTTCAAGCGCTGGTCTTCTGGATGGGTGGGTGCCTTTTGGAGGGAGGGGTGTGCTGCATATGTTTCCTATGCCATGAGAGGGGGGAAAATGATAGTTTTCCTGTTAAAGATGGATGAGGGTGAACTTAAGAGATATAATGCATATATTATTAATGCCTATATTAGACTTTGGGGCTGAGTTGGTAGCCCTGTTTGTGTTAAATCATGTATGTGAATATGTACTTGGATACACGCCTTGTATCAACCACACCTTCAAGTTATACATAGACAGTAATGCGAGACTTAAAGAAACATCAAACATACACTACACATATTGTACATACATTAAGTGTGAATTGTGAACAGGGTACGAGAGAGCATGGTTTATGCCAACATGACAAATATGTGTTTAATCATCACAGGCATTATGTCACAGTAATTGTATACCAAGGTTGGTTTAACTAAGGCATGCAAAAATGAACAAACAAAACCCTGGGCCTGATGGGACAAGAACATTAGCAGAACCCTGGTCTGTTTAGGCTGGAATCCTCTTCAGGGGCCCCAGAAGACCCACAAGCAGGAGCATTGAGGCCAAAGTCCCCCCACACACACACACACACTTGTTTATACCAGCAGATGGTACGTTGCCTCTGAATGTGGAGATTCCATTTAGTCATTGTGTGTAATAGTTGAGAACATAAGAAAAGCCAATGTTGGATCAGGTCAATGGCCCATCTAGTCCAACACTGTCACATGGTGGCCAAAAATACCAGGTGTCATCAGAAGATCCAGCAGTGGGGCCAGGACACTAGAAGCCCGCCCCCTGTTGCCCCCCCCAGCACCAAGAATACAATGCATAACTTGCCCCACACTGAGAGTTCCAATCTATACCTTGTGGCTAATAGCCACTGATGGACTTCTGCTTCATATGCTTATCTAATTCCCTCTTGAAGCTGTCCATGCTTGTAGCCGCCACCACCTCCTGTGGCAGTGAATTCCATGTATTACTCACTCTTTGGGTGAAGAAGTACTTCCTTTTACCTGTTCTAACCCAACTGCTCAGCAGTTCATGGAGTGCCCACAAGTTCTTGTATTGTGAGAAAGGGAGAAAAGTACTTCTTTCTCAACCTGCTCTATCCCTTGCATAATCTTATAAACCTTGATCATGTCACCCCTCAGCCATCGTTTCTCCAAGCTAAAGAGCCCCAAGCATTTTAACTTTTCTTCATAGGGAAAGTGTTCCAACCCTTGTATCATTCTAGTTGCCTTTTTCTGCACTTTTTCCAATGCTATAATATCCTTTTTAAGGTGTGGTGACCAGAACTGTACACAGTATTCCAAATGAGGTCGCACCATTGATTTATACAGAGGCATTGTGATACTGGCTGATTTGTTTTCAATTCCCTTTCTAATAATCCCCAGCATAGTGTTGGCCTTTTTTATTGCAGTTGCACACTGTCTAGACATTTTCATTGAGTTATCTACTACAACTCCAAGATCTCTCTCTTGGTCAGTCTCTGCCAGTTTGGACCCCATCAATGTGTATTTATATTTAGGATTTTTGGCTCCAATGTGCATCACTTTGTACTTGACCACATTGATCCCCATTTGCCACGTTGATGTCCACTCGCCAATCCTTGACGGATCCCTTTGTAATGCCTCACAATCCTCCCTGGTTCTCACCACCCTGAACAACTTCGTGTCATCTGCAAATTTAGCCACTTCACTGCTTATTCCCAACTCCATTAATAAACAAGTTAAAAAGCATTGGACCAAGTACTGATCCCTGTGGTACCCTACTGCTTACCACCCTCCACTGAAAAAATTGCCCATTTATACTCACTCTCTGTTTCCTATTAATTAGCCAGTTTTTTCATTTTATAACTGTTTATTTATAGTTTATAACATTATACACATCTTACTTACGATTATCATATACATAGATGCAAATCAATTTTTTACATCATCGTTTCCAACCAAACATACAAATTTTCCCATCTTTTTTCAAATATATCCTATTCTTTCCCCTGCAAAAATAAACTTAGCCTGTCCATTTCTGACAGAGACAGCAATTTTTCTATCAATTCCTCCTTTGAGGGAATTTTTTCTCCCTTCCAACATTTGGCTAATAATATTCTTGCTGCGGTAAAGATGTAGATTATTACATACTTGTTTTCCTTACTCAACCTATCTGGAAGAATATTTAGTAGAGCCACTTCCGATAAAAAAGGTAGTTCATTCCCAGTAATCTCTTTTACTATATTAAATATTTTACACCAATAATTTTGCACTCTTTCACACCTCCACCACAAATGTATGGATGTACCAACATTATTCTTACATCTCCAACAGTTTTTACTAATATTTCCATAACACTTTGATATGCTATCCGGTGTCCAATGACATCTATGAAACAACTTAAGTATATTCCCTTTGTACGGAGTCGCGCTCATCATTTTGGCTGCAGTCCATACTTTAGACCATTGTTCTATCTCTAACGTGTCCTAAGTCCTTCATCCATGCAACCATAGCCCCTTTCTCGGTTTTGTCTATTAGATAATCTGATAGTAAAAAATTATAAAATTTTTGTATTTGCTTATCATTTGAAGAGACCCGTATCTTGTCGAGTTCATTATTATTGTCATAGAATCCTATTTTTTTATCTTTATTGAATCTTGATGTTAATTGCATAATATCCCACCACGTGAGTCTGATATTCTGGGTGTTCAGCTCTTCTTTTTTTTATTTTAAATTATTATCTTTATCTAGAAGATCGTTATATGTCATTTTCTTGCTTTTATCAATCAGCGTCAGTTTTGTGTTAGCCTCTATAGGAGCTACCCATTTCAGAATTTTAGAACAGTAAGATTTTCTAGTTTCTTTCCATATTTTCATTAGAACACCTCT
Source organism: Gekko gecko (assembly GCA_029375565.1). NCBI lineage: Eukaryota > Metazoa > Chordata > Lepidosauria > Squamata > Gekkonidae > Gekko > Gekko gecko. The sequence continues at coordinate 118,953,325 of JAPDNY010000008.1, forward strand.
TATTGTATGACACGTAAAGTTCTTGGTGCATTTATCTTCATCATACCATACATATTTATGCCAACCCATTGCTAAATTAAATCCTTCTAAATTTAGTAGCCTGCTGTTTTCTAATGTTACCCATTCCTTTATCCAGCTTATCCTGTGACTATTGAGCTTACTTAGGGGCCTTTGATGAGGAACTTTATCAAAAGCTTTCTGGAAGTCAAGGTAAACAACATCTATTGGGTCCCCTTTGTCCACATGTTTGTTCACTCCCTCAAAGAACTCTAAGAGGTTACTGAGACAAAATCTTCCCTCACAGAACCCATGTGGAGTCTGCCTCAATAGTTTTTGTTCATCAATGTGCTTCCTAAGTTTTTCCTTAATAACAGTTTCTACCAACTTACCTGGTATCGACGTCAGACTGACTGGTCTGTAATTTCCCAGATCTCCTCTGGAATTCTTTTTAAAGATGGGAGTGACATTAGCTACCTTCCAGTCCTCAGGAATGGAGGGCAGATTTTAATGAAAGATTACATATTTTTCTCAGGAGATCCACAAGTTCACATTTGAGTTCTTTCAGAACTCTCGGATGTATGCCGATAGTTAAAGACCTTTCTTCTATGAATCTGTGTAATCCCCTTTCAAGGTAGTCTGTTCCACAGTTTAACTATGCATTGTCTGAAAAAGCATTTCCTTTTATCTGTCCTGTTCCCTTTCAGCTTCCACAAATTCTAGCATTGTGGAAGGGGGGGGTTCACTCTCTGACTGCTAGCTCCACACTGTGCATAATTGTGTCAACCATATTCCTATAAATCTGTCATATTCTCTATCATTTATTTCTTCTTAGCTGAAAAGTCTCTGTATTATTTAGTCTTGACCCCAGTTGTCTGGGGAAAAGGCAGGCATATAAATATTTGTGAATGCATTTAAATTAGATAAAGCAGTATTCTAACAGCAATTTAACACCACTGCATAGAGCCTTTGCCAGTAAACCTAAAGGCACCCTATAATTTGGGGGCGTTGGTGCCAGTCTCTGCCCACCCATGTATGCTACATGATTAGGCAGTACTTTTCCTGATAAACGACATGGCTGTGTCTTGTTTTGCAGGTTTGACTTCACTCATAAAAGGCAGAGTGGTGGGGCCGGCCAGTTTGGTAAAGTGATAGGATTTGTAGAACCCCTGGAGCCAGACAACAACACCAAGGTGGAATTTGAAGACAGAACTGTTGGAACCAATGTCCCAAAGCAGTTTGTGCCAGCCATTGAAAAGGTAACGTTTCTCTGTATTTTGTAATGAAAATAAAATCAAATGAGATGTTCTGTGTAATCCCCTTTCAAGGTAGCCAGTTTTGCAATTTAGCTAATGATCAAGAGCCTGGGCTCTAATCTGGGAGAACTGGGTTTGATTCCCCATGCCTCCACTTGCAGCTGCTTGGGGATGGCCATTTTCTCCAGCACGTTGGTTGTGAAGCCAGATGATCAACTGTGATAAAAACCCAAACGAAATAGTGACTGAGTGCTGAGTAATAGTGACATTGCAAAGATTTGTTCAGGATTTGTAACTTTTTAAAACATGCTTATCTGATTTGCAGACTACTGCCCCTTCCTGTAGCAGCAGCTTTTGGTAGAAGTAGTATTCTTCCTGCCCTTTCCATTCCTTGCATTTCTATGATACTGGAAAGCAGAGTCACGGAGTCATGATTGTGTCCTCCTGCCTTTTGGCCCACTTGACTATTTTTCCAGTGATAATGTGCTAAAAACCTGTTCCACATGCCTGAGGTTAGCTAGCTTACTCAATTCTCTCACACTGTTGGTGTGCACATGTGAAAAACAGGCAGTTCTGAATGCCCCGTGCAGGAAGGTTTGTCTATAGTCTGAGCTTTCCACCATGCATGTGATTTTTGGGCTTCTGCTCGTTTGCAAGGCCAGCATAAGATAAGAAATTCTGGTGGTTCTTCCAGGTTTCTTTATTCTTATGGCAGTGCCCTCTTGTGGTGAAAGATACATTTCGTTCTTTTAAGGATTTCAACCGTTCTTTTTCCGATGGTTCTCTCTCACTATGACTCGGTGTGTTCATGTAAATGAAACAGGTGCTTTAGGGAATTGTCTTTGCAATACACAGGAACTACAGGATTTTTCAACTTCAGATAAAGTTTTACTATATTTTAAAAAGGCGAAGGCCCTAGTGGTGTAGTGGATAGTTGGACAAGGATTTTGGAGAGCCAGGTTCAAATCCCCGTCCTGCCAGGGAAGCTTGATGAGTAATTTGAGCTACTCACACATTTTCAGAATATCCTACCTCATAAGGTGGTTGTGAGGATAAAATATACCAGAGGAGAAGGATGTAAGCTGCTTTGGGTCCCCATTTAGGAGAAAGGCAGGGTAGAGATAAAGCAAATAATATAAAGTTTTTAAAATGCGCGGTCATACCCTTAAACTTGGTTAATATTATAAGCACATAAATGCCACCCCTGCTTCCATTGTGGCTTGCAGGTTGAAGCCAGAGTTGTTGTCTCAAGGCTTTCCCTATCAATTCAGGCAAGTCCTTTTTCTTTCAGCAGTGTTCTGGCAGCAAAATATTATTTTGCTGGGTTCTCTCCCGCCACAGCGCCGGTTGCCTTCTCCAGCACACAGGACAAGCTGCGTTTTTGTCATTTGCACTCACTAATGCCGAGGCCATTCTTTTCAGGGATTCCGTGGCGCATGCGAGAAAGGTCCCTTGTCAGGTCACAAGATTTCCGGAATACGGTTTGTCCTGGAGGATGGCGCTAATCACATGGTGGACTCGAACGAAATCTCTTTCATCAGGGCTGCCGAAGGTGCCCTGAAACAAGGTACCACTTCACAGATGAGCTACTTTGTGACCTCTTCCTTACAAGCCTTCTGCCTTGCCTTGCCTTCGCTCATCCCTTCAGTTTATTGCAAATGGCTACCCAAAAGGCACCATTCTCAGTCCAGCTCTGTCCTTTTCCATTTCCATTTCAGGCTTCCAGTCTCTTATGGTTCTGAGCCATGTTGGGGAAATGAGGAGTGCGGGAACCTTTTCATGCACCCTCATTCTCACCGTGTTCATTTTGGGGTGGGAGAGAAGCTGGCTTCCCAATTGCATCAAGAAAGAGAGAGAGAGAGTTCTTCTAAAACCAAACTCAGTTTATTCCGTTACACACTCTTAAGTCAGAAAACGTTTTGAAAACACTTTTGCATTTCAGTATTCAACATAGAATATTTAAACACAACCCCAATACATAAATAGTGCACTTATAATTCTATAAAGGATATCCTTGGTGGTTCTGCCAAGACCCATAGCAGGGTAGTTGATCAGAACAACAAGGAACAAGACTAAAATCAAACATTAAGTACTCTTTTTCACCCACTGAAGCTAATGTAACTGTCAGTCAAGTCTGTGATGAGCATTTGACATACATCTGACATATACAACAAAGTCAGCCCCTTTCTTTCTATCTCTGGGGTCAGGGAAGTCAAGGAAAGCTGGGTTAAACTGGGGTGACTCACAGAATCAAGGAAGCTAGCTTCTGATACTCTTATCTATTTAGAACTTGATACTAACTTCTGACTTCCACCAAAGTATAAACATTCCCCGTAGGCAAAAGCCACCTGAGTCAACTTCGTGTCCAGTGAAGGCCACAGCAGAGTCCTGAAGTTTCCTGGGATCAGAACAGAGCCACATTTTCAACTGAGACTCAGTCCAGCCTAAATTCCTCAACAGCCACCCCCTTCTACCCCATCTACAGTTTTTCTCTCTCCCCTACAGTTCACCCCAGTCCTCCTTGGAGCATGCTCATTGACCTCCAAGGCCCACACCTGCACATACGTTTTCTCTCCTACATCTTTTTATTCCTGGAAAAGCTTCCCCAGTAAGTCTCTGGCTGATTTCCCACTACAGCTGCCGTTTGCCCTACACTATTGGTCAATTTCACAACAGCGGCGCAACACCGAGGCAGCTGTAGTGGGAAATCAGCCTCTGTTTCTTCTGTCAAAATTGGCCCCTGTTGCCTGGCTTCTTCCCGCCCCTCCGTCACCTTGGTCCTCTCTAATGCATCTACAGCACAATCCTGTGTGTGATTACTAAGAAGGAACTCCCATTTTATTTGATGGAATTTTATTTTCACAAAAGCCTTCATAGGATTGCTGCTTTGACTGCAAGCTCTCTGGACAGGAAACGTTATTTCTGTGTACTGTGCCTTGCTTAGTATGCTGTTCACACTGAATAAACTTTTGGTGGTAATTCGTTTTTCCAATGGATACGTTTCTTTTTAAAAGATCAAAAATATATTAGTAATTTAACTTGCACAGAGACATTAATCCTACCTCTCTAGGATTTTATACATTCTCGAAGGCTGGAGCAGACTCATTTCTCCATCTGCCTCCCCCCCCCCCCAAGTGATTCTCAGCTGCTCCCAGTTTTCATTGTTCTGGGAACGTATTCTGCCATCCTCAGGGCCGTTTTCATGAGTTTTTTTCCTTTTTGGAGGGAGGTGGGTTTAATTTTACAAAGACATCGTTTTCTGTATACCTGCAGAGTTCTCCGAGTAGATAGAGACCCATTCCTCATTTGTGGTAGCCTGACCTTGCTGCTTTGGGAAGGGGTCATAGGTCAGTCTTAGAGCAATTGCTTGGCATGTAGAAGGTCCCAGATTCAGTCCCCGGCATCTCCATTTAAAGGCTATGGCAATAGGTGATGTGAAAGACCTCTGCCTGGGACCCTGGAGAGCCGCTGCCAGTCTGAGTACGCAGAACTGACGCTGATAGGCCAAGGGTCTGGTTCACTACAAGGCAGCTTTGTGCGCATTTGTGTGATTCGTACAGGGCGCTGGCACTTTACGACTGGACGCAAGAGTCACAGTGTAGTTGCTTTCCATCTTTGGTTCTCTATTTGTATTGACTTTCTCTTATGAATGTTAGTAGACGACATATATCGTGACATGTCCTAGTAGTTCTGTTTTGTATTTTCCATTTTCAGTTTTTAAATATAATAAAAAATACTGCTAGAAGAATATATATATATATATGTATGTATATATGTGTGTGTGTGTGTATACACACATGAAGCAGTATCCTAGCTGATCATCTCTCCCACCCACTCCCCAGTTATGGAAAATGCAACAATATGTATTCTCGAGCCCATTATGTCCGTGGAAGTTGTCGCACCCAACGAATTCCAGGGAGCGGTGATGGCGGGAGTCAATCGCCGTCAAGGCATCATCACAGGGCAAGACGGAACGGAAGGCTACTTCACCATCTATGCTGATGTAAGTGTGCTGAAGCACATTTCAGACGTTGCTCTTTTCCACCCACAGTGCTCCACAATGGTGATTTATAGGTATTCTGTAAATGTTACTGTTTGGCCCACAGCTCATACCAGAAGTTCTGCTGCTAATATTTATTTCATTTGTTACAAGCGTATTCCGTTACAAAGCCAGCTGGTTTAAAGAGCGAGACGTGGAGAGTTTTAGCACAACTTTGTGGTTCTCAGACCTTTCGAAACGGGACCCTCTTCTGAGCGTTCTCTGTCTTTCGGGGCTGGCCACAGGCAGTGCAGGTCCTGGAGGCGATAGGGGATCAGGGACGCCTATCACCGTATGCAGTGCTGGCAGCCAGGAACAGGTCCACACCCTTTTGGAAAGAATGGGGGTATTTTTTATATTTATTTTTGTTTGTTTATGTTATTTAGAGTCCACCTTTCTCAGTGGGCTGAAAGTGGATTACACCGAGGGAGTCAGTACAGTCAACAGGACGGGACATTTAATAAACAATGAAATAAGATTCAGGTTGTAGAACCAGCCAGGAATTTAAAAAGCAGAACTGAAGCAAAGCATAAGTATTACCATGACTCATTAAATGATGCAAAACTACACAGCAGGGTCTAATTTGCTGCCGTTCATTGATCTTGCTCTTTGAATGGCCGATAGAAATTCCAGGGGTGTGGTTGGAAGGCAGATAATACATCAGGCATTGTCAAAGCTAAGCAGGCTGGTTCTGACACTGCCTAGATGGGAGACCACAAGGGAATCTCTGTGGATGCCCCACTGAGTTCCACAAGGGAAGAAAGGAATGCAACTAGCGCATTAAATAATAATAGATAGAGGCAGGAGTGTTGAAGAATTAGCTGTGGCAGGAATGCATAAGGCATGGGAATCTGTTCTGCTAACTACTGGAAATTCTGTTCAGCACTTTTCAGGTTTCTCTCAACCATTTCTGAAGTTTGCTCTGCAGAATATGTTACAGTTCAACCTGAAACACTCACAGTAACCAGAGGTGTTGCTGTTCATTTTCTGCTTGATGATTTTCTCTCTTGTTGTGCATAGGTTACTGTGAGAGTTATGGTGTTCAACAATTGCCCTTCGTGTTATATTCAAAACTTTTTAAATATCGTTTATTCGTTTTTTAAATGACTGGAGGTAGTGCAGGAAGTTAAGGGGGGTGTCATTCCAGCTCCCGTTTCAGTTACAAGGCACAGAGTCAGCATCAGTCCAGCTTTTAGCTGTTTTAATTAAACTTTTATTTGATTGTCACTAATATATAGGACATTTTAGGAAGGGAAGGAATAGGGAAAGGGATAAGACATAAAGGAAAATTTCCCATCAGGCTTATATAATAGCTGTTGCAATACGATTCCCATCTTAAATATTTTTTCCATGCCTCTTTCATTTGTATAATTTCAAAAGCTATAGATGATTAATCCAGTCACTAAAATCTTCTGTTGTGGTTCCTGGAAAAGTATATATTCTTTATAGTTCAAATAACATTTATCCTAAGTTTATAGTAACTATAATCCATTATTCATGATCTCCCTTTTCACAGTTTCTTTTCACCCATTCATAAAATGGTATCCAATTTTCTCTCACATTTTGCTTACTTTGGTCTTTCAACAAGTCTGTCAATATATCCATTTCCGCAACTTTTAGCTGTTTTATATGGGCAGCAAAAAGGAGATAGAACAAAGCCATATCTTTAAAAGGCTATGCTGGAATGTTTTGAAAACCAAGATGATACATTTTATATATTTTATCTGGTTTTTTTAACAGTACACACAGACATTCTTGTAACACCATGAATGTGATCTACAACCCTAATAGCATAAACATTTGGGTTCAGGATGTTTTGTTGGGTCTGCATGAAACTCAGCCCTGTTGTGGAGCCAGGGCTGGGGACCAGGAAGACTCCAGTTAAACAAGTTCACCTTTTAATGGGTGTGGTTCTGGGTTGATACTTGGGGGGTCATCTGATAACATTCTAAGCCAGGCCTTCTGCACCCGGGGGGGGGGCGGGGGGGAGCCATTCCAGAAGATATAATTGGAGGGGTGTATTCATGTTAGAACATTGAACTTAGATTTGAGAAGGTGAAGCTAAGCAGCGTAATTACTGCAGATACTGCAGGTTGTATCTGAGGAAATGTGCAGACACATGAAAGCTCATACCTTGAATAAAGCTTTGTTGGTGTTAAAGGTGCCCCTGGACTCAAACTTTGTTCTGCAGATTTACAGAAAGACTTAATGATTTTCTACCTAGTAAATTATATGTCAAATGTAACTTGTCCATCAGGTTCCCTTGAACAATATGTTTGGATACGCGTCAGAACTGAGGTCTTGCACAGAGGTAAGTAAGCAGCTAATTTCTAACCATATGAAACCATTCCTTTATCCAGAAGTAAGCATGCGCTCTTGTGTCCCGTTGCCTGTGTCCTGTGATTTCTGTTGTCACGCACTCAGGTCCCGCAAGCAGAAGGATTGCAGCTGCTCTCGGCTAATCCTAAAGAGCCGGGTAGAGAGAAAGGCCTGTGGTGGAAGGAGGGGGTCGAATAAGCAGGTGCCTGGGAAGGCCAAGGGAAGTAGGGAGGGCCTAGCAAAGGAGGTTTGTGAGCAGCCCGGAGCACTTACGGAAAGAGAAGACTCAAAGAAGGTGACAAAGAGGGAAGGGAAATAGGGAGACCCAGAAGAGCACGTCCGCGCACTCCTCCCTCTGCAGGGGCCCTTTCGCCATTGGCAGGGCTGGCTCAACTCACAGAGGCCGGTTTCTGTCTCCTGGCTGCAACGGCCAGACCGCACCGCGTGCCATTCCCGAGAGGGCCCGACCCTCAGGGACACTGAGGGGGCTTCACTGGGAAGGGGAAAGGAGCAAAACGTCTTCCTGTGACGTCTCGGTGGGCAGAGGGGCTGGAACCAGCCTCGGGGGTTTTGATAACAATAAGCAAGGAGGTGATGAACAAAATAATGAATGGGGCCAGTGCAGTGGTGTCACTGTGTGTGTGTGTGTGTTGATGCTACAGGCGTGCTTGTGTTTGTCATGTATTGTGGAAAGTAAAGCCGTTCCTAAAAAGAGGCTGAAAGGCAAGGAGGACAGAAGCCTGGGGAGTAAGCCACTTTGGGTGAAGACACGGCGGCAAAGAGCACCAGCTGTAGAACACTCCCTGGCATCGGAGAGTGAGGGCTGCGTTGCATACAGAATCTGTGCTTCTTCCTGCTCTAAGTCCCTGATGCAGGGATCCACTGCTGGTTGGCAGCTCCTTGAGATACGTATTCTTTTAAGCATGTACATTAGAGATATGTGTAAAAAACTCACCTTCTGAAACAGTGCCAAGGCCAGCCGTGTTCTTTTTTTTTTTTTTGCATAGACCTGTGTATTTTCCTGTCTTGTTCTGAACGGAGGTGCTCTGAAGCGGGTGATGCACTTGCTGCCTTCTACCCCAAGGCAGGTGGTTGTGTGTGTGTGTGTGTGTGTGTGTGTGTGTGTATCCGAGTTCTGCTAGGAAAAAATGTCAATTTGTCCTTTTGCAAATGTAAACCCAGCTGTCAAATGAAGATGCACAAGTCAGTGGTTGTACAGCTACTGCTTTTCATTTACTGTTTTTCATCCTTCATTGTATGTTACATGGGGGATATAGTGCAGGGCTCCTTAGTCTTTTTCAGCCTGCGGACAGTTTTGGAATTCTGATAAAGGCTGCTGGGGGGGGGGGGGTCCCGGAGCCAATCAGAAAATGCTGAGTGGTTGCAAAGCCAGTATGCCCGTCTGCGATAGGGGCTGCTGCTTCTGAATGCGGGCTCCCTCCCAGTAGGTAGATTTGGGGGATACCTCTTGGGTTCTTCTGAAGCATTCTGGCTCCAGTAAGGTGGATGAAAGTCAAGATTGGCTGTTTGCTACCCTGCCCTGGATAGCCCAGGCAAGCTGGATCTCATCAGATCTTGGAAGCTAAGCAGGATCAACTCTGGCAAATACTTGGATGGGAGACCTCCTTGGAATACCAGCAGTTGGGAGCAATGCTCCCTCTAAGCGGTGGAGTCTTGTGAGCAAAAATTCTACTTTGTGAGCTACTGGCATTAAAGTTGTGAGCAAGTGATTTGGCTATTGCATAAATTAGTCTGCTCTGGAGCCATCCTTCCTGAGCTAAGACAAAAATGTATGAACCAGAGGATAAAAAACTGTGAGCTAGCTAACATTAACTCAGCTTAGAGGGAACACTGGTTGGGAGGTGGGGCAGGCTTTATTCAGCCACCTCTCTGAACATCCTCCAGGCCCCCAGTAGGGGTCAGTCACCAAAGGTCATCCTGACTTCCAGGTACACACTCATGTGCACATATGATGAAAAATATCAAAAAATATTTTTTATAAAACAACCTGGCTGTTTGCTGTGGGAAAGAAGCAAATGAGTGCCAAGAAGTGCCATCGATAGGCACCATGGTGCCCACAAGCAACATGCTGGGGACGGTTGAACCGCTGTTTTTAAAACTGCCATCACATTTTGTGTAACTCTTAATAACTTCGATGTTGCTTAAATCATCCCTGACTTGGAACTTTCCTCTCTCCCTAGGGAAAAGGTGAATACACAATGGAGTACAGTAAATACCAGCCCTGCTCTTCCAGTACGCAGGAAGAATTAATTAACAAATACCTAGAAGCAACGGGACAACTTCCTGCCAAAAAAGGCAAAGCCAAAAGCTGATTCGCCTCTGGGAGAGGTGATCGCAAGGATCCAATGGCAAAATTCGACTGCTCAAAAGCTCTGGTGGTTTATTGCACAAGAAAAATCAGAGGAGGTGGCTGAATTTCATCCTGGATCGAGACTTTGACTTTATGAAGTCACTGAGAGACTCTGCTGAAATGTTTACCTAGAAAAGTCTATGAATTAATCACTGTCTTAATTTAACAATGTACCTTTGTTTAGATTTAAATGCTTTATATTAAAATGATGCTAACTATACTGTCTTTCATTTGTATGTCAGTTTCCACCCTTCTTTCAAGGACCTCTGGGTGGTATACAGGGTTTCCTCCTTCCTACATTGGCTCCTGAGTGATACTGAAATGATGGTATTGCAGCTGGGCAAATGCCCAGTCATTCAGCCCTTTACCCATATGGAACGGCAAAGGCAGTAGCTGGTATAATTAAATAGATTCCTTACCTGGAAACAATAGATGACACTGCTGTCAAATAGACTCTTTTTAAATCCAGTTGATTTTGGTGGAGGAAGGAATATGCTTAACTTGCCATTTTGCAATGAACGGGACTACAAGTATGTGGGTTTTTTTTAGCTTGCCTGGGTTGTATGGTTGGTCCTTACCAAAGCCATCTAATTTGCACTGATGGGTAATGAGGACAGGGAGAGTGTGCATCTCCATTATATCTGATGAAGTGCACATGCGCACAAAAGCTTATACCTAGAATAAAACTTTGTTGGTCTTGAAGGTGCCCCTCGATTCAAACTTCGTTCTGTTGCTTCAGACCAACACAGCTGTCCACTTGAATCTATTGACAATGTATAGACAGTGTTGTGTTGAAAGCCTGACATTAAAATGTGGGAGGCTTTGACTGTTGCTTCCATTGACTGTGATAATTGGGGAGGGGTGAGAGGGTGAGAGAGAGAGAGAGAATCTCTCTGGGCTTTCTAACCTCCTATTCCTCCTCCAGCTAAACTTTTCCCTACTTTTGTATACTTTGCCCCTTCCCAGCATTAGCCAAGACACTGCAACTTTGGTAGCTGTTCCAAGTATTAACAGTTAACGGGGCAGGAGCAGATGGCTTGCTTTGCATTCACAAGGTGCTAAGACCAAAGATCTGATTCTGTATAAAGGCAGCTTCATACCTTCTTCTAAAATATTGTCTTTGATCTGCTGAGGAAGTTAGTCATCCCTAAAACCTGTGGGACTCAACGGAGAGGTTAAGTTCTGTAGATTTCAAGAGGGCATAGGCACAACAAAGGCAGAAGTTGCCTTCCACATGCAAGGAAGACAGTACACCTTTGGATCCAACCCAGGATGTGCAGCTAAAAGTATGCTACGAAAGACTATGCTGGTTCCCTCTTTTATGGAAGAGTAGAATTGTACATCTGAAAAAATACCTTCTGCAAAGCTAGGCACTTCAGCAATTTTCACCTTTGCTGCCTCTGAGTCCGGCGTATTTAAGGTGTCCTAGATACCTTGAGCCCTGACCTGGATAGCCCAACCTAGCCCAATCTCATCAGATCTCAGTAGCTAAACAGGGTCATCCCTGGCTAGTATTTGGATGGGAGATCTCCATGGAATACCGGGGCTGCAATACAGAGGCAGGCAATGGCAAACCACCTCTGAATGTCTCTCGCCTTGAAAACCCTATAGGGTCACCGTAAGTCAGCTGTGACCCTTTTTTGGTATTTTTGCTGTGTGTGCGCATGTGTGCCTATGCCTGGAAGTCGTGGTGACCTTTGACAACTCCTACTGTGGCACAGAGAATGTTCAGAGAAGTAACTTGGTAGCCTGCCTCTGCTTCCTGGCCCTGGCATTCCTTGGAGGTCTCCCATCCAAATGCTTGCCAGGATTGTCCCTGCTTAGTTTCCGAGATCGGACAAGATGGGGCTTGCCTGGGCTACCCAGGGCAGGGCAGGTCAGCCGGCATCTGACGGCACTTTCCACCACCACCACCGCCAGATCCCTGGAGCACAATAAAAGGATTCTGATGCGATCCAGCCAAAATGCAATAATGCAGTCTCCACAAGACATCACTTTATTCATTTTATTGGAGATAAGTTAAAAGTTAGCATCAAAGGTTTACTTTCATAATTTCTTTTTTTAAAAAATTCCCAAATGCTTTTCTTAAAATGGTAGTTTTACGAACTTCAAGAATGTGGTTCATATATATTAACTTTGCCTCATACAGCATAATTCCCTTAATGCCAGAAACTTGGTGGCAAGTCCAGTAATTTTTTCCACACATATATTATTTTAATCTGCAAAAAAGTGCTTTTAGGAAGATGCAGAGAACTTTTAAGAGTTTCTACAGTGGGTCAGAAGTAGCTCGTGCACAAAGTTCCAACCCGCAGCAGTGATTTAAGTTGAAGAATAATCATGACGCAGAGCGGAGGTATTAAATGCCAGGTGCTCCACACCCTTGTAAAATGTTTACACCTCTATAACACAGCTTCCTTTCTATTTAAAAATTATTTTCTGCTTCAAGAAAAAACTCATCAGTAGATCCAAGTTCCTCTCCAGAGCCCTCAGCAGATTCCGAAGACGCATCCTCTGGAGAGCAGTAGTATTTCACCTGCACAGGTAGGCCAGGTTGCCAAGCAACGCGCATGTGGCAAGACACGGAAGACTGGGGAAGAAAGGACAGGAAGCGTTAAGTCAGCGTTCCTGTCGTCCTTACTAGTACCGACATCCATTTTCCCAGGAACACCTAATGGCAACCCTGTAACACAGCTTGGTATTACTGCACTAGACACCAACAGTTGACTCCTAAGCAGAGACGACTTAGAATGGTACAACTCTCCTTCGGAATGCACTGTAAGTCTTCCACTTTTATGTGCACGCACCCTTCATCAGATATCAGAATTAAACTTAAAAGGTGCCCCTGGACTCAAACTTTGTTGTGTTCAGACCAACACGGCTACCCACCTGCATCTATCTTCACTAGGGGAAGAGTTACTTCTGCTCAACCTCGGTGAGTGGGTGGGATTTTCATCGATTCCTCCCTCCACGGCCCATTCCTGTACTGCACCCCATGCAACATGTACCCACGGAAACACCCGCACACCCAGCTGCATTTCACGGAATACAAGACAGCTGCAGAGGGAAGGATCCGTTCTGCAAGTGGAGCTCTGCTATGATGACCCTGATAAGATCCCAGCCTCCATTCCCAGACAGGGCAGGTGAGGTACTGAGGGCATGGGGGCTTCCTATGGCTCTCTCTTGACTTCTGCAGAGGTCCTGGATCCTGGAGCTTTCCGATGTGCATTTCTTCACTATACTCACTTCCAAAGAACTTTTAGGAGCCCGGTTATTGGGACTTTTTTTTTGCTTATTTAGTAGGAGGCGCCAACTTAGGCAATGGAGGTTCTCTTACCTCTCCCCACCTATCACCAAGCAGAACAGTGAAGTCAAATTCAGGTACACCATCACCTCTTCTCTGGGGAAGAAAACAGAATGAAGATGGTCAATTGACGTTAAAATTGTATTCTAAGATAGCGGTGCTGAAGTCCAAATTCATCCCATAGTGAGAATCAGGTCAAATGCATTGGGTTGACATTATTGGGACCAGTAATGTATTGCATATTACACCTTCCTAGAAATTTCGCACTATTTCCATGCAATGGGCCTTTTGGGGCCAAGGGCTGCCATGAAGGATTGGGGATGTTCCCTATCTGTTGTTGCCCTTGTAGACATCCTTTCTTTACCCACCTTCCTCTCAAACGGGAACCCAAAACACCTGACATCATTCCCCCCCCCCACTTTATCCTCCCAGCAACTCTCTGAGGTAATGTCACTGGCCCAAGGACACCCAGCAACCTTCCCTGGCAGAGGGGCAACTTGAGTCTGGGGGCCCCAGATCCAAGTCCAGCACTCACTGGCTTTTTCTCCCACCAGAATCACAGATAAGGATTCTTTGGGGTCTTCTTCAGTACTGTTTCCACATGCACTCGTGAGCAGCTTGCTTTTACCGTGACAGAATACAGGAGGGCTGGAGCTGCTGGGTCCCCCAGCCACCAGCAGGGGACAGGGCGTAGGGTTGCCAGCTCAAGGTTGGGAAATTCCTGGAGATTTTTGGGTAGATCCTAGGGAGGATGGGGACATTATACAATGCCATAGAGTCCACCCACTGTAGTCTGGAGATGAGCTGTGATTCTGGGAGCTCCCCAGGCCCTACCTGGATGTTGGCATCCTTAAGCAGGGCCAATAGGGCTTTGGAGGGCCATTTAGCCTGGGCTTAAAGTCTAAAATGGAGGCCTCCTCTGAACACCTATTGCTTTTGGGGGCATTTAAAAAATTTGTAACTTATTTTATTTCTGCTTTCATGTGCCATTTTTTTTTAATTTTATGCCTTTTTAAATAAAATCACAACTGCAACCTCACAGCCACCCACTAACCATTTGCTACCCACGCACTGGTTCATTCCTACCGGCTGCAAGTGGTGTAGGGCAGTGTTTGTGTGAAAGCCTCCCACAAGATGCTGGTGGTAACCAGCTATAGTAGCCACACTAAAGATTACTATGTACCCCAAACATACGATTGAACTCAATGTCTTCACATCCTAAAGGCGGCTTCCTTGTATGGCTACTTTTATTGTAGCAGAAAGGGAACCATTTTTTGCTCTCTGGCTTTTGAACATCTATGTACATTTTCAGCGCTGGTGTATTCCTCGGGGCTTGATCGTGAAAACAGGTGGGCGTAGTTGCTCCATGCTTTCCCCACAGGCAGCACTGGATTTAGCAGCACCAGCTACTTCACATTCTCTGCAGTCTACATGCACAAGAATTTCTCTATAGGGCAGCTTCCCAGGCTCCGTTCAGAACACGGTGAGGAGGCATCACCCAGAAGGTCTTTCCTAACGCACCACGCACAGAACCAAAATCAAGGAGACTTCTGCATACACCATTCCAGTCGCACTTACCCACGGCTTCACATCCTTGATCTGTGTCAAAGTGTAAGCCAAGTCCTCAGTCGACATCTCCCATGCAACTAAGCTGCTGCCATAAACACCCAGATTCCTCAGGAGCTTCAGAGAGGGCTGTTTATCCACTGCAAAGAATGGGAAAAGGCGACAGTTCAGAAAACAGAGGCACAGAAACTGTGATGGAAAGCAGGAACTAGCACCAGTGTAAAAAACTCCCATTGAACATGCTCAAGGCCATTGAGGCTGAACCATGTCCTTGAAGACCAGACGTACTACTTCACACAAGGGGCAATTAAATTGTGGGATTTGATGCCAATGGACAAAGCCACGGCCACCAGCCTGAATGGCTTTGAAAAGGGGATCAGGCAGATTCTGGGAAGGCCCATCAATGGCTACTAGCCATGACAACTACAGTGAACCTCCATAGCCAGAAACAAGTAAGCCTCTGAGTGCCTGTGTTAGGAGGCAACATCAGGGGAAAAGCCTTAGCCTCCATGCCTTGTTTAGTTTCCATTGTGTGAAAAAGGATAGCTGCACTAATGCAGCTCTGGGCCTGACCCGCAGCAGGCCACTTCTTGTGTTCTTATGAAGGAGGTGTTATTAAAGGGGGGATTTATCACTATGCTAACACTAAGAATCCTGACAAAAATAACGAAGTTGCAAAAACGTTTACTGTAGTAATTTTTGTAGAAAATTTTCTTCTATTATCGCTCACATGCTAACGAATACTGGGCAATGAACAATTCGTTTCATAATATTTACTTTATCTAAGTGTGTGTAGCAATCCCAATTGTTATCACTAAAAGGAAGAAAATACACATCTCTCCTTATAATAATTATCTTTTGGTTTCACAAGATTCCATGCGCTCCCATTGGCTGTAAAATGCCCTCCCTCAGCCATTAGCCCATCAGCCGCCACTCAAGAGTACTCGTGTGCCATTGGCTGGGTGCTGGGTCTGCTCCTCTTCCCCACCTACTCCCCCTGGCAGACAGCTCTCTCTCCTGAGGAAGACAGTTCTCTTGACTCCTGTGAGGGACTGTCCCCTCAGTGGCTGTTGGTAGGCAACCAAGCTTGGTTCTGTGAGTAAAAAACAAAGGACTTTCAGCATAACCCCCTCCCCTGCCCATAACCCCCTCCCCAACGGCCACTTTCCTGTCAGAATAAATGGAAAAATGCTCTTTCTCCTGCTTGGCTTCAGCATGGCTGGCTGGCTAACGAGGTGGGCCAGCGACCATCAAACCATTTTCTTCAACTCCCCACTGTGTGGCTGTCTTTCCCCTAGGGTTGCCAATCTCCAGGTGGGACCTGGAGATCTCCCACTGTTACAATTGACCTCCAGATGACAGAGATCAGTTCCCTGGGAGAAAATGGTTGCTGTGGAGGGTAGACTCTGTGGCATTATACCCTGCTGAGTCCTTCCACATACACTCCAAATGCTGCCCTCCACAGGATCCACCCCCCTCAAATCTCCAGGTATTTCCCTAATCAGAGTTGGCACCTGTACTTTCTCCTCTGTCAGTAAAAGGCCCTTTCCACACCTATGTTAACCTTTGGGAGAAAACTCATTGGGCCCAGTCCTGATCAGGTTGCCAACTCCAGGTGAGCAATTCCTGGAGATTTGAGGGATGGAGCCTGGAGAGGGTGAGGTTTGAGGAGGGGTGGCACCTCAGACAGGTACGATGCCATAGACTCCACCCTCCAATCCAGCCATTCCCTGATGGGGAACCATTGTTGCCAATCTCCAGGTGGGGGCTGGAGATCACTCAAAATTACAACTGCTCTCTAGGAGGGATGGGGGAGGAGATGGAAAACTAAAGGTAGGTTGATGCTTGGCTGAGAGGGAGATAGGGTTGTCAACTCCAGGTTGGGAAATTCCTGGAGATTTGAGGGGTTGAACCTGGAGAGGGTGAGTGTTGAGGAGGGATGGGACCTCAGGTACAATGCCATAGACTCCACCCTCCAAACCAGCCACTCCCTCCTGGGGAACCACTGTTTACCAATCTTGGGGGTGGGCTGGAGATCACTCAAAATTACTACTGCTCTTCAGGTAGCAAAGATCAGTTCCTCTGGAGAAAATGGTGGACTCTGTCATTATACCCTGCTGAGATTGCCACAGCAAATTGTCACTGAGTGTCCAAAGCCAGGGCACTCTCCCAGAGCCTCTTTCTAGAGCCCGTTGTATTTATTTGCACAATGGGCTTTGCTGCCTAGTTCAATTATAAATGTAGCTTAAATAATCAGAATAAACCATTACACACAAAACTGTCACTCATATTACTACTTATGCCCGCCCCCCCACCCGGACACACTCGGCCACGGCTGCCGACTCTGGGGTGGAGAATTCCTGCACATTTGGGGGGAAGGTGCATTCCGGGAAAGGTCTGTTTGGGGGGGAGAGAACCCCCCCGTGGGAGCAATGCCGGCGAGCCCCCCCCCCTCCAGTGCCACAAGGGCCCCCCGGGGGACTGATCCCTTTCATCCAGAGGGGGGATGTCATCCTGGGGGCGGGGGCTAAGGAAGTCCCATTGAAATCCTGGTAAGTTTGTTGATTTAACTTTACTTCATTTTAAATATTGTATTTGTTCCCATTTTGTTTCTTCACTTCAAAATAAGATATAGGCAGTGTGCATAGGAATTTGTTCATAGTTTTTGTTTTTACTATAGTCCAGCCCTCCAACGGTCTGAGGGACAGTGAACTGGCCCCCTGTTTAAAAAGTTTGAGAACCCCTGGTCTATATAAACATCAAAACCTTTTTTTATTCAGTGTCAAGCCTTAGCAGCTGTGGCTGGACATTTTAATCATGTTTAAAGTGACACAGTATAATTTTCAAAAGACACTCTGTGGGAACAATACAAGACGTAAGGAGAAATTCTGAACTTACAACTAACATAATAGAGGTATGATTATAGAAAACAACTAAGAACAAGTTCTGAGTTTAGCCCGTGAAGTAGTAGTGAATTCAACCTGTATACCCATCTAGCCTCTTCTTGCAGCAACACCTTCTTTATGTTAACAGTAGTATTAGCAACAAATAAAACTGAATAACGAAAATCATCACAAGCATGATTGTTTTGAACAAAATGCTCAGTTAAAGCAGCATCTAAATTGTTATTCCTAATGTGGGAAATATGTTCAAGCACCCGAACTTTGATAGGACGCTCAGTTTTCCCCACATACACCCATGGACATGAACATAAGATAGCATAAATTAAGTTTGAAATTGAGCATGTTGAGAATGCAGATAGTCTAACAGATTTATGCCCTGGAATCGTAATGGTCTCCCCCTCAATGGCCATATGGCAAATTTTGCAACGTCCACAGCAGTGGTGCCCAGGGGGTAGACCAGTGGGGGACCTGGATTTCCTCAAATCTGAGCGTACATAATCTTTGATGCTCTTTGTTTTACGATAGCCAATAATGGGGAAAAGCACATCTAGGAATATCATCTACCAGCTTCCATAAACTAAAGACTGCTTTTTTAATAGGCATAGATAAAGATGTATAGTCCATGGCCCAATGTATGCCCTTATCTACTGATTTATTGTCCTTGTTAAGTAAACTATTTCTCAGTACTATGCCTATTGAAAAGCAGTCTTTAGTTTATGGAAGACTATGCGGTATGCTCGGATTTGAGGAAATGGTTTATTATGATTCTTTAAGCTACATTTATAATTGAATGTGCATTTTCTTCCTTTTAGTGATAAGAATTGGGATTGCTACACACTCAGATAAAGCAAATATTGTGAAACAAATTGTTCATTGCACGGTATTCGTTAGCGTGTGAGCGATAATAGAAGAAAATTTTCTACAGAAATTACTACAGTAAATGTTTTTGCAACTTATCTTTATTGACTCTTCGTTATTTTTGTCACAGATATTGTTTTTGGAATTCCACTTCCTCCCGTGATCTCTCATTTTTGGTTTCTAACACTTTAAGAATGGCAGAGGCAGTCTGCTAGTGCCACCCACCACTGCTTGGGTGAGCTCTGAAGAAACTGGCTCAGCACACAGTTCAGCTTTGATGGAGAAGAAGGAGATGCAGGAAGCCTATTGGCTGCCTCCTGTGTCATCACCAACCTCCCTTTTTCCTCCCAACAGTCCAGAATGAATTTGCAAGTATTTTTGATCTTTTTGTTTGTTTTTTGCTAAGGGGAAAGATGAATAGATTTAGTGTGTCACGCTAATACTGGTTTTAAAAAGGCAGCCCATCAGTCTGATCCCTGAGACAGAGCTTAACTTGCTGGCAAGTATGTCTGATGTGCAACTGGTGAGTAACTTGCTGTGAATTAGCTTTAAATTGTGTTTCATCCTTCAGGAAGGTTAATGGGGTACAGTGCTGGGATGCGAAGAGGCCTCCATCTCCCTGCAGACCTCTTCAGAGAGGTCTGAAATCCCGTCTATGGGGGACAAAACAGGATTGGACGTCTCCAGGGAGAGAAGATAAGTGGAAAGTAACCAGAATCTTATCCTACTATAAACTATACTATATACTTCTGCATCAATGTGCAGTGCAGAAACATGATGACACCACCAAGATACATGGGATGTTGTCACAGGCTGGTTTGTAAGAGGGGAACAAACCTCTTTCTCTCAATGGATAGTTGTAAAAGGGATGCATGAAAGATTTACGGGTTGGATCCAAATGTATTCTTCTATATGTGGAAGCCGCACAATAGACTGCTTAATACCTTGCACTAAAAGAGAAAAGATCCCTGTGCTTGTGCCACACCTATTTATCTCCTTTCTATACAGCCCGACATTCTCCCCAATGAGGATCCAAAGTGGTTTACGTTGCTCTCCTTTCCTCGGCTTCATCCTCAAAACAGCCCTGCAAGGCAGGTTACGCTGAGTGTGTGTGAGCGCCCCAAGGTCACCCAGCGAGCTTCCATGGCAGAGTGGGGATCTGAACCTGGTTTCTCCCAGATCCTAGTCTGACACTTTAACCACTACACCACGTTTGGCCTAAACCTCTTCTACAAGCATGAGAACCGCTGTAGAACCCACCCATTTGAACACTTCTGCAGTCTCTTATTCAAATATAAATATTTATACCACATTCAATTGCAGAACACCCCTAGGGACCCCCTTGGGTGTCAGACTGGCAGAGGGGAGACACAGGGGAGGTGTTGAGAAACACACACGAAGATACTAACTGAATCAGACCGTGAGTCTGCCCAGGTCAGCACTGTCTATATGCAGCAGCTAAAGTCTCATGTGGAGGTCTTTCCCATCACCTGCTTCCTGATCCTTTTAACAGGAGATGTTAGGGATTGAACCTGAGACCTGCTGCATGCTAAGGAGATGCTCTAGCGCTGAGCCACAGCCCCTCCTTTGGCTTGCTCTTGTTGGCACCTTCCTCACCTGTCCCCCTGCTAGCAAAGTCGACAGGGGCAGCATGGGAGGGAGGGAGGGGGCACTTGAGGTGGTGGCAGGAAGGGTTGAGCCAGTCCCGGCTCATGGCTGTTTTCCTTCCCTTCAGAGTTCCTTGGGTTCAACGTGTAAGAAGCCACAACTATACCTGTAAGATTCAAGTACAAGAAAAAGTCTTGAATCTGGTGGTCATTTTTGTCTTTGTCCGGCAAGCAGCTAATTTCAACAGCTGGCTTTGGCTTTGCCTTCAGGTAGAACACAGAGGCGTGGCAGGTGCCTCGGTTTTCCTGAAAAGACAAATTGCACTTCTTCAAACTGAAACTTTATATTTGGTTCAATATTTCCTCTCTGCCTTTCCTCTGGGCTCAAGTGGGTTACAAATTAAATCATCACATGTTAAAAGCAAATTGCATAACAAACCCCAAATACCTCCCTCCCTCCCCAAAAGATGCCTGCTGTTCATAACCCATCAAAACCCCTGGAAACAAACAAGCAAGCAAGAAAACCTGGCAGCCCTTCCTGAAGCGCTCCAAGGAGGGTCAGGCATGCAGCCTTTAAGAGCACAGCAAGCTCCACCAGGGGGGAAAAATGTCCTGCAATCTTGCCCACAGTTGAGTAAGCAGGACTCAAGCAAACTCAATTCAATTTATTATGGTCATAGACTAGCAAACAATACAATAAGAGGCAAGTAAATAACAGGTAAAAGAACAGTAAAATGATAAAATATAATAGCATCTATAGGAATCTAGAAAGTTTAAAATACAGAAACGGCAAAAATTAATATTAAGATCAAAGATCAAAAAATAAATCTAGGCCTATCTGTACTTCTTTATCTCCTTCCAAGTTCAGTATGCTAACCAACCAAATTTGGCAACCGTCTTAGTCAGCTTTTGGTTATTACCCGCCAGCATAATGACAAAAGTATCCTTCTATTGCGACCTGGATAGAAGTTAATGATAGGCTTAATCAGAACTGCCCTAATGTTATGATGGTCAGCAGGACCCCTGTCACTGGTTACCAGGTAGCCCACTGTGCATGGGCGGGGGGGGGAGATGAAGGTCAGCTTCCACATGTGTATAATCAAGAGCCCCTCCCAGGGGTCCCAACCTTTCTGAGTCTGCATGTGCTTTGATAATTTTGAGAAGGGGATCTTGGGTGCTACCACAAAAATGGCTGCAAGGGGGGGGCTAATCACAAAATGTTGAGAAGTTCACAGCCAAGCACCCTCCTACAGTGCAGGCAGCTGTTTCTGAAGTACTGCTCCTGCAGATGCCAAGGAAATGCCTCCGGAGCTACTCTACTGAGAGGGAGGAAATCCTGCACTGAGCAGCAGGCTGGACTAGATGGCCTATATGGCCCCTTCCACCTCTGTGGTTCTATGATTCTTATGATTCTTTGTTTTCCACTGCCACTGAGGGCAGACTGAGGGAGTAAACAAGCCAAAGGCTGTGATTAGGGTTGCCAGTTCCCCAGCAGGGGCAGGGCATCCCCCACCCACAGCTGCTCTTTCCCACAGCCAGTCTAAGTGGTGCCGGGAGATTTTTTTTTAAGGCTGTTGGGCCATCAGCGTGACATCACTTCCAGGGAAACCTGGAAGTGACATCAGTCCTCTCTAGGAATTGCTAGTATCCTATGGTTTTATCACAGAGTTTCTAGTGATTCCTAGAGAGGTGTGATGTCACATCTGGTTGCCCCCCCAGAAGTAACACTACTCCCATGTCCCCGTCGCTCAGTCTCCTGCTGGCTGCCAGGCTGGGCCTGGCAACACTGGCTGTGATGCACTTCCCTGGTATGAGCTCAGTGCTTTGCTAGTCAGTTGGCTGGCTGGAAAAAACCTGAAACACTCTGCTTTGTTTTTCAGTTCCCTTCAAGACCCCTTGGATTTTATCACCAAGACTCAGGATTCGGAAGCAAGTGGGCATCAGCAGGTGCCCTGGAGGTCCTGGCCTCCATGCTGGGGACTGCTGTGCCAAACTCTTGTTGGGCAGATCTTCTGCCAACGGATGAGATAAGGGAATCCTAGGGGCCAGAGAGCCAAATGAAGGGATAGAGCTCAGCCGTCTAGGAAAGACTTGATAAATCTGTTTTTATGTTGTACGCTTACCCCAGTTAGGAGGTCTTTCGTAGTAAACTGTAGGATGTACTTGCGGCCAACTCCTGGAACAAGCTAGAAGAGAAACAGAATAGCTGAGTTTTACAGTATGCACTTTTTAAAACACATGAACAAACCCCAAACATAAAATACTATAAAATGATAGCAACACTTAGTACTTGAATAATCTATGCGGACCACCCTGAACACTCAAATGAATGCTGTGTCAGTAATCATTAGCAAATGCGACACAAGACAGACCCGTATTGATACTTTCCACAGAAGGGGGAACTGGAGCAGGAATAAATGGCAGCATCGTGACTGGTCAAACTACACAGGGCTGCATGAGAACCTTGGTTGGATTTTAAAAGGCAAAAGGCAGCCCCCTGGGGCCCTATCCGGACTGAGGCCATGGTGTGGGGGAGGCAGGGTTGCCAGTTCTAGGTTAGGAGATTTGGGGGTGGAGCCTTAGGAGGGAGCAGTTTGGGGAGGGGGACCTCAGCAAGGTATAATGCCATTGAGTCCATGTTTCCAAAGCAGCCATTTTACTCCAGGGCAACCCATCTTGGTTCCCTGGAGATCAACTGTAATACTAATTGTCGCCTGGAGGCTGAGAACCCTAGGGGGAGGAGGCAGCAGAGAAGTCAACTGCTTCCCCCACACACACCACTTTTTTCTGATCTAGATCACAAAAGTTGCAATTTTCAAGGGGAAAAAATGCTTGGGGGGCTCCAGACACTGACCTACCACTGTCTTGCCAGTGCCTTAACCCTCAATGCAGGTTGCACATTGCTGTATTCAACAGATGGCTGCAGTTCCCTTTTTGACTGATGCTGCCCGGTGCTTAATACGTACTCTGAGTATACAGAGAACTTTACACAGGGACCAAGTTACCTACCACTTGGGGGAGGGAAAGCATTACCTGCTCACCATCCAGCAACTGATTCACAGAAGCACGTCTTTCAAGACAGATTTAAAACACACACACACAAAAAAACCTCTAGCCTTGCTCAAAATTCTCTCTTACGCTCCCACCGCCTTGTTATAAAAATCAGTCCACACCTCCTCAAGGTTGCCAGATGATATCCAGGCACATTCATCTTGCGTTATTAAGTGCAGCAGGTTGAAATGAAACTCCCCGTATGCGCAGAATATTTTAGGGCTTTTCCGAGTTCTATTTTCATTTAATGTCCTCCATTCTCAAGAGGGAAATACACAGCTGTTTCCAAATAGCCCCAGGCTACCATTCTGTACACTTTTCAGCAGGGGACTGGGGGCAAAAGATAGAAAGATGCCAACTTCCAAACCACTGCTGTACTTTAATATCTTAACATCGCAGTTAATAGCCGATCCTGTGTTATGTTTACCCGGTTTTGTTAAAAAAAAATTCCTGCTACAAATATAAACGAGCACCTCAAACAGTAGCAAAAAAAATCATGTCTGCAAAACACCAGAAGGTAAAAAAGCTAGACAAAAATAAGAGTGGCTCTGGAAATTAAGTGAGGTTAGTACAGTAAAATTAACGGTATGTTTTAAAATAAAAACCTAGGAGTGGATCTAAGGACCAGCCCGGAAGCGAAGGTGGCAGAGCAGGATTTTCTCCAATTCCCCTTTCTTGCTGCAGCCCACTAAGCCCCCCCCCCCCTCAGAATTCTGCTCCGGGAGGGCAAGGGACCCTCCAGAACAGAGTAGGAATCTGCAGGGAGAGAGAGGAACCAGCTAAATTTTCTTTTTAAACACACATAAAGCTGCCTTAGACTGAATGAGACCATCAGTCCATCACAGTCAGTGTGGTCTATGTGGACTGTCAGCAGCTGCCCACGGTCCAAGGCAGAGGCCTTTCATATCACCTACCACCTGATCCTTTTTATCTGGAGATGCTGGGGACTGAACCTGGGATCTCTGTTCTCCACTGACGCAAGTGCCATGACACTGTCTAAGTGGCAAATTTGGATCCAACCTCTGATGTTAAGTATTAAGTTTTTAAATGAGTTGTTGAGAAAATTATGGACACAGTCAGAATCTGTCGTACACAGCTTGATTACTGGGATCTCCTGCCATTACAATTGATCTACAGACCACCGAGATCAGTTCCCCTAGAGAAAATGGATGCTTTGGAGGATGGACTCTATGGCATTATAGCCTGCTGAGGTTTCTCCCCTCCCCAAACCCTGCCCTCCCCAGGCTCCAGCCACAAAATCGCAACCCAGAGCTGGCAGCCATATTGATGACAGGAAAGAAAGTGACATGAATATTTAAGTCAGGGGTCCCCAACGTGCTGCCTGTTGGTGCCACAGCACCTGCCAACACCTTTTCTGGCACCTGCCAGGTGATTTTAAGAAGTGTGTGGAGCCAGGTAGGGCTTTTGCCCAGCATGGCCTCTGATTGGCTGTGCGGGTTGTTGTTTTTAAATGCTGCTTTGGCAGCAGCTGCCCCACAGCGCAAGGATCTTCAATGTGTTGCTGAAGTTAAGCTGCGGCCATCATTTTGTGGCTGGCTCCACCTCCTGCAGCATCCATCTTGTGGCAGCCATTTTGTTGCTGTGCACACCGTGCCATGTCAGGATTCCAAATATGCCCACAGGCTCAAAAAGGTTGGGGCCCCTGATTTAAGTGTTTCTTTTGTGATGTGCATTATAGGACTTTAATGTATATAGTTATTTGATTTATTAAAAAGCTTGGAGGGGTGGGCTTGGGAGGTATTAACATTTCTGTAAGTTCTATGAAAGTTTCACCTGCCGATTTCTGCAGATCCAGCTGATTCTAAAGATCCAAGAGCAGGCCTAGTCAGTTGTTTCACAGTCAGCGGAGATCCCCAGCTTTATGTTGAGGTCTGTGCTGGGCCTACATCTTACTTTTCATGCATCTTTTCACTTGTTTTGGCTACTTGTTTTTTAAACAACTTCATGCGAAAATATTGTTTGGCTCCCTAACTTCTTCCCCCAAACAACAGCCACATTTTTCAAACCTTGCTGTCTTCTCCAAAAAGGGATGCTGTTTGATAGATAAAGAAGAGGCAGGGGAAATTCCAAAACTGTTTTCAAGAGCCAGCTTAAAGCCTGACAATGCTATATTTGTTTGATAGCCTCTGCAGCAGGAAAGAAATCCATTCAGGACTCATCTTACCCAAGCCAGATTAATCTTTCGCTAGGAAGCAAAGATACTGCTGAGGAGATTTCTGACTTAGAACTGGCTAACAAAGGTCATGGAGGTTTTCAGTAAGCATTGCCTGTTCACATATTTGTTTGTTAGCAGTTCTGTCAGAAGTGACAGAAGTTCTATCCTTGCTAAGGTTCTTAAATAACTAAAAATGGAACAATATAGAGAAAATTAACACGGCTCCACTCCACCACAAGGGGGCCACACAAATTTGTGAACAGTTCTGTATTTTTTCCAGAGAAACAAGATGAGCTTTTCTCTCAAAAAAAAGGGGTGGGGGAGTGTGGAATTTTATGAACTTTTCAAAAAATTATTACATTATCTCAAAGTTTTACAGACTGGTTTACAGACATAATGGACCAAATGCATGAGTGCAAAAACACAGCATATGTTTTGAGCCTACTATCAAATATGACAACATTCTTGAAAAACTTAACTTTCTGATAGTTTCCCCATATATGCCCCACATTAGTAAGATATGAGAATAACACAAACAAAACTACCCTATCTTCTGCTAGGGCCCAAACCTGTTACAACACAGCTCGTTATGTGTCCCATTGTTTAAATTCCCACAAGATTTTTAAAAAGTGAAGATTAATAACACTGGGAGGTGGGGGGATGAAAGGCGGTGACACTTCCCTCTCCAGTAGAAAAGAGTCTGTGGCATCGTGGTCAGAGTACTGGACTAGGATCTCTGTTTGAATTCCCATTCAGCCTTGGGTCAATCTCTCCCTTTCAGCCTCACCTACCTCATACTTCTGTGGTGAGGTTAAAATGGATGAAAGGAGAAGTATGAATGCTGCATTCTGCCCCTTAGACGAAGGGCAGCCTAAAACATAGACTGATGTGTTTTTGCTTCTCCGTCTGTCAAAATCACCAGAATTCATCAGTCCTCCTTAGCCATAAAAATCTCCTAAGGGTACAGTTGCCAACCTCCAGGTGGTGGCTGGAGATCACCTACTATTACAACTGATCTTCAGGCAACAGACATCAGTTAACCAGGAGAAAATGGCCACTCTGGAAGGTGCATTATACCCCACTGAAGTCATTCCCCTCCCCAAACCCCATCCTCCTCAGGCTCCACCCCCTAAATCGCCAGGTATTTCCCGAACTGAAGCTGGCAACCCTACCTAAGGGCCTTTAGGAGTGGCGAATTGGCAGAACACCCAGAAGGGAATATTGATTTCTTCTGGTCCTTCCTGAGAGTGAGAGGACAACAAACTGGGCCAATCAAGAAAGGATCCCTAGAATCCTCTCCAGGGAGAGAGAGATAGGGGTCCCTACCCAGCCTAATAGTATGGCAATGGTGGCAGCAGTTTTGTTGACAAAATAATTTTGTTATCTTACATTCAGTAACAAATCTAACAAACTAAATTAAGGGTTGTCCCACACACACAAAAAATCAGTATGATATAGAGAATAATGGGCTGGCTCCCACCAACTTTTTCTGCTCAATCTCACCCTTCTTCCTCCCTACTACAGACCCTGTTCCACATGGCTTTTGTCCATACAGGTCCCATGATTCCCAACATAGCCTTTTGGTGCTCAAAGGTGAGTCCTCCCTTTTCCACCAGCAGAATACCTGACTGGATCCAACCCATTATGTATTACTTCCTTCCCCTCATCCTTCTGTCACAGATCTCAGGGTAGTAGTTCTCCTCTTCTTGGAATCTGACAAAGGAAGCTTTCCCAACATAGCCTTTGGTGCTCAAAGGTGAGTCCTCCCTTTTCCACCAGCAGAATACCTGGCTGGATCCAACCCATTATGTATTACTTCCTTCCCCCTCATCCTTCTGTCACAGATCTCAGGGTAGTAGTTCTCCTCTCTTCTTGGAATCTGACAAAGGAAGCTTTCGCAATCACACACACTCAACAATCCACCTTCAATCCACTTTCCAACTGGATTTTTGCTGTGTGAACTGGCAAAACCCAATTCAAAAGAACATCGAAAGTGGATTGAAAGTGGATTATTTAGTGTGTGATCGCAGCCTTTGACTCTCAAAAGCTCATACTCTGAGAAACTTGTTGGTCTCTCAGGTGCTACTGGAGTCAAACCTAGCTGTTCCATTTATTCTCATAGCACCTTTGTGAAGCAGGTTAGGCTGGGAAAGGTGATTGGCCCATAGGTACCACATGACTGAGTGGGGACTTCAGCCTGGGTCTCCCCAGTCCTAATCCAACAACTGCTACATCTCATTGACTCTCTCCATGTATTATTAGACATTGTTTGAGGAGACCCAAGTTTAAGTTTCTATGATTAGGTGAACTACAGCTGTTGCTCCAGCAGATCCTAATTCACAGGATTTATGCAAGGATAAAAGGGGAAGGGGGGGGAAAGGTGTCTAACATCTGTCCACTGGGTGTGCCTGACCCACTCACTACCACAATTCAGAACAGAAAACTTCAAATATAGTAGCTGCACGTGTCAGAAAAGCTGCACCTCAGTACAAGTAGTGATAAAATGTTATTTCCCGACAATGGATGTACTAACTTTGAGAATATGGTCTTGATCCAGTGAATAATCAACTGAGCTTTGCAGAATCCTCTTACTGTTTTCTAAAGGATTACATGGAAAGGTCCACAGCCCAGAAGTGAATACCCTTAAATTCACAGATTCCTCCCGCCCAACAGAGTGTTGCTTATGGCTATTGCAAGGCTTGGGAGAAATGCCTCATGCCAAGCTTTTCCATGCCAAAGACATTTAAAAGGCACAGGAGCCGCCTCTAGCTGGCAACTGTTTCTAGCAGGCTGGCATCAAAGAAGCAACTGGCACTGAAAAGGCTCTTTAAGCACATGGAAGTCTTCTCTCCCCTCCTCCCGTCTTTCTTCCCAAACAGTGGGCTTTTCCTTCAGAGAACACCTTCAGAGCAGACTGTATCCAAAACACAGTTCTGATGAAGTCCAAAGGCTAAAAATTGTTAACAGGCACTCTTCTCCTGGCTAGTCAGCTGGCCGGGTTTTATAAAACATTACAGGGATTGCTCAGCCTTGCCTTTTTTGTTTTTTTTTTGCACTCTGCAAGCGCCTCCTGAATACAATCACCCCAGGCTATTTGCTGCTGGCTTAAGTATCCCCACCCCCCAGAACAAAAGAACGAAATACAGGTGTGAATGGTGGAGATTATAGCCTGAAGCAGATTTTAGGATACCAACAGACAGCTTCATCCTTACCCTGCTTAGGCTAAGTCTGCAGGTTCATCTTTGAAGATTTTGTAAATGAGTCTGAAGAGGAAGGAAGACGGCAATGTTGCAACTGAAGCCCAGCTGCAGAAGACTGTGCATGGCAGCTACACTCAAGGTTTGAAGTAACCACCCAGCCTAGCCTGTTGAGAGAGCATCAGCAATGCCCCAGATACGCTTCACTGTTGACCACAGTAGCAATCAGAACAGCTGCAAACACAGGCCTTGATTAACAGGCATTGAAAAGCTTTGGCAAATGGGCATCAGACTAGACCCAGGTTCAAGTCCCCACTCAACCATGGAGGTTGCTGGGTGACCCTGGGCCAGTCACTCTCTCTCTCAGCCTAACCTGCCTCCGAGAACTTGCTACGAGGGTGCAATGGAGGCACCTTCAATCACTCAGAATAAGCAGGGGATGAAAAGAGAATGGAATAAGTACACTTCTTTGCGCCTCAGATCAAAAACAGATGGACCCACTGGGACGTACTTTTATGTTTCATAACTGGAAACACATGTGACATGCTGAAAAGGTCCTGGTAGTATTTGGGTACAAAGGAAAGATGGCCCTTTAATATTTTCTCTCTCAGCTTGCAATAGGAGACTTAAACTTTAGCACAGAGTCTGTTCACGTGGTCCCAAAAACGACTACTTTCTTAAACATTACTTTATATAATGTGCAAACGTTGCTTCAAAACAACAGCATGTCAATGTCACAAAAAAGTTACATGGTGAAGAATGGAACAACGACATTAAACTTCCCCTGTTTGCGTTATCTGTTTTATTTATTTATCGCATTTGTACCCCACCTTTCTGCCCAATAAGGACCCAGAGCAGCTCACAGCATTCTCCTCTCTCCTTCATTTTATCCTCATGTCAGCACTGTGAGGTAGGTTAGGCTTAAAGTGTGTGACTGGCTGAAGTGAGCTTCCATAGCACACGTGGGAATTCAAGCCTGGGTCTCCCAGATACTAATAATAGAATAATAGAATCACAGAGCTGGAAGGGGCCATACAGGCCATCTCGTCCAACCCCCTGCTCAGTGCTGGATCAGCCTAGAGCATCCCTGGCAAGTGTTTGTCCAGCTGCTGCTTCAAGACTGCCAGTGAGGGGGAGCTCACCACCTCCTGAGGCAGCGGAGTCCACTGTTGCACAACTCTTACTGTAAAAACGTTTTTCCAAATATACAGCCGGTATCTTCCTGCCCTTAATTCAAGCCCATTATTGCGAGTCCTCTCCTCTGCTGCCAACAGGAACATCTCCCTGCCCTCCTCTAAGTGACAGCCCTTCAAGTACTTCAAGAGAGCAATCATGTCCCCCCCTCAGCCTCCTCTTCTCCAGACTGAACATTCCCAGGTCCCTCAAGCCTTTCCTCATAGGGCTTGTTGCTCAACTCTTACTGTAAAAACGTTTTTCCTAATATACAGCCGGTACCTTCCTGCCCTTAATTCAAGCCCATTATTGCGAGTCCTCTCCTCTGCTGCCAACAGGAACATCTCCCTGCCCTCCTCTAAGCGACAGCCCTTCAAGTACTTCAAGAGAGCCATCATGCCCCCCCCTCAGCCTCCTCTTCTCCAGACAGAACATTCCCAGGTCCCTCAAGCCTTTCCTCACAGGGCTTGGTCTCCAGGCCCCCGACCATCCTTGCCGCTCTCCTTTGTACCCGCTTCATTCTATCCACATCATTTTTGAAGTGAGGCCTCCAGAACAGCACACAATACTCCAGGTGTGGCCTGACTAATGCACTGTATAGTGGGACTAGGACATCTTGCGATTTGGATGTTATGCCTCTGTTGATGCACCCTAAGATTTTATTTATTTAATTAATTTATACCCTGCCCTCCCTGCCGAGGCAGGCTCAGGGCAGCTTACATAAAATACATATATAAATGCAATTAAAATCCATCATAAAAACAACCAAAACCCATAAACAAATCAGCCGCATTAGCCTTTTTTGTCAGCTGGGCTGAGAAAATTGAGTCAGCTTTCAGTTGTTTGCCATTTGTGGTGTACGAGTTTGTGATAAATACAGTTGTTCATTTATAATTCTACCAGGGACATTTTAATCCCATCTTCTAAGGAGGTCAAGGCACTGTATGGTGTTCTGCTTTTCCCATTTCATCTTCACAACAACCCTGTGAGGTGGGTTAAATGCATGTGACTGGCCCAAGGTCATCCAGCCAGCTTCCTGGCAGAACAGGGATTTCAGCCCAAGTTTCCCAGAGATCCTTGTCTGACACTGACTTCTGGCCAAGCCACAGCATTATCCTTTGCATGCATTTATAAATGGGAGAAGTTAGAGTGATGCAGAGGTGTGACAGCATCTCACAATCCATAACAACTGGTCTAGGGAGGGAGGTCTTCTGCCGCTGTCACTCCAGCTGCAGGCTGAAGGCTTTCTGCCAATTTCTTGCCATCCTGAAGCCCGCTTCTTTAGAACTTGTATGACCTTTTGGTCATATATACTGCAGGCTGGAGGGCTAACCCAGCCATCAAAGATAACTACATTCGTGGCTTGAGGCAAACTAGTTTTCCTTTTCTGAAGACACTACAGGGGACTGGAAAACCAGCTAGAACAGCCATAGGCAGTCAGGCTACATACACCTACTACTCGCCTCTGGGCAAAGTCTTGAATCCTGGGGCTTGGGGATTTGAGATGTGAAGAAATGGTTGCTTTGCCATATTCTCAAATGTATATTTCATAATTACACACTTCATTTTACTACGAATTGGGCAAGGCTGACTGGCCAGCTCAGCATTCATGAAGCAGTCATACCAGAGCCTCATTGTCTGAGTTCAGAAGACAGGCAGTACAAAATAAACCACAGCCAGTTCTGCCATGAGAACTGGGGCTCTCCATGCAGCTGTTTCTATGGAAGTCCTGGACATGGCAAACTTGATTCATCTTCAGGACTGTATCTCAAGAATGGCGCAAGCTTAAGGGAAGCCTATGCACCCTTCCACTTACAGAACACAATTAAAAAATTTCCCTTCTGCTACTGAAAAATTATCACAGTGTGCCACTTTCACCCGTCTCTTCTGTGTTTTCAAGACAAAGCTTAACGAAAGAAAGGAGATCTCTATATTTCTCAAGGGAAAAAGTCACTTGGTTGGATTAAGCAGCTAAGATGCTTTTTGCTGAGTGTTGGCACAGAGGCGTCCACTAAGATCTGCAAATAAAATCATAGCGGCTTCAAGTCAAACAAAAAAAGGGTTCAGAATATTTCACCGATGAGTAGACCATCCAGATGATATAACATCCTGCCTGGAGCCCTCTGTACTTTCACAATAGTAGTTTCGCTTCCTGCTACGATGTTTTTGTAAATGGTTCAGAAGTGTTTTTCAAGACATTCTTTGGGAGTCTGGCATTGTTCTTAATGAGTCCAGGGAGCACAGAGGGATGCAGCAGGAGGGGGAGAGAAGAGGAAAAGTGACTGGCAGACCCACGAATCCTTGTGCCCAGACAGTCCATTCCTTCCCCACTGCAAAACTGCTCTCACTTTTGCAACAGAGAAAAAGTAGATTGGTGTTGCTTGCTTGCTATTAATACTGCTTGCTGTTCCGGCCTGAGCAAAAGTGTAATCCAGTCACCCGTTACACAGTTTGATTAGGAGCAGCAAAACTGAGAAAATGAGATTTCTGGAACTCTCAACCCCTAGGATAGCTGGAGGGTCTATATTATACAGCCAGCTGGTAAGAATCTTACCACCCTTCTGGTGCAAATAGGTCTGGTAAAAATGCTTGAATTATGGGGAGGGGGGAGAAGGGTACACTTAACAAAATCAGAATCCCCTTTATAACCTTCACTCTTGAAAAGAGTTACAAAGGCCCAGTCTTCATGTGTACAACCCCCCCCCATTCTTTTTCTACAAAACAGGTAGTAAAGGGAGAGCATCAAAAAGGCAGGGAGTTGGGGGGACTCTGGCCCCTGTGACCTGAGGATGGTGTGATTATCTATATGGCTCTTTAGTTGCTGTAGATCTTCCGGGTTGTGTGGCTATGGTCTTGGCATTGTAGGACCTGACGTTTCGCCAGTAGCTGTGACTGGCATCCTCAGAGGTATAACACAGAAAGATGAAAGCTCCTCCATTAGCATGTTCATAGCCTGGAGAACTCCTACAAGATAATGATTCAGCTTTACCCCACCTTCCGGGGTAGATATAAATTATCTGCCTACCATTTTTCTTCTCACCTTGACACAGAGAGTACTCCATCTTTCTGTGTTATACCTCTGAGGATGCCAGTCACAGCTACTGGCAAAACGTCAGGTCCTACAATGCCAAGACCATGGCCAGACAACCCGGAAAATCTACAACAACTAATGAACTCCGGCCATGAAAGCCTTTGGTAACATATATGGCTCTTTGTCACTCAAAAACAACAAATTATCACACTGAGGAGATCTACATGGCTGGGTGTAGATACAATGCATAAGGTGACCAAGGCCTCCTGCCGAAGGTTTCTATGCCTTTTTATAAGGGAAATCAGAAATGTGGCCGGTGAAGCTTTGCCAGACACAGATTCACAGTGACATGAAAACCAAGGATAGTGGCTTTCACACTGATGAAATAACCAGTGGAATTTAAAGGTTCCCAGATTCAGTGTGGTAATATGACAGGAGAGGATGAATGGCTGCCCTGCTCCTTTCCCCATCTTTGACATAACAACCCTGCAAGGTCGGTTTGCCTGAGCGAACCTGACATGCCCAATTCTCCCCTAGGCTTCTGGGGGTCCCCCGGCCTTTCCAGGACTCGGCCCTGTTTTTGTTGCCCCTAACAAGGCCTTCGGGCTCACCACTGATCCATTGACCGGGCGGGGGGGGGGGCCTGGGGCAGGTCAGGTGCCCTCAGCCAAACCCACCTTACAGGGTTGTTGTGTCAAAGGCGGGGAAAGGAGCGGGGCAGACGTTCACCCCGGCCCGCTATACTTTTCGGGAGGGCGCGTTTGTTTTGGCAAGGGGTCCCTCCGACCGGAAAGGAGGCGCCGACTCCTCGTCCAGCCCTTACCTTCAGGGAAGCCCTCTTGACGTGCCCCGGCGCCCGCAGCGCGCTCGGCGACCCCTGCTGGGAGTTGAAGAAGTTGACGGCCGTCTGGGCGGCTCTCTGGACCGGCAGGCTGGAGGTGTCCAGCGACCCGCGGCGACTCCGCGGCGGGTCCCCCCAGACCAGCCGGGCCCCCTGGGCCACCGAGCCCGGCGCCGGCAAGAGGGCGAGCAGCGCGGCCAGCGCGAGCAGGCGGGGCCCGCGGCCGGAGGAGGAGGAGGCGGCGGCGGCGGCGGCGGAGGGCGCCTTCAGCGGCTGCATCGTGGCGCGCGAGGCCAAGGGAGAGAGGCGCGAGAGGCGCGAGGCGAGGGACGGACTGAGCGGCGGCGGCTGCCGGCGCCCGCCCAAGTACAAATAGGCCGGGGCTGTCCCAAGGCCGCCCGCCCTCCTCCGGGACGGCTTCCAGCCCCAGCCGGGAGGCGCCTTTCTCGGCAGCGCCTACTCCCTTCCTTCCGCTTTCCCGCTCTCGGCTGCTCGCCCTGACCCGGCTCAGGCTGCGCCGCTGGCCCGAAGGTCGCCCACCCCCGGAGGGCTCCAGGGGACGCGGCCCTCGCCCCCCGCCATTTCTCACTGCGAAGGCATCTGGAGCAATGCGGGGCGGGGAGCGAAGGAACTGCGGTTGCCAACCTCCGGGTAGTGGCTGCCGGTCTCCCGCTATTCCGACTGATCTCCCGGGGACAGAGATCAGTTCACCTGGAGAAAATGGCCGGTTTGGAAGGTGGACTCTACATGGCACTATACCTCGCTGAAGACCCTTTCCTTCCCAAACCCCGCGCTCCTTAGGCTCCAGCCCCAAAATCTCCAGGTATTTCCCAACCCAGAGTTGGCAACCCTAAAAGTAACCGTTTCTTAACACAATAAGGCAAAACACCACACTCACAGACACACAAAAGCAGTATGTGAGCTTTCGCGTTCTCCAGTGGTCTTCATCAGGCTTGATTTTTAAAGGGTGTGTGTGTGTGTGTGTGTGTGTGTTGTTAAGGTTTCTTGACTGAAACCAAGGAAATGGGGGGGCACTTTGCACTGAATAGGTAACTATAAGAAGATTACCCCCCCCCAAAAAAAATAAAGCCTGCGCAATAATTTGGCCATCTATAGGAAAAGAATTAAAACTGCCAGACAAAGAGGAGACTGGTTGCAGAAATCTTACCTGGAAGTGTACAGTAGAGGTGGTCTGACTTTGGTTTTGAGCAGGACCAGCACTTACTAATTTTATGACATTTGTTTTATTTTTTTATTTTTTATTTGGCTTTGTATCCCACCCTCCCCACAAGCAGGCTCAGGGCAGGTCCCAGCAATATAAATACAATACATAATACAATTAATATAATTAGAACCACTTAAAACAACAGTATGAAATAGCACAAAAGAAGTTTTGGCACTTGTTTTTGTGCCCATCCTGTCTCCATGTTTTCTTTTGTTTTTGTTATGGCTAGGGGCCTCAAAACCTGGAAGCAGGCGGAACCAGAAGTTAGGTTTTGAAGGGTTTTGTTTTTACAAGAATCCCCTCCCCCCATTGGCATCCTCTGAATTTACAAAGCAAGTACACATACTGTGGATCTCTTCAAAATTTAGGCTTTACTAAGGGCCAAACTGTATTTTGTGAGACACCTGATTTGTTTCCCCCCAGAAGCTGTGATGGTGGTGATTTGGATTGGGGCTGTGATGCTGGAAAAGTTGGGGGCTTAACCCTTCCCCTGTGCAGTTTTCCTGATCAAAATGGGCCCAACCCACTCTTGCCCAGCCCCTGACACAAATCCTACTTTACGCTACTTTTGAAGAGCAAAAACGATCATGTGTCTCCAAGAATACCAAGTAGGCTACAGTCACACTGGAAGCTTGGCACAATCTGGTGGCACCTCTATTTACAGCTGTTTAAATCACTGTGGGAAGGGGTGACAAGACAGCACACCCTGAAGTGGCTTCTCCACACACTGGTCCCACGCTGAAGCATCCACTGTACTGGTGCCTCAACCACAGAGGCTTGGCTCTTGCTGGCAATGGGGGGTTGCTTACGCTCATACTTGTTTATGCGCACATCCCTGCCGGGTGAAAAACACACGACTGAGACAGAAGTGACTGTTCACACTTCCCATCCGGCATCCATTCTTGACTGGGGGTGGGTGGGTTCAGACGTTGGGAAAAGGGAAGTGGAAGTGATGGCATACCTAAAGACCTGACTTTCCCCAGTGTTGGCAAACTCCATTTCCAGGACGGGCTGGACCTGGGTGCTGACAACTAGGGCACAGAAGGCAGATGTTGTTGTCCAGTTGTGCTCTTTAAATCCACAAAAGTAACACAACTATATCGGCGCAAACTGCTTGTGTGACTGCAGCCGTAGTTTAGCCTTAATCTGTGTAGTTCCGGGGCAGCCTAAGATTCTGTGGCCCAGCCCACCCTCAAGAGTCCTCAGTTACACAAACAAAATACAACACTGATTCTTAAACTGTGTGTGCATGTGTGTGTGTGAACTAATGAACAATCCCCTGTAGGGTTGCCAGCCTCCTGGTGTCACCCGAAGATCTCCTGCTATTACAGTTTATCTCCAGACAACCATGATCAGTTCCCCTGGATAAAATGGCTGCTTTGGAGGGTGGTGTGACCAGGGTTCCCTCTATGCTGAGTTAGTGTGAGCTAGCTCACAGGTTTTTAGCCTCCTGCTCACACATTTTTGTCTTCGCTCAGGAAGGAGGGCTCCAGAGCAAACTAACTGATGGCAGTAGCCAAATCGCTGGCTCACAGCTTTGATGCCAGCAGCTCACAAAGTAGAATATTTGCTCACAAGACTCCACAGCTTAGAGGGAGCACTGGTGGTGGCGTCTATGGCATTATGCCCTGTAGAGGTTCACCCTCCCCAGGCTCCACCCAGAAAATCTCCAGGTATTTCCCAAACCAGAGCTGGCAAACCTAATTTCCTTGCCAGACTAAGTAATGTTAGAATGAATACAGTCTAAAGCATCTGGAAAAGAGCCTTCAGAGAGCAAGATTAAGCAGCTCTACTCAGAAGTAAGTCCCCTTTTTACTCAATTGGGCTTACCCTTAGGAAAATGTTAGAGCAACAGCCTCAAGTCAGTGAATTTGGATGCAAAAAACTTCACAAAACGGTGCCTGTTTTCATCTATGAAATGTTGGAGGGTATGAAAACTTTTATCCCATATAGAAAATAGCCAGCAGAGTATTCGACAGCCTGGATTAACTAGTCCCAGGTGAATAGGGCTCTCTGTTTCCATAATCCATTACACAGAAAAATAGAAATTTGAATCAGTTGCTCACATGCCAAGATACATTCTTCAGATTGTTTTAAGACAGGAGAATATTTCCACTGTTCCTTTCTGTGCTGTTTCTGAGAGGGAAGGTGTAAGAATGGAAAAAAGAAAGCCAGACTGTAGCATATGAGGGGAGCAAAGGGTTGAATGGCTTGAAAAACTAAAGTATTGTTAATTGGGGAGAGGATCAAATTAAAGGGTTTAATGTGGATTGGTGAATCTTCTACGAGTTTTAGCATAAGCTGTAAAATAGTTGCTTTATTCTTTTTCACACCTAAATTGTGAGTGGATGTGTAGATTTTTCTACTCTTGCTGAATAGTTACTGAACAAACAGTTATTGCATACAGGATACTGCTGCCAGCAAAATGTGGTAGGCACATAAACCTGCTTCCAAACAGTGGCATGTCAACCCTGCTGTAGGGCTTAATGTCTTTGAAATGGATACAAATAGAAATTAGTGTAATTTTAATATACTCCCTGTTATGTACCTAGGGCGACCGCGCACACGGTTGGATACACACGTGGCCTGGCAAAGGGCCAAAGCTTCGTTCTAAAAGACAATAGCCTAAACGGATCCTAGCCTGCGCCTATCGGAAGGCTAGGATCCAAGAAGAGACGTATGGGACAAAAGTACACTGTAAATATCCTATCACAGGTGTGGGTGTGGTGTGATTTAGGAATAGAAAGTGGTCTGCGGGCTGGCTAAAAGCTTCTCAAGATCTGACTGTAAGCAATAAAGTATGAGCTGAAATCACTCTCCAATGCATCAGTCTCAGTACTTTATACTGGCGATGAGGATGGGATCCGAATGAGTGATTCGGAACCCGAGACCGACATGAGCACCGCAGCACACACTAACCACCCAGAAGCTGCGACCAGCATCGCTGACCCCGAGTCCAGCACCGTACCGAGTGCCTATCCTCCAGTATTTGTTTAAAGACCTTTTTATGAAGTATCCTTTCTCATATCCAGTTTTAAGAACCTGTTATTTCTTGAGCAATCAATTAATCTAACTTGCTTCATCTTTGAAAAGTATTGTTTTAGTGTTCCCTTCCACCATGTCCTCTTTTTTAGAATGTCTCATCAGGCTTTTAATTGCTAACATATGTCTTATGAAATGATTTGGGACAAAATACAACGTTCCTGTTCTGACTTAAGCATTTCACAACTAGATCGCTGTAATCATCTTGCTCTAAATCTCTCAAGCTTTTTAAAATATCATTTGTAACTTTTTTTCTAATCCCCAATTGTTTTTCTTTACTGTTATTATAAACAGAATGCAAACTGTTCCTCAAACTTCTCAGTGGTGGCCAGGAATATCAATGGCAGTCAATCCCAGTTAGATAGAACAGTGAAACTACTCTGGTACTCTGTTTCCAACTATGACTAGCCACAAATCTCTGGCAAGGTTATCAGTAGAACATCAAGGCATGATTAGATCATAATTAGATAGAACAGTGATTCCCAGTGTAGCACCTGTGGAGTTGGGAAACTCTGAGTTAGAACTGAATGTTCAAGATAGGGGTGGCTGAAGCCAGCAATCTCTCAGGAGGAATTGGGAGGAAATGACAGGCGTGCCGGTGTCGCACCAGCAGGTGACGTCACTTCTGGGGTAAAACTGGAAAAGATGTCATGATGCTAGATCGATGCTCTAGGATTTGTCCAAAACTCACTTGCGGGTGAATCCTAGAGCATGGCCCCAATGTCATGATGTCACTTCTGGTTTTGTACCAGAAGTCACCTGCTCCCTATTTCACCCAATTTTTCC
Organism: Gekko gecko; assembly: GCA_029375565.1. Lineage (NCBI taxonomy): Eukaryota > Metazoa > Chordata > Lepidosauria > Squamata > Gekkonidae > Gekko > Gekko gecko. Next base: position 118,992,064 of record JAPDNY010000008.1, read on the forward strand.
TCTGCTGGCCTGTCAAGTGCCAGTGGGGAATAGGAGCAATTGCTGGAACTGGAACCCCCTAGTTCAGTGGCAGTGTCGCTACTGATAACCTTGCCAGAGATATCCAGCTGGTCGTAGTTAGAAACAGAGTACTGGAGTAGTTTCATCCAATGAGTCTTGTCTTATTCTTTTAACCAGAAGCACAGTGAAGTTTCTCAGCTAAGCAGCAATGATTAGCGTGGAAAATAAATTCTATTATTATTATTATTATTTTGGTAACAAGATTAATCATAGCAAGTGGGAACCTGCAAGGACTTGCAGGAGGCATCTGATTTCCCATGCCCCCACTAGGTCCTTTTGCCTTTCCTGAAAGCCCCCATAGCCTCTTCTTTTTTCCTGCTTCCTTCTCTCCTTCCCACCCAGCAGCTGACCTACATTTATCTGCCCTTCTCTCTTCTGCTTTTCCTCTCCCCACAAGCAGCCTCTACCTAGAAAAGCTATGGCCCTGTTTTGTGGTGTGGGCTACTGGGCAAGGCTCACTTGCATGATAGGGAACCCTCAGTGACTTGCAGGGGGCATTCTCCCCATAACACATGCCATGACCTCCCCTATATCACCCGCCATGCACAATTCCCTCTTTCCCTCTTCCTGGCAAACTCCATATCCTCTCCCCTTTCCCTGCCCCATTCTCTCCTTCACAGCCACTCACCAACCTATGCTTTATCTGCCTCCCATCTTCAGCTGTATTGATTATTTGTTTACTTAATTTATGCCCCGTTTTTCTCCATAGTGGGGACCAAAGCAACTTTCATTGTTGTCTACTCCTTTTCATCCTTGCAACAACCCTGTGAGGTAGGACAGGATTAAAGTACATGGCTGGTCCAAAACCACCCAATGAGCTTGCATAGCCAGATGGGGATTCAAATCTTGGTCCCTCAGATATTACTCTAAAATTCTAACTGCTACGCCGCACTGGCTTTTGTAGGGCGCCTGCTGTTAAACAGGAGCAAGCAGCTAGGACTAGATGAGTCATGAAAATCCATTCATATCAAGTCAACAGCCTGGTGTCAGTAGCCTGGATAGCTGTACTGTGTGTGGGTTGGAAAGTTCAGATTTTCCTTCCCTCCCACATGGCAGCCATTTTCCTTGCCCTAGTCCTGTGTCAACCATTTCCTCCCCTCCACAAGGGGGTGCTTTTATTATTATTTTTTTAAATTGACACCATTATAATCTGTGTATCAAGTTCTCTGAATTCCCAGCTTTGGGGGTGGGGAGGTGTTGTTTTTTGGTTTTGTTCTTTTAAGAAAGGAGGTCTCTAGACCCTCTCATTGCAAATATATACAGGGAAAGGAATAGCTCTGCAATAGAAGGGGATAGAGTCTTACTTATTTTAAAATAAAAGCTGGAAAGTCAGAGAAGCCAATACACAGACCATTACAATGATTTAATGATATTCAGTTGTCAGTTTAAATACAATTTGTAAGGGTCTTGGTGGCATAAATTGGGGAACAGCCGCTGCCAGATGATTGGAGCAGGGCAGCAACGGGGCAATCGGTCATGGAAAAGTCATGTTGCCCCTTCACTGTACGGTAACAACAGGGAAGCTACACAAGCCTGTTCCAATGGAGAAACCCCCAATGTGGAGCTGACTGTGGTGAGAAACCGGTTCTTGCCGGCTTTATAGGCTCAGATAAATATTCCAGAGCTGTCTGCTCATGGCTAGGGGCTTTTCATCAAAAATCCTGAAACTGCTCTACTGATGTATGTTCACAAGGTATAATTCAAAGAGTAACTGTCCATTCTTAACTGTTTCGTTTAATAGAAATTGCTCATTTAACTTTACATGAATCTTGTCTTCAAAGTCATCCTTCACCTCCATCCACCGAGCTCAACGTTGCTCTGTTCCTCTGTGACATAACATCAGCTTAGTTTACGGCAGTCAGAGGGAACATAACAACTGGCTGCATGTTGGATATTGCATTAACATTGTGGGGTATAACAGTCATTTGCGAATGAATTTCCCTGCATGGGCAAAACAATCAAGTTGAGAATTATAGACTCATAGAGTTGGAAGGGACCTCCAGGATCATCTAATCCAACTATGTATATAGCACCATGACAATGCAATATCCAACAATGTGTGCATGCGTAGTCTGCATAGGTGACATCAGAACAGGTCCACAACTCTCTGGCAGTGATAAGGAAGTCCACTGGCTGGACTGTGCTGGTTGCAGTGTAAAACGCAGGCATACTCTCATGGAATATCCCACCCCCCTACAATTAGGTGCAAGTTGACAGCCGGAGTCTCCTTCTCAAAAGGCCAGAAATAGACCATTGAACTCTATATATATTTCCGGTAAAGTCACAGCCGACTTATAGCAACCATGTAGGGTTTTCAAGGCAAGAGACACACAAAGGAGGCTTGCCATGGCATTCCTCTGCACAGCAACCCTAGAATTCCCTGGTGGTCTCCTATCCAACTATGGCAAACCTTGACAGCATATTAAAAAGTAGAGACATTACGCTGCCAGCAAAAGTCCACATAGTCAAAGTGATGGTATTCCCAGTAGTACTGTATGGCTGTGAGAGTTGGACCATAAGGAAGGCCAAGCGCCAAAGAATAGATGCTTTTGAATTTTGATGCTGGAGAAGATTCTTGAGAGTCCCTTTGGACTGCAAAGAGATCAAATCAGTCAATCCTAAAGGAAATCAAATGTGACTGTTCCCTGGAAGGACAAATACTGAAGCAGAAGCTCGAATACTTTGGCCACCAAAAGACAAGGGAGCACTAATAATGTTGATGTTCACATAATGAGGAAAGCAGGACCCAGAGTGGCTTATAACATTGTTCTTTACTCCACTGTTTTATCTTCACAAGAACAAGCCCTGTCAGGTAGGTTAGGCTGAGAGTTAGGCCTAAGCTCTCCTGGTAAACTTCTCGGCAGAGTGGGGGCTGAAACCTGGGTCTCCCACAGGGTTGCCAGGTCCTCCTTGGCCATTGGCAGGGGACAGAGGTGTGTGTTAGGGTCACCAGCTTCAGGCTGGAGAATTCAGGGGTGGAGCTTGGGGAGGACAGGGACCTCAGTGGGGTACAATGCCATAGAGTCCCATTCCAAAGGATTCTTTTTCTCCAGGGGAACTGATCTTCGTAGTCTAAAGATGAACTGTAATTCCAGGGGATCCCCAGGTCCCACCTGGAGGCTGGCCCCCCTAGACTCCCAGATTCTAGTCTGACACTCTAACCACCATACCGCATCAACTCTCTCTGTCAATAGATCTTTGTAATGGCTTGTTTTTAATGTGGTGATGTTTTTAATTGCCAGTTTGGTGTAGTGGTTAAGTGCATGGACTCTAATCTGGGAGAACCGGGTTTGATTCCCCACTCCTCCACTCGCACCTGCTAGATGACCTTGGGCAAGCCATAGTTCTGGCACAGCTGTCCTTGAAAAAGAGCAGTTTCTGTCAGAGCTCTCTCACAGGGTGTCTGTTGTGGGGAGGGGAAGGGAAATGAGTTTGTAAGCCACTCTGAGACTCCCTTGGGTAGTGAAGGGCGGGGTATAAATCCAATCTCCTCCTCCTCCTCTTCTTAATTGTAAGCTGCCTTGAGCAGGACTCTGAAGAGGCAGCATAGAAATATACTAAATACATTTCAAAAAAATGCAGTGTAGGCATGATCTGCTTATAATTTGGGGTGGTCAGAGTGATGACTTTACATAAGCCGGTGGTGTTGCAAGTGCTATATCATAACAAACATGCTTATTTCTCAACTAACCCCCATTGCAAACTTAGCAGTTCTCCCAACGGTCACTTCCTGTCTGCAGAACAGTGGCTGTCAGCTTGCAATCGCCTGGTGAGTCTTCTTCTGAGATTGCAGCAGTCTTGCACTCATGCCCCCTCCCAAACTGTGTGTGTGTCCTAAGAAGTAAGTACTTTGATTTCGTATATTACATTGTCCAAAAAAACCCCCAAAAGCAGAACTAAGTTAACTGCTTATTCTGCTTTTGTATTCCTTTGTAAACTTTTTGGCTTGAATGAAATAAGGAACACTCAATCAAGCTGACTTAAAGTTCAGCTAGAAAGACAATTCAGTCAAAGGCATCTGAGCAGGGGACAAAACTGAGGCTAGGATAGAATGAGGGTTTTGCAGCAAATAGTGTACTGTTGCAGCCAATTTGCGGAGAGGATTAAATGGGGGAGTTTGCTGCTGAGGTGGAATGAATCCCCAATAGTCGAGGAAGTGAGTGATTAGCAAACAAACAAAAATAAAATCAGAGCATCGATCTGACTAAAACAGAAAGCAAATGACTAACCAAATCTATTTCAGCAGAGGCTTTCATAAGACCTCACTTCTTCAAATGCATATGAAATGAAAATTTTATGTGAATATTTTCAGTCAAAATCACAGGAAGGAAAAAAAAAGTGTGTGGGGGAGAGGAGGCTTGCATTTCTCTTTCCAGAAAACTGGAAAAATCCTAAATACAATAAAAATACAGTAAAAACTGTCTAGAAAATTTCCAAAGACATTAAAACTTATAAAAAATATTCTTCATAAAAATGAAGGAGGAGGGAATTGGATTTATACCCTGCCCTTCGGAGTTGCAGAGCGGCTTAAAAATCACCTCCCCTTCCTTTCCCCATAACAGCCACCCTATGAGGCAGGTGGGACTGAAAGAGTTCTGAGAGAACTGCTCTTGAGACAACAGCTCTGAGAGAACTGTGGCTTGCCCAAGGGAATCAAACCCGGTTCTCCTAGATTAGAGCACACTCTTAACTGCTCTCCCAAAATGACCCTCCTGGACTGTCCCATTTAATGCCATATCAACCTCACAGTTTTCTTCGTTTCATCAGTAACTGGAGCAAGGCAATGTGAGAGCTACTGTACATTCTCTGTATCAGAGAAACAGTTTGAAAAACAGGCAGATCAAGTGCCGTTTGGGTTAGGTGGGAAAATAATATGAATAAGACTGGGGAAGGGGAAATCTGAGGCTCTGAAGCGTCTCAGTCACAGTATTTAAGAACAGAAACTGAGTTTACAATTCAAATAGAAAGAGGATGAAGGAATAGCTTTCTACTCATGCAAAACCACAAAGGTCATGAGATATTACGCATAGACCCCCAAAGAGACATGTAAAATTTTATCAATTACACATGACAAATCTACAAATCAAGTTGTTTTGTTTAATTCATATGAGTGGAGATTGGGAAATTATTAAACCTTCCTCAGTATAATTTTTTAAATGGGAAAACTGATCTATATATGCAGGCATTGTTCATAATTAACTCTGTTTGCAAGAATTTTACTCAGAAATAAGTCCCACTGTGTTCAGTGGCAGAACAAAGTTTGAGTCCAGTGGCACCTTCAAGACCAACAAAGTTTCTTGAAGTCTGTGTACACATGAAAGCTTATACTGTGAATAAGACTTCAAGGTGCCACTGGATTCAAACTTTGTTCTACTGCTTCAGACCAACACAGCTACCCACCTGAATCTACGTTCAATGGCAGTTGGTCACAGCACAATGGTGCATAGGATTGTACTTTTAAGTATCCCACAGAAGCTATAGAATTAAATCTAGAGTTAGATACAGGAAATTCAGGTTCAAATTTCTGTGTGGCCTTGAAGCTCACAGGGTGACTTAGCCTCCTTTACCTCAGTAAGATGGTACATGCTTAAGTGCTGTCAAGTCACAACCAACTTATGGTGATACCAGCAAGGTGCTTTCAAGGCAAGTGAGAAGCAGAGGGGGTTTGCTACGGGCTTCCTCTGCAGAATCTTGCTTGGTGGTCTTCCATCCAACTACCAACCCTGCTTAGCTTCTGAGATCTGACAAGCACAGGCCACCTTGCCTATCTAGAATGTATTGTAGTGGCTTTTGTGTTTGTGACTAGGCCTTAGAGATCTGAGTTCAAAGCCATACTCCAACCATGACACTCATTTACCTAGGCTAATCACAGTGTCTCGATTTCATTCTCAGTGTTGTGGTGAAAATAAAAGAAGGGGAAGAATCGTCATAAATGCTGCCTTAAGTTCTTTGGATGAAGAGTACGCTACAGCATTCTGAACCCTTTTGGCAGTGACTGGGATGGAGTTGTATCCGATTAGCCCCTACGTTACACTACAGCACACGACTTTCTCTTCCCTTTTTGCAAGAAATGCATAGATGCCTGGTCCCCGACACAAACCCTCATGACAGCATGAACAGTTTTCACACAGTATGTTGTCGAAGACTTTCATGGCCGGAGTTCATTAGCTGTTGTAGATTTTCCGGGTTGTCCGGCCGTGGTCTTGGCACTGTAGGACCTGACATTTCGACAGTAGCTGTGACTGGCATCCTCAGAGGTTTTCACACAGTTGCAATGTATGACGTTGCATCTGCCTTTCCATGTTAGCTGGGCTGCTTTCACACTCAGGTATTCGCATGTTTCAGCCAACCAACTGGTCTGGTTTTTCTTCCATGTTTCCACATGATGTCATCCTCTATTTGTGCGTAGACCATTAACAGCCCATCCCCCCACCAAATCTGCTTTATTTTAAACCTGTAGAAATACCCAATGTTTCTTGGGCAGCATACTTTCAGCACAGGCAGCTTCTCATGTCCCTTGCAGCAATTAACATAAGATAATGTTAACATAAGATAAGAGAGCCAGTTTGGTGTAGTGGTTAAGTGCGCGGACTCTTATCTGGGAGAACCGGGTTTGATTCCCCACTCCTTCACTTGCACCTGCTGATGTGACTTTGGGTCAGTCACAAGCTCTGGCACAGCTGTTCTCTCAAGGACAGTTTGTGTCAGAAGTTCTCTCAGCCCCACCTACCTCACAGGGTGTCTGTTGTGGGGAGGGGAAGGGAAAGGAGCTTGTAAGCCGCTCTGAGGCGCCTTTGGGCAGTGAAGGGCGGGGTATAAATCCAATCTCTTCTTCTTCTTCATAATCTGGTCTTTTAAATGATAAGGGAAGGAGGAGATGTCTGGAGAGACCTTTGGAAATTCCTGAAAGTTTTTTAAAAAGTTTTTTAAATGCCTTGTGTTATTCCTATGAAACATTAGGCATGCTTGTGAAGGTTTTTTAAAAGCAGAAGTGAATCCTCTACACATCAGCCTGCCTTTGGACAGCGGGGAAAGAAAGAGATCACTCCTCAAAAAAAATTAAAACAGGGTGGGTGGAGATTGGAGAATTCTGAACAGGGTTGCCAGGTCTGGTTTGGAAAATACCCGGAGACTTTGGGGATGGAGCCAGGAGAGGGTGGGGTTTGAGGAGGGGAGGGGCCTCAGCATAGTACAATGCCACAGAGTCCACACTTCAAAGCAGCCATTTTCTCCAGAGGAACTGATCCCTGTCAGTTGGAGATCAGTCGTAAAAGCGGTATATCCCCAGGCCCCACCTGGAGGTTGGCAACCCTAATTCTGAAGGCCACATAAGAACATAGTGGGGTGGGGAGAGGCTTCAATGCACATTGCATGTGAAAGGGAAACCACTACTAACAATGGAGAGAAAATGGATTAGCCTTCTAGAATCCACACACACGTTTGATTTTGCACACCATCACATTGGCAACCTGACCGCTATAGAAAAGCACCCTGGTGTGTATGCAGTCCTGAGGTATGTTTGGTGGCTAAGAATGTGGGCCAGAAAGTTGTATGGTTATAGCAAGGACGGCAGAATGGACAGAACGTCATTTCAGCTAGCTACAACATCATAGCTGTGCTTATGTTTGCTCTTTCTGTCTCGGATGTCTATCTTGAGCATAGCCAGGAGGCATGCGCCCTTAGGCACAAGTCAAAAGGCAAGAGGCAACGGGCGCTTGGCCTTGTTCTCCCATCCTGTAGGCTCATGTCCCATGGCTGTGGACAACTAACCTATTGGGTTTCAGACAGGCCCCAAGATATAGCTTACTTCTCTCTTTCTTTCACCTCATGACTCTTGGTAAATATAGAAGAGCAATAAGACTAAGGATGCAGTCACCAATGCTCCCTCTAAGCTGTGGAGACTTGTGAGCAAAAATTCTACATTGTGAGCTACTGGCATTAAAGTAGTGAGTGAGCAATTCGGTTATTGCATAAATTAGTTTGCTCTGGGGCCATCCTTCCTGAGCTAAGACAAAATTGTGTGAGCCAGAGGCTAAAAAACTGTGAGCTTGCTTACACTAACTCAGCTTAGAGGAAACACTGGTGGTCACACATGCCAGCTGAAGCGGAGGGGAAGTGAGGCTATTTCCTCTGGAGGAATTTGACACGCAGTCGTGAGATCACGCCTCCCTTTGTAGCTGTGGGCACAGCCCGTCACTGTGTGATCAGACGCAACTGCAGCTGAGTTGGGGTTTTTTGGCCATTTGTTTCTCATGCGCATAAACGAGGAATTGCACCTCTGCACTGAGGGCCCCCTATGGAGTATGCGATGAGCCGGGATGGCATGATCAGACCATCCTGACAGCATGAGAGCATGCTTGCGTGATCAAATAGGGGAAAGTCTGTCTGTGGCCCATCGGAAACAATTAGAGCTGGACTTTCTCCAGTGTCTTTTAACTCTGCTTCTGCAGTGGAGCAACATGGGTTGCTGATGACTGCAGGATGCTTCCCAGATGTTGCTGTATGATCACTCCCTTTAGATCCGTCAGGCACTCGCACCTATGTTGGCTCTAAAGGCGCGTGTGATCGCAGCCTAATGTTGCTAGATATAGATATGGTCCTAAACACCATTAAGTCTTTGCTACTTCATACAAGGTGATCTTCCTATACAGGTTTAGCAACATGTTTATGTACAAAAAAAACTCACACACTGTAGCATGTCACAAATGTGTATGTTAAGCATGTGTTAAACTTCACCTTTATGTGTATAATAACTTCAGGTATGTGTATAACTTCAGGTAATTCCCACACAAGTGTTTAAAGTCTTTGTATAATCTCCAATTTAATGACTGTGTACCTAGAATACGGTACCCAACTATGTTTCTAATTGATTTGTGCTGGTTAAGTACCAAAATAAACTCTCCTTGTTGTTGAGTGTTTAAGGGTAAGTTGGAAGCATGCTGGAAAGGGACGGGAAGGAAATGATTATGAAGCTCTGTAAACCGTCTTCAGTCAGGACTCAAATGCCTTGTGCTGTAGAGAAAGGTGGCCTGGCAAAGCCTGGGATCCACATCTCAGAGCCTTCCTGAAGATAACAGACTTCCCTTGTTCAGTGCGTTGATGTCAGCCTGGGAAACAAGGATCCGCCAGCTCCCAACACCACATTTGCATTTCTACCCTGCAAAATATTAATTTGGCCCCTTGCTGTGGCTGGTTCCTCACCAGCCAGCAAAACCAAGCCCTTGACATTTCAATTTTATTTCCAGACGTGGCAGCCACAATTTGTCAGGGCCCATTGTCGTCGGTGCTGAAAGGCATTTCACGAATGAATGAGCCGTGTTGTGCTGGTGATAAGACAAACCCATGTTTGGAAGGGCTGCCTGCCAGGTGGAAGAGAATGGCTTCGAAAAGGCTGAAAGGAGGACCTGGTGGCAGCTCGCTCGCATTGGCTGCGCACCACAATGTTGCCGTGGCCCGGGCCAGAGCCTGCGGGAAGGAAGCAGGGAAGCGACTGTCAGCAGGCTTTGCAATGACGTGTCCATTGATACAGCAACAGAGGGACGGATACAAGCAGTGAGATCCCCCCCCCACCCCGCCCTGAAATTTGGCAAAAACAAATCCTGGCCGCAGTAACAGGCTGATGACCACCACCAGAGAGGGTATTTTAGCTTGTCTGTTCTGAAAGACGGGCAGCTTATAACCTGAATACGTAATGCTGCAATTCTAAGTGGAGAGACACCCTTCTCAGTCTTCTGGACTGCCTTTTTGTGCTGGTCCTGGGAGGTCATGTTTGTGGTGGATCCTCTCCTAGCTGGAAAGTAAAAGGCATGAAAAGGCACAAAACCCTATCAGGGATGGAGCCTGAGGAGGAACCTCGCTGATATATAATCCCATCGTCCAAAGTCCACCCTCCAAATAGGGTTGCCAGCTCCAGGTTGGGAAATACCTGGAGATTTGGGGGGGGGGGGAATGCCTCAGAAGGGCAGAGTTTGGGGTATAATGCCATAGAGTCCAGCTTCCAAAGTGGCCATTTTCTCCAGGCGAACAGATTTCTGTCATTTGGAGATCACTTGTAATAGTGGGAGATTTCCAGCCAACACCTGGAGATTGGCAAACCTATCTCCAAAGCAGCCATTTTTCTCCAGGGGAACTGACCTCTGTTGTCTGAAGACTGGTTGTAATATTGGGAGATCTCCGGGGCCCACATGGAAGCTGGCAACCCTCACAGCTGAATCATGGTTTAGGTATCAGTATTTTATACATGATGAGCAATACGTAACTGAAATCATTGTACACATTAGGGGCCATTACAGTCTTTAATGTCAGGGCAGTTCTGCCCAGGAGAGCCGGAATGCAAATACTAAAAGAGAGGGTCTGTAAAATCAGAACTTCTTGGTCAGGGAGAGGAGTCTAAATCAATGCTCCCTCTAAGCTGTGGAGTCCTGTGAGCAAAAATTCTACTTTGTGAGCTTCTGGCATTACGGTTGTGAACCAGAGATTTGACTGCTGCATGAATTATTTTGCTCTGGAGCCGTCCTTCCTGAGCTAAGACAAAAATGTTTGAGCCAGAGGCTAAAAAACTGAGCTGGCTCACACTAACTCAGCTTAGAGGGAACACTGGTCTAAATCCTACTTTTGGGGAGGCGGCCTTTTAAGTTTTAGCTAGCAGATGTGATATGCCGTATTGTGCATGCTTTTACACACACAGAAGAAGAAGACCTGGTTTTTATACCCCGCTTTTTTCTACCCTAAGGAGTCTCAAAGCGGCTTACAATCACTGTTCCCTTCCTCTCCCCACAACAGGCACCTTGTGAGGTAGGTGGGGCCGAGAGAGTTCTGGGAGAACTGGGACTGGCCCAGGGTCACCCACCTGGCTTCATGTGGAGGAGGAGTGGGGAATCAAACCTGGTTCTCCAGATTAGAGTCTGCTGCTCTTAACCACTACACCATTCTTGGACAATCACGTACAATTGTGTAACACAGATATTGCCCAATCTGGGGGCCCCTTTGAATGGCACAACATGGATTTTATTTTTTGCTGATTTGTTGTTCTTGCTTTATTTTCTTGAAAGATGTTTCCTGAAAGCAATGACTAATCCTTATTCAACAGAAACTGTGAAATGATTCTACTCACTCTAGTCTTTTCTGGGGAAGAACTGTGCTTCTCTCTGACCACAGGATTCTTGGTATATGCAGAAGTGTTGTGAAGCAATAAGAGTTATATTGGTAGATACAGACCCCACTCTTAAACACTATCAAATCTGGACTGGTTCATAGAACGTGACCTTATATGGGTCTAGCAATATGTTCATATAGGGGGGAAAACCCACAAGTGCATTACAACATGTGACAAATGTGAATATTAAATGTGAAGTGTGGCAGGTCTCATTGCTATTTCTGCTGAAGTATCACATATGATGCCACAATTCTTGACTGTAATAGGCCCCATGGTTCATTTTCAGTGTTGGGGTTTTTGTATACTGAAAGGTAACACGGTAGAACCTGCTTGGAAACCCCACACTCCTGATCTCAGAAGTCTGGGGGCTCGTTGCTGTTACCTCAAGATAATGAAGAGTATTCTGTACATGTTTGTTCATTTAAAACAGTTCTGTCTCACATGTCTGCCAACGGACCTGAGATGGATTATGATTTTTTTTAAAGCACATAAAGAACATATTATAAACAAACAGACCAGAATTAAAAATAAACTTAAAAGATCAGGTGATCATCTTGCTCTTGTTACATTTTAAAAGAACCTTTAAAAATAATTCAGGCTTGCAGTGCCAGAAATCCATCAAAGTAGGGCCTTCCTCACACTCTCAGGAAGGTCCTTCCACAATACCGGTGCCATCACAGAGAAAGCCCTAGCCCGGGCAACTGAAGTCCAAACTTGGTAAAGCCTGTTCATGAGGAGTATACAAGAAGAGGAGATCTTGTGACTGACCCAAGGTCACATCAGCAGGTGCAAGTGGAGGAGTGGGGAATCAAACCTGGTTCTCCCAAATAAGAGTCCCCGCACTTAACCACTACACCAAACTGGCTCAGAAACAGGTAGCCAGTGCAATCCCTGCAAAATAATGTTAATATGTATATTTTTATTGGCTCCAACCAGCAGCTGAGCTTCCACATTTTGCAGCAGCATGCTGGGATATGTTTTCTTTTAGTGTACACTAGCAAAATGATCATTGTTGTGACAAGTGGTTGTGTGTGTATGTGTAAGGTTGTCAACCATTGTGAGATTGCTGCCATTGAAGGCAATGGTGTCAAACCTTGTTGTGTGAGCTTTGTTCTCACTGCAGCAATGAGTCAAGTATTGTTTCCCATGGGAAAGAGTGGCAGCCTTTTCTTTTAATAGCCAAAAGTAAAGAGGTACACTTAGGGCCAAACTACATGCTACATTAGGGGGGCCACGTTTCCCAGATATTCCCCCTCTTCTCTGCCAGCACTTTGAAGGCCAGTAGGGGATAAATGAATGGGGGAGCTGCACTGGCACCCAATGACACTTCTGGAGGAAAAGTGGAAGTGATGTCATAACACTTGGGGAGGCAGTGCTCTAGGATTCACCAAACGTCTATGGTTTAACTGACACACCTGTTCCCACCCCCTTAAATCCTACATTACATCCAGTTCCAAAATTGGGCAAATAACAACTGCCAGCACTGTTTCAGCTTTGGAGTCTCCCATGCCACATTCTTGAGCAGAATCAGGCCCCTGCAGACATTTAAATTTCATTTTCTGTTGCTGCTGCAGGGAAATCAAATTGTTCCAAAATGTAATGTATAGTTTGGCCCTTAATGGTGGAAGTTAAGCCATCTTTGTGCTCTTGGTGCCTCTCCAGTGACCCGTTACCTGTTTCTATCTGCCTTGCCCCATCCTTGATTTCTTGGTCACATCAGAGTATGACAGAATGCCAAGAGATCAGACTGAATTGCTGGGATCTGGATTTTACATTTATAGACACAGTTTAAGTTCCAGGGCACCTTTAAGACCATCAAAGTTTAATTCTGGGTATAAGCTTTTGTGTGCATGCACACTTCATACAAAGCCACCTACCGAAATTTATAGACAAGTACATTTCAATGTATTTTGTGACACACACCCCTCCCACTGGCGAGGTATAATGTTGCCTCCCTCCTCTGGGTTAGTTCCTGAACAACACAACATGGGTTTGTGAAATAATAACCCACAATTTCCTGAGATAAAGCTAGTCAGAGTGAGAGATTACAGCTTGCCCAAGACTATTTTAAGAAGCAAGATTTGAATCAGGGTATTGGCAAATTGCACATAGCCTCTAAGGTAGTTCAGAATCTGTGTCCATAAGTTATAGTGACACACGTACAACCTAGCCCTGTTCACAAGTTACAGTGAACATACATACATCCTGCCTGTGCTAGCGATGCCAGTCTCCGGGGAGACCTAGGGATCCCTCAGAATTACAACTCATCTCCAGACTACAGAGATCAGTTTTCCTGGAGAAACTGGATGCTTTGGAGGGTGGACTCTATGGTATTGTACGCCACTGATGTCCCTGTCCTCCCCAGGCTCCACCTTGGTTTGTCATGTCCCCTCATCTTGCTCACAGGAGGATCTGGAAGTGGGCAAGGATGTCCCCGACTCGTTGACATCACCCAGAAGTGACATCATCACGTTGGCAATGTCAGGGGTGATGCTCTGGTTTTTGGGTGAAACTGTATGGTAACATTGGGGTAAAACCATAGAGTTTTGCCCAAAAACTAGAGCATCACCACATGACATCCCCGACATGATGGCATCACTTCTGGGTGACATTATCACATCAAGGACATCACATGGGGATGTTGCTGTTTGTGGGTGGGGCTTCCCCCACAGGCCAAAAGCCCCCAAAACCAGGGGATTCCCCACCTGGGGAATGGCAACCCTAGCTCCACCCCTAAACCTCCAGGAGTTCTCCAACCTGGGGCTGAGAACCCTACCCCCCTCCCCTGCCGGTGGCTGAGGGCCTGGCAACCCTATACCTGCACAGTGCACAGATCCGGTTTGTGAGGAAAAAAGCAAAGTGTGTTCACTTTACATTTGAATATGGGGACAAGTTGTAAGTATACTTAAGTTGTAAGGATACTTAAGATAATGTAAACAAATAGCTTTGAAAGTTACAAGGGCATAGCTACACCACAATCTGATATTAGAATATTAGAGTCTACAGTTGCCCATTTGTATTCAGTGTTAGAGACTGAACTGTAAGTCACTTTCCCGCACTACTGAACAATGGCAATTTCTTCTCCCGCCACACTTAGAAGTAAGAAGCCAAGTTTAGAGAATGATGCCATAGTTCCCCAACAGATTGAAACCCAAGCGCCTCTCTCTTCAGTTTGAGCAGCGTGTATTAAATGTCCCCCCCCATCCTGAATATACAATCGCCATAGAATCAAAGGCCATTCCTTGCAGACCGGTGCTATCCTTTGTCTGTGAGTGGATCATGGAAAATACCTCACTCCTTCTCCACCTCTCCTTTTGCGCTCAGTCTGGACTTTCCTGTCAGAAACATATGAGTCAGTAACCATGACAAGACTGTCTAATCATATTTCTAAGAAACTTTAAAATTAGCTTGCATTTTCTGGTATGGCCTAGAGTACATGTCCATTGTTAGTGAGGACTCCAAAGGAATCGTTTCCCTCCCACCCACAAAACAGTTTTAGACTATCATAAGGGGGGGTCTTGCTGAAGGTCATTCTCTTCAGTGATCAGTTCACTGACTTTCCCAACTTCCCATTCCTTAGCAGGCTGGATCAGCTAAGTAAAAATACAAAATCTTGCCTCAGATAGTAAATTTGGAGAGTAGCTGTGCTGGTCTGCAGTAGAACAGCTAGAACTACGAGCCTCAAATCCAGTTTGCCTCAGATTATTGTTTGCACAGCAAGAAGTCCCACTGCTTGAGTCAGCTTGAGGCCCTCAACATCTTTGATCTATTGCCAAGTCACACGTTATGGAGACCTGACCTTGTCTTCTGTGTAACCCCGTCATAGGTGAGTTGTAGGTCCTCTTCAGTTCCTGGGCGTATGGCTCACATCTCAACTGTGGCGCACACGGAGAAGGGGCTTCAAGATTTCCCACCTGAGGCAATTTACTGTTATTTTACCTCCTTTATAGCCCACTCTTCTCATTGAAACTCAAGGCGGATTACAAAATAATTTTATTTAAAAAATGATTTGATCAGACAGGACAAAACATCCAATGAAGAATGCAGTAGAACGAGGACTACAGAACCGGAAAACAGTGCAAATAAAATACCAGCCTAAGGCAGGTGTACTGTTATGACATACCATAATGCAGAAAGTGGGTTACAAAGGGAGAAGACAATGCAGAGTAAGCAAGGTGAGTCATACCATAAGCATTGTGATAGACTACAATCCTATTCCCGTATAAAAGTGACCTCCTGAACTGTTCTATTATACAACAGTTCTAATCCCTTTATAAGAACACCCTCCTGAACATTTTTGTTGCACATTCTGTCAACTGGTAGAAGTGTGGGGGCCTCTGTGACCTCTTCAGGCATGCTGTTCCACAAGGTGGAAGCCATCACAGACAATGCACGTGAATGGGCAGTTACCCATTTGCTTCAGACTGCTTTGCTCCAATGAGGAGCAGAGGAGCATAGAGGGAAAGGTGGTCTCATAGGGACACAGTCCAACTTTGAATTGAAGATGGTAACTGATCAGTAACCAGTGGAGTGACTGAATATGGGTATTTGTAGGTGATACCTAGAACATTGAATTGAACCTGGTAACTGACTGGTAACCAATGGAATAACTGCAAATGAGCATGACATGCATGTTCTGTCTAGTGCTCGACAGTAACTGGGTTGAGGTGTTCTATACCAACTTGCATTTCTGAGATGATTTTAAGGGTAGACCTATGTAGAGTGTATTACAATAGTCTAGCCTTGAGACAACCATAGCGTAGATCCATGTGGCCAGATCATCCAAGTCAAGTTAGGGACCATCTTCCAGGATAAATGAAGCTGGAAGAATGCATTTTTTTGCACCTGCATTAACTTGCTTCTCCAGTGATAATGCTGGATCCAGTATAACCTCAAGGCCCTTAACTTATTTATTTTATTTATTTTTCACATTTATATCCCGCCCTCCCCGTAGGCTCAGTAAGTGTCAGCTGGAACCCACCAAAAGTGGAAAGGACAATGTCCTTCAAGACCTCAGCCTTCCTAGCTAGCATTACTTCTGTCGTTAGGATTCAGCTTATTCAGCTTTAGTCATTTAACCCCAGCACTAATTCTGGATCTCACAAGATGATCTGCATAAGGGAATACAGATTTCCTCTAAAGGCTTTACATAGAAATTGAATTGCATGGAAGAGAAGACTGAACCCCATAAGGAAAGTCCCAAACCAATGTCAACTGATCTTCAGCAGCAACCCTCAAGAGACCTGGCTACAAGGAACAATTCAAACCAAAACAAAGCACATCTCTTAATCTGTACCTCTACCTCCAGACCTCTTAGGGTTGCCAGCTCTGGGTAGGGAAACACCTGTAGATTTAGGGGGTGGAGCCTGAGGAGGGCAGGATTTGGGGAGGGGAAGAACCTCAGCAGGATAGAACGCCATAGAATCCATCCTCCAAAGCAGCCATTTTCTCCAGGGGAACTGATTTTGGTCACCTGGAGACTGATTGCAGTAGCAGGAGATCTCTAGGTACTGCCTGGAGGTTGGCAACCCTAAAGCCTCTCCACAAGATGGCGTGGCTCATAGTATTAAAGGCTGCTGATAAATCCAATAACCGAAATGAATATCCCTTGTCTACATTCAGACAGAGGCCATCGACTAAGCCCCCCCCCAGTACCGTCTACATCTTGCCTGGCCTGAGGTCAGAATGAAAGGGGGCTAGAGCAGATGATTTATCCAGTGAGACCCCGACTATGTCTGCTGCTGCTTTTTCTATTAGCTTGCTCAGGAAGGGTGATAACTGAACGGATATTTTGTCTGCCTTTCTGAGTTCTTTAGCAGCTTTTTGGCAATGAGACATAATCCGCCATAAAACTAACTACTGCACCACCCTCCCTCCAGCCCTGCTACAAAAACACTGCAAGGAGTAGGCCTCGGTAGTGTATGTTTGTATGGGTTCACAGACTAAACCCTGCTTGATGTCTCCCAGGTATAGGATCTGCTGAATTGCACAGAGGGTGGCCAGTTCTGGGTTGGGAAATATGTGGAGATTTTGGGATGGAGCCTTTGTTACATCTGCAGCTTGCTGTTAACCATTTGCTACCCTTTACTTATCCAAATGGGCAACTCTTCAGGCATTTAAAGGAGATTGCCCACTGTTTAAAGAAGAAGAGAAAAGGAAGAGATTGGATTTATACCCCGCCCTTCACTACCCAAAGGTGTCTCAGAGTGGCTTACAAACTCCTTTCCCTTCCCCTCCCCACAACAGACACCCTGTGAGGTAGGTGGGGCTGAGAGAGCTCTTGACAGAAACTGCTCTTTTTTCAAGAACAGCTCTTATCAGAACTATGGCTTGCCCAAGGTCATCCGGCCAGGTGCAAGTGGAGGAGTGGGGAATCAAACCCATTTCTCCCAGATTAGAGTCCGCGGACTTAACCACTACACTAAACTGGCTCTCATTAAAAAAATGGTAGTACATTTTATGAACGATTCTGAGGAATGTCTGAATCCTGGGGAAAGCATTCCCCCTTTCTGCCATGTATTTTTGCACTCCACTGCAAACAGGTGTGAAAGAGTAAGGGATTGGAGAGGGGCCATGGTTCAGTGCTAGAACATCTGCTCAGCATGCCGATGTTCAATTCCCGGTATTTCCCAGTTAAAAAGATCAGGCAGTAGGTAATATGAAATACCTCTGCCTAAAATGCTGGAGAGCCTCTACCAGTCTAAGTAGACAATACTGACTTCAATGGGCCAATGGTCTGATTCAGTATATGGCAGCTTCCTGTGTGTTCATGTGTTGGGAAGAAGAGGGAATGTGTTCTTGTTGCCTAGACAACTGGGCCTAAATTTCTATGCCAGATCTATTCCAGTGTAGCTAGCTGACTACTTTGACCAAAATCTGGATGGGGATATTTTGGGTCAGTCACAGTTCTCTCAGAGCTGTTCTCTCAGGAGCAGTTCTCTCAGAGCTCTCTCAGCCCCACTTACCTCACAGGGTATCTGTTGTAGGGAGATGAAGGAAAGGAGATTGTAAACTGATCTGAGACTCCAAGTGAAGGGCAGGGTATAAATCCAACTCCTCCTCCTCCTCCTCCTCCTCCTCTTCCCTGAGCTGGTCATTCTAACTATGTATGACCAGAGCTGAATAAAAATGACAGGCAATATCAGATCCATTTCTGGACAGCAAGGCACATTCTCTGTCTCCACCATTTAACATAAGGGCAACAGGAGGCCTCATTTATCTTCTGATTGGCTACCTGGTGCCATGACACACTTCTTACTACATGATCCCTGATTGGCTCAGATAATACAGTGAAGAAGCGTTTTCAGAATGGCACCGAAGTAGCAGATTGGAAAAATTATTTATTTTATTTTATTTTATTTTATTTATTTGATTTATATACTGCCTTCCCTGCAAGAGGGCTCAGGGCAGTTTACATCAATATCATAAACAATTGTTTAATAACAGATTAAAACAACATAAAATCACAAATCATAATTGAGGGTATGAATGGGCACTAAAAATGGAAAAAAAAGAAGGCAAGGCAAGGCTATTCTTTAAAGAAAAGACCTTTAATCCCCTTACGAAACGGTAACTGTCATATCAAAAACAGAACCTAAAATACTCAGCCCAGCAGCAATGTTGACCTCATTGTGGGGAAAATAATTGCAGACATCTGTTTTTCCAGGAAATGCTGCATATCTTTCCTTCCAAAAAAAAAAGCAGAAACAAAAGTTTAGCTTCTCTATTTGCTTTTGATATAACAATTTTCAATTATATTAGCCCACGGTTACTACTGGATCCCATGTGGATTCCTTAGGACTAAGGTCTGGGCTGTGCTGGTGCTCTGAGATGCAAGTAAAGTTTGTGGGGCACAATGAAGGGCATTTGCCTGGGGCCCATTCAGACTCCGGTGGCTTGAAGAACATATTAAGCAAATGTGTAGCAAATGGAACTGTCAATGGCTCTTAGCCACTGTAGCCCACAGGCAGACCAAAGACGCTAATGAAAATTTTCCCATCAAACTTTTTTCACAGACTTGGGCCTCCTACCAACTTATCTTGTCTTGTTTGCAGAGCAAAACAAATGCACTGGCAATCCATCATTCTTCCCTTTTAAATTTGTGACTTTTATACAGACTGCTAGTTGTGAGCAGTGTGGGGCAGCTTGTGGTGCATTCTCTTTATTTTTCTTAGTTACCTTGTGTGCTTCCCTGTGTGCTTTGTGTGTATGTTTTATTCTTTCATTATTTTCCAATAAAAACCTTACCAGTTGAACACCTGACTGATTTATTTAAAAAGCTTTCTCTAAGGAACAATCCTGGTATACATCAGTGGAGATCCCAGTTACCCTCCTCTTGCTAAGCTAATTTCCCTTATTAAATAATAAATAACCAATTTGGGTAACAATGGTGTATGCCGCAATTTCTAAATTAATTTTAGAAGGTTGCCAGGTTAAATTAGAAGGGAGCCATTCCCTGTTCGAGAACATCAGAATTCTAAAACCAGATATAGATCTTCAGTTCCTGAAGTGTTACTGACAAATGGCAAAGTGGCAGACAGATGTTGAATATACTGGGAGGACGTGGAGGAGTCTATTCTCACAGCCATGTTAACAGCTCTTGTGAGAGGAAGGCAGCAGCAATTTTATGTCCTTCAAAAAAACATGCATATTCCAAACTGTATAGTCCACCTTTCTGATAGCTCAGAGCAGCAGAGGCAAAACCACAATGAAACAGCCAAAATGAACATCAAACCTTCAGGTGGCACATGGAAATCTCCCATCATTACAATTGAACTCAAGGCGACCAAGATTAGTTGCCCTGGAGAAAATGGCACCTTTGGAGGGCAGACTCTACACCATCACACCCTGCTGAGGGTCCCTCCTTCCCAAACCCTGCCCTGCCCAAACTCCTCCTCAAATCTCCAGGTATTTCCCAGTCCAAAGCTGGCAACCCTATGAGATGGGCAGTCTTGCCAGCTCTGCTGTCTCCAGTGTGGACCCTTCTCTCCCTGCCCTTGTCTCAGCTGCTGACGTAGGCCAGCTCCCAGACAGAATGTTTCCTGCTTGCTTTCCCAGATGTGGCTACAGCCTGCCCTCAGACAGTAGCCCTGGCAGCTGAGATGCAAAGCTACGGCACTTCTCGAAATTTGTATCCCACCCCCTTCAGAACCTTAGAGCAGTTAACAATGAAGCCACTGAAATTAATACCCTAAACAAATGTTTCAAATATAGCTCATTTTAAGATAAGAGCCAAGCTGAAATATTGTCAACAATAGAAGTTCAAACTCAAAATAAAATTACCATGGATATGCCTTGCCCTAGGGCTGCCAGCTCCGGGATGAGAAATACTTGGAGATTTTGGGAGTGGTGAACTGATAGGGAGACCTGGAGATCAGGTATAACAGCGGGAGATCTCCAGCCACCACCTGGAGGTTGGCAACCCTGTTGCAACTTGGGGGGGCTCCAGCCCGCTATCCTGGATATCCTGGTTATCATAGAGGTTTTTTTCTCAGATACTAGAGTGTCCTCCCTCCGATGACGGCACCTTTGGGTGACATCATCATGCTGGGCATGTCAGTACGGACTGGGCCTCAACAAGACCTAAATAGATTGTCACTTCTTTGCATAGCATGCAGGGTTGTCAAACTGAGCTTGGGAAATTCCTGGAGTTTTGAGGAAAGGCCTGGGGAGGAAGCTCAGATGGGATGGGATGTCCTCTGTATCAGCTGTTTCCTCCAGGCGAAATGATCTCTGTAGTCTGCAGATCAGTGGTAATTCCAGGAGAATTCCTGGTCCCAACTGGAGGTTGGCAACCCAGTTAGCAGGGCAGTACACCCCCACAGTCCATGTGCTGCCATTGCCTGACTCCCTGTCCTTTATGTCCAATGGTACACGTGTCTACTTGTTACACTGAAGTTGACTTTCCATCCTTTCAAAAGCAGGAGTAACCCCCACTTTTGCCTCCAGCCCCTTTTACTTGAAGCCTGAAAACTAGCTGGAGGTCTTAGAACACTCCCAAGAGCCAGTTTGGTGTAGTGGTTAAGAATGAGGACTCTAATCTGGGAGAACCGGGTTTGATCCTCCATTCCTCCACATGCAGCTGCTGGTGTGACCTTGGATTGGTCACAAGTTCTCTCAGAGCTGTTCTCTCAAGAGCAGTCCTCGAAAGAGTTCTCTGGGGAGATGATGGGAAGGAGATTGTAAACTGCTCTGAGACACCGAGTGAAGGGCGGGGTATATACCCAATCTCCTCCTCCTCATCTTCCTCTTCTTCTCTTTGCTTGCTCTTTCATCTGTCCTTGTGCAAACATAACCATGCAGATGGCTTTGTGCAATACCAATCGGACGAGGGATATGGACTCAAGAGTTATAACGGCACGCAGTGGTGTTCAGCTTTTGTCACGTGCATGCACTTTCACATTACGCATGAACACATAAAGCTGCCTTATACTGAATCAGATCGGCAGTCTATGAATTTCAGTCTTGTCTAATCTTTAGGGCAGTGGACCCCAACACGGTGCCTGTGGGCGCCATGGTGCCTAATGATGTGCATTTGTTACCCACCTGCCATTTCCCCAAAACATATATCCTCATCAAAGCAAATAGCCAGTTCTGTCGTTCATCAGCTCGACTGCAGTAGGCGATGTCTTAGAAGAGCCCAGGAAGTATCACCTTTGTATCTGCAGGGCTCATTCCTTTGCAAACAGCCACCCACGTGATAGGAAGATGCTTGGCTTGGAACCTCCTAACATTTGGTAGAATCTCACAGTGTTTTGAGACTGGATCTAGCCCCCAAGGCAGCCATTTTGTGACTGGTTCCACCCACCTAGGGTTGCCAACCTCCAGGTGGTGACTGGAGATCTCCCGCTGTTATACCTGATCTCCAGGTCTCCCAATCAGTTCACCAGGAGAAAATGGCTGCTTTGGAAGGTGGACTTGGTGTAGTGGTTAAGTATGCGGACTCTAATTTGGGAGAATGGGGTTTGATTCCCCACTCCTCCACTTGCACCTGCTGATGTGATCTTGGGTCAGTCACAAGCTCTGGCACAGCTGTTGTTGAAAAAGAGCAGTTTCTGTAAGAAGTTCTCTCAGCCCCACCTACTTCACGGGGTGTCTGTTGTGGGGAGGGGAAGGGAAAGGAGTTTGTAAGCTGCTCGGAGACTCCAAGTGAAGGGCGGGGTATAAATCCAATCTCTTCTTCTTCTCTTCTTCTTATATCCAATTGAAACCCCTCCCATCTGCAAATCCTGCCCTCCTCAGGCTGCACCCTCCAAATCTCCAGGTATTTCCCAAACTGGAGCTGGCAACCCTACACCTGCCCCGTGTCAGCCATTTTCTTTTGGTGCCCACTATTTGGTCTTGAAACCCCAAATATGCCTACGTGTTCTACAAGGCTGGTGACCCCTGCTCTAGGATCTCAGGCAAAGGTCATTTATATCACTTACTACTGGATCCTTTTAATTGAAGATGTCAGGAACTGAGCCTGGGAACTTCTACATGCAAAGTAGATGCTCTGTCACGGAGCCATGGCCCCTTCCTTGTATCTCTGTAATCTCCTGTTTGAAGATCAGACTGTATTCCCCCCCCCCACTTCATTCAGCAGTTGGTGGACAGCTTGACAATGACAACCCCAGTTGGAGAGAAAAAAGAAGAAGCAAAATCAATCAGGGGGTTCATATTGCAGCATTTTAATCATGGTGCATTTTATAACGATGGTTTTATGTGGAGAGACTATGAGAAATATTTCCTAGATGGGAGAAACGTGACTCTCTGGTATCATGTCATTGCCCTATCACGATGTAATATTAGTTTCATGCTGCCAAGGAGCACAATTTTTAAAAGAGCAGTTTGCTTATTAATTTGCTTGGCCTGCCTTTATTCACTTTATTCATTGTTCTTTACTGTCAAAAACCAGCCATATATATGTGTTTCCCCCCCCTAATGTAATGACTAATATTTATGAAGTTATTGGGGCTTCTAAACTGTGGGTGATGAACTCCGGGGTATAAAATTGCAAAGCAATGTAATCTCTACGGAATGAAAATTTTAAATCAGCTGCTGAGCCAGTTGCCCTTAAGGGAAATAAAATATTCTGTGATTTTTTTTTTGTCGCTGTGTTAGCATATTTTTCATTTTCTCCCTGTGCAGAAAATAAATATGAAAGTCTGTTCCACAAACCAGCAAAGGAAGTACTTGGCTTTAAGTTAGTTTGTAGAGTGGGTGAGAATTATATTCGGGGAAATCCCGCTTCCTTTCATGATTGCTCAGTGGAACGACCCATGGCTGGCTTAACTTTATAAGTAATTGCCTCTGCCAGCCTTTTATCCTCCCTATTTAATAGCGGCTGGTTTTCATTGCATTTGTCAGTTAAGAAAAATGTTGCTTCTTCTTTTCCAAAGAGTTTTAAGTATAAGTTTTCTGAAATAAAAGACGGCACATTTCCATAATTTTAATTATTCCTTTAGGCTTCTATCCTGCTTTAGTTGCATTCTGCTAAGGTTCAGGGTGGATAACAATACATAAATTAAAAAGCAGCAATACACACAATACCATGAATGCTATATCCATGCTCAGTCCAGGTTTCCTCATGTATAAAAATGATATTTAAGCATGGTTAATTACCTGACAATATGGGTGTATGTCTAAATGTGCACCCAAATTCATATTGTGTTGAAAATAATGTAGTCCATTCCAGATACAAAATATGTGCATCTGGGGGCACACTGGGGTGCATAGTATGTTGTCCTTGCATCCCTACTTTGAGAAGTGGGGAGGGTCCAGATTTGTGTCTCAAAGTGGAGGGGCCATGGCTCAGTGGCAGAGCAACTATTTGGCATGCAGAAGGTCCCAGGTTCTATCCCCAGCATCTCCAGTTAAAGGATCTGGCAGCAGGTGATGTTAACCATCTCTTCCTGTGTCCCTGGAGACCTGGTGTCAGTCAGCGTAGACAACACTGACCTTGATGGACCAAGGCTGTCTGATGCAGTGTTCATGTGACTGGCTTTATATGCTCATGTGACCTGTAAGAGTTCCGAGCAAATCTGTTTTAGTATTGTGTCGCCACATTGGATTGGAACCAACCAGCTTTTCAGATGGACACAAAAGACTGCCCTATGACTACCAAAAAAGGCTATGCTGGCAATCATGGGACCTGTATGGGCAAAAGCCATGCTGTAAGGAGAGGAATCAGATAAGATTGTGTTAAAACCTGGCCGGATCCAACCCAGTGTTTGTTCTCCTTGTGACCTCTTTCTGTGCAAAGTACCCTTTCCCTATATTTCCCATCACTTGTGTACAAATGTGCCTGATCCAAAACCAGAAAGATGTAGCCCTATGCCACATGCCCTACCATCTGTGAGATGCTAAGGGAGGGGCTCCCTACTTTGTTAAGCCTGTGTGAACTCTTGGATTGGCAGTGGGCATCACCATAGAGTGGTTGCCATTTGTGGGATGCAGCTGGTCAGAAAATGGTGCCATGGGACCCCCATGACAGAACGTTGGGAGAATGAATGCTAAGTATCTTCTTATAATGGACTAGTGGTTGCCAAATGAGTGTTCCCTGCAGACATAAAGGTGATTCTTCCTAAGGTCTTCTGAAGACCACCCTGTGCTATATTAATTTATCGTATGGAAGAGTTACACACAGGAAGCATATAATAATATAAAATACGTAACCAAGTTGATACAACAGGTATGCAGACCAACTGGGCAATCCCCCTAAATACTAATACCTAAATTTTCAATCCACTCAGTCACAACTGGGGAGAGTTCAAAGAGCTCTATCACATCTCCGTAGAAAGCATGACACTCACATTCCTGTGACAGATGGAAAATAGTTTGGCGGGCTACACCACAATCACATTTGACCCATTTAAACAACAGGTCTGTACAACTGCCAAAGCCTGTGTGTATTCTATTAGCCGTCTTCCATACTTTACATGGCAAGTCAAGTCCTGCGGGCCTCTCGTTGGTGTTTCTCAGGTTATGGATATCAGGTGGGACTGATTACATCCACGTTCACAACCATTCATTCCCTAGATCAAAATTTTGTGGTTGCAGGATTTGTGCAGATCTTATTGCTGGGTTTTGGGATCTTAGCCTGGATAGGCCCATGCCAGCCAACTCTTTGGGGATGGGCAACTCTCTGTTTTCGATGATCTTTCTATAGTCACAAAGAAGAGCATCTTGTCTTCGGAGATGTGGGGGAGCGATGTGGCACAACAGTGGTAGCCAATGGGTCAGAGTGGGTTTAATACATCTGCTGATAACTTTCATTGTGGTATTGAGCCAGACATCAAGTTTGTGGGCATGGGGGCTGTTGAGCCACAATGAAGCACTGTTTTCCAAAGCACTGTACACCAACTCCAAAGCTGAGCATCTAAGTGTTATAGTAGATGCACCCCAAGTTTTACCACATAATTTTTGGAGAATGTTGTTTCATATATGTATTTTCACTGCTACATTGGTAAGATGGTGTTTATAGCTCAAGGTCCTGTCCAGGGTAATGCCAAGGTATTTAGGTATATGGTTGTGTGTAAGTCAGGTGCCATTAAGGTAGACATTTGGTTCATGGTTGGCAAGATCCTGTCCCAGTGAGACAGATGAAAGCCAGGACTGTCTGGTTCCACAGTTTGGGGAACAGATATTTGGGGGAAGAAGGAAGTGGGCATCAATAAATACAATGGTGTGTACTATGGCACCCATGGCATGATGGAGAGAAGAAGAAAAAGAGAAGGGTTTTATATCCTGCTTTTCTATCCCTTTAGGAATCTCAAAGTGGCTTACAATTGCTTTCTTGCCCTCTCCCCACAACAGGCACCTTGTGAGGTAGGTTGGGCTGTGGGAGTTCTGAGAGAACTGTGACTGGCCCAAAGTCACCCTGCAAGCTTCATGTGGAGGAGTGGGGAATCAAACCTGGTTCTCCAGATTAGAGTCTGCTACTCTTAACCACTACACCACCCTGCGGAATCAGTAGCATTTATACAATTCTTAGAAGAGCTGTCTCCTCTGTATTTAACAAAAGTGGCATTTTACAATTGTTAATCCCCAGGCTAGGCTTCACGTCCAATACGGTATGAAGAGGAGGAAGAGCTGCATAGTATATTTTACCTCAGGAGTGCAGGGGCCTGGGAGAACTTTCATAGGACTTCCAAAGATGATGCTTAGAAGCATTAACATTGATTTTAGACAATAAAATTTTCAGATTGAAAGTATTGGGTTTTTCCCACAACACAAATATTCACCTAAGAATGTTCAAGTTACCAAGAATGTCATATATCTTACACAAAATGCATACAACAGTTAACTAGATCCAATTTGTAGGGCAGCTTTATTATTCTGTCCAAATTTTATGCATACCTGCAATCAGTACACACAGCACAGAAACTAGCAATGAGCTATTGAAGAGTACAGCAGACAGGTGTTTTCAGCCCCAGCCCCACAACAAATTTGAACAGTCATAGCTTCTTCCAAAGATCTGTGGGAACTATAGTTTGATGTGGGTACTGAGAATTCTGCTTACAATTACTATTTCCCTCCTCTCCTGGATAGAAGTACCGTTAACTGTAAACTCCGACTGCAAGAAAATCTCAGGTGGAGGTTTTGTTTTATTTAGTCATTGGCTGAGTTCAGACTGGCAGTTTGCTCCGGTAGCCAGTTATGGCAAAAAAGCCCCGGAATAAACTGTTCCGGGTTTTCTTGTTCACACAGCCGGGCCGCTGCTGGAAAATACGGGGCAGAGCTGGGCGGGAGTGTTCAGACTGCCGTGCCAGGGGGCACACTGTATTCAGCGTTTCCCCATTAATTCGGCTGGGGGTGTATGGGTGTATGTGCGCATGAGTGCTCATGAGCTCATGCGCATAAGTGCATTTTGCCGATTGGGGGAGGACCCTGCAGCGCCGGCACCACATTGGGCAGTAGAGTGGAGCACGGCCAATCATATCACTGCTCCCTTCTGCCCAACGCGGGTTGCTCCCAGCTTTTCAGCTGCATGTTCAGACTTCCCAAAAGCGGAGAAACATGCGACACACGCGGGCTTTCGGATTTGCTACCAGTTTTATGAGGTATCTTTTTAATCCAGCGGTGAAGCGCAACAGTACGGGTTGGCTATGGGTGGGGGATGCCAGGCAGATGTGCCTGTGTGAACGCCCAATTTACTCCGGAATTGAATCGTCGCTGGCCCGGGTCCCTACCGGGGCAAATTGCCAGTCTGAACTCAGCCATTGTTTATGGACTGGGTACCTTTGAACTGGAAATGCTGGAGAATGAGCCTAGCATTTCCAGCTCTGGGTTGGGAAGTTACTGGAGATTTGGGGTGAAGCCTGGGGAGGCTGGAGTCGGGAGAGAGGAGGGAGCTCAACGGAGATGTGATGCCACAGAGTCCACCGTTCAGATACACCGTCTCCTCCAGGGGAACTGATCTCTGTAGTCTGGAGAGCAACTGTAATCCCAGGAGAACTCCAGGCCCCATCTGGCACCCCTAAATCAGAGGCGTTGAACTCATTTGTTATGAGAGCCGGATCTGACATAAACGTCACTTTGTCGGGTTGGGCCATATGTTCCATAAAATGTAATGCCAGGCACCAGAGATATTTTATCAGTGACCATGACCCATATCCCTCCTCAGCAGAGCTCGGGGCCAAACCAGCCCTCCTCGCCCCTAACAGCTGCCAATCCATTGAGTTGGACAATCCCTGCAGATCTGGGGGAAGACCCTGTTTGGGGAAGGGAGGGAACCCAGCAGGAGGTATAATACCTTAATATAGGCCCTTCCAGTCCACATTTGGACTGGTTTCCCTTCAGTTGCTCGTGAGCCATATAAGAGCCCTGGACAGGCCAGTTCCACCCCCTGGGGCCATATGGTTGACATGTCTGCAGAACCTGAGAACCTCTGCATACAAACCAGGTGCTCTGCCAATGACCTGACCCTGTGGCTCTGTCCCCTACAAAGACACTGTAAGGTCTACTTTGGACTAAAAAATTGGCTCCCAAGCAAAACAAAACAAAACCCAACAACAAAAACAAACAAAACACAAAAAACAAAAAAGCCCCCCAGAAAACAGACCTGAAACACATGATGCTAGTAGTGTAATGTGCACAGAATCTTTTGTATAGGGGAGCAAACATTTGATGATTGGATCTGATAATCTGAAGCCCAGTGTGAATCACTACCTGATCCTACTGATGGCAAGGCTTGCTTTAAAACATGAGCTCACCAGTTGACCTCAGGCAAGGCTTGTCTCTCATTCTGAGGGCCCTTCCCTCTATTCTCATTGGCCTGCCTGTGTCCAGTGGCCATTGGCTCCTCTCTTTCAAAAACCGTCTTGGTGGCTGTTCCATTATGGGGCAGTTACATAAGTTATCTACATAAGTTACCTATGAATCTTCTTCCTTTTCATGTCACTGGTATTTATTTTGGATTGCAAACTTCCTTGAACTCAGTGACAGAAAGGCTGTATTTAAATGTACCAAATAAACAAATAGTAAAGGACTGCCTGAGAGGACTGTTGTGAGAATGGATGCGCTCGTATGCTAAAAAGTGCAAGGGAAGTAATAAAATAAACCACCACAGCATTCTCGACAACCGCTATCGAACCAGGAAATTCCTAAATGCTGGGTGGGATCCAGCCAGCTTTTTCACTCAGTGTCACCCCTCCACACTATAGGTCCCATGCCACATGGCATCTTATCCGTGCAGGTCCCATGATCTGCAGCATACCCTTTTTTTGGTGGTTGGGGGGGGGATCCCTCCTTTCTTTTTCTCTAATCCAAAAACTGGTTGGATCCAACCTGATCACTGACACTCCTTAAAGGAAGATTTCAGCTCCTTGCCGGGGTAAGCACTGGAACTATTGATGTAACAATAACAATAATATTATCAAGAAGATACGGAGTAAGAATGATAATAAACGAAACCAGCTGAGGACCCATGAGGAATCATGAGAGAGGGAACAATTTGGATATCTCTCCTACAGCTATCCCTCAAAATCTGCCCCTCCAGGATTCTCCAAGCTCTCAGGGACTTGTGAAAACTGACTTATCCTCCCCCACAGCTTTTTTTCCTTTAAGTTGCACCTGGTGGCTCTAAACATTCTACCCTTTCTGGAGAATTCTCAATCCTCATCAGGTCAGAATTTATAGGGGGGATTTGTGGCTAATTTATAAAGTCATATTTCCCACGTATAGACTAAATAGTCTGTACTGTAGGTGGTGGCCCCATTCTGTGGTCTTCATGATCCTTTCAGGGCCAATCTACTAATAAAGATCTAAATAGGAAAGCCAGGAAGAATTAGATTACATTTAAGGATTTTAAGTGAATCTGAGGACAACAAATTAAAAAGCAAACCACTATAGTGAAAATATAATTGGCATGAATTGGATAGATGAATCAATATCTTCTATGAACAAGTATAAAATTTTATGAGCTTGAAGCGATGCTAAAGGCACAAGGTTCCTTTTGTGCATTGTTCTTAAGGAACTGAAGGTCTATTTTGGATGGGAAGGGGAGTCACTGAGCTGCTTTCATTCTGGCTGGAGCCAATATAAGCAAGACAATAGAAATGAAAGGAAGGGTGTGAATTTCCTACATTCCCAAGGCTTCTAGCGGCTCCGCATTGCATCACAGGTCAATGGTGAAATGGATTTAGCCATCCTCACGGAATCAATGAGGCCCTGTGGAAGTTGGCAATTCTTTCGTGTTTCCCATTTTGTTGCTTTGAAGACAGACAAATGGAGGTCCAACTCTATGATTCTATGATTCTTTTAAAAACCTCACAAAGCCAGAAATCGGTATTTAGAAAACCTAATATTCAGCCTGTATTCACTGAGCTGCCTTGGCTTGGGGCTTCCTTTTGGCTCCCCTTTGCAACTTTGATCCATCTCATGTGGCATGAAAGCTGATTGTGTAGCTGACAAGGCCAGTTGTCTGCTGGTGATTCGTGTGGATTTGCTGTGTCCACTTGTCTGAATGGAGCCAAAGACAGTTATATGCTTGTTATATCTCTATATCTCCATGTTTGTTTGTTTTTTTAAATGTAAGGACTATCTCTGAGAGCAAAGGCAAGTAGATTGGATTGGTTTGGATTTATTGCCAAATCAACGGCTTTTTTCAGTGCTGGCACCTCACCTTTGGAATATCCTCTCCTATGAGGCCTGCCTGGCACCAACTTTGCTTTCATTTAGGCGTCAGGCTAAAACATTCCTCTTTACCAGGCTTTTAACTAGGGTTTTAAATCTTTTCAACGTTCTATGACAGAGGTATCAAACGCATTTGTTACGAGGGCTGGATCTGACAGGCCGGGCCATGTATGCCATAAAATGTGAGGCACTGAAGATAGAAGCTGTATAAAGGACAGCAGCTGCGAAGCTTTGAGTTGGTGTATCCTCACTGCAAGGACCCAAGGGCTGGGAGTGGGGTGCAAAGGAAAATTCACATAGGCGGACTGGGGATGCAGCAGTCCAGTGCTGGGCAGATGCTCCCACAATGCTTGACTGTTGCAGATGAGGTTGTTTGGCCATGCTGAAGCCACAATAGAATGGCTCTGCCTATTCCCCCCAGCACTCCCTCCCTTGCATCTGTTGCTTGTGGGCTGCAAAAGAGCCCTGGAAGGGCCGGTTCTGGCCCCTGGCCCTTATGTTTGATACCCCTGTTCTGCGGTCTGCTTCTTGCAGACCAGATCAAAGCAAGGATTATTTCATGGACATAATTTTAGGCTGCTCAGTGTTTATTTTATGCTCTTTTTGTGACTTGGCTTGTTTTTAATGGTGTCGGCCTGGTTTTTTATTATTTAATATTTTAAATTTATATCCCACCTTGCCGGGAACCGGCTCAAGGCAGCGAACAACATTAAAACAATAAAACAATCAATGCAATAATTAATGGCTATGTTTTAACAGACTTATTTTATTCTCTTAGCCGCCTTAAGCAGGTCTCTGGAGAGGTGGCGATGGCATATAAGTTTTCTAAGTAAATAAATACATACATCATAGCTGGGTACCAACACAGGAACCAGTGAGTTAACGAGCAAAAAGGAACTGTCCAGCAGTAGCTTAAGATGAGGCCCAGGCCCTAAGACTCAGTTGCTGAAACAGCAGGGGAGATGTTCCACGTAAAAAGAAAGGAGCCTATTTATAGGCAGAAGCAGAAAACGTAGGGAGAAACTGGAATAGTTTCAACACTAACTGAAGATTCAGTTAAATAAGGCAAAACACAAAGGCAAAGGTGGGTGAGGATAAACACTGAAGTACAGCTAAATTAGGGTTGTCAGGTCCCCCCCCCCAGTGGGGATGGGGGTAGGTTTGCCAGCTCTAGGTTGGGAAACTCCTGAAGATTTGGAATTGGAGCCTGGGGAGGACAAGGACTTCATTGGGGCACAATGCCATAGAGTCCACCCTCCAATGCATTCATTTTCTCCAGGGGAATGGATCTCTACAGTCTGGAGATGAGCAGTAATTCTGGAGGACCCCAGGTCTCACCTGGAGGCTGGCATCCCTAAGTCAAACCCATTCCCTAGCATAATCTAAATGCCTTATAGCCAATGGTGTATACTCTGGGATACAGCTTTCCTTCTTGCTCTGTCCATGTGTACAGGGACAGTACAAAGATCCAATGACAGAGTGGCCTTTAAAAAAAAAGAGAAAGAGATTATTTGAATTCTGAAGTCTAGTTATCCCATTATCATGGCTCATTTCCTAACCTAAGGTCAGGTGAGGTTCCGGGGATCAATCCAGGGGTGTCCCTGCTTTCACAAGTTATATTTGCTAGCTGGTCAAGGCAACTGTATTCAGCCAGACTTGTCAGATGTTTGGCCATCTTCTCCGTTCTTTGCTGGATGATCCATCCTCTTATTCCTTTAAGCCATCTTGCCAGTTGTCAGCAACATCACAGAGTTTGGTGACACAAACAAAAAGTTCTGGACACAGAGGGAAGGGGTTTTATTTGCTCACCTGATTTATTTGCTCACCTTATTCCCCAATGGCAACCCAAGGGAGACAGTCATCATCACCATGGGATGGTGGTGGTGGGGAATAATACAAGCATAGATGGCTTCAAAGGGGAGTGAGGCAGCTTCATGGAGGAGAGCTCCATCCGGGCTGCCTCCATTTACAGAGGCAGCAAACCTCTGAATACCAGTGCTGGGAGGCAGCGGGCAATTCTGTGTCTAGCATTCACTTCACATTTTCTCAACTGGGAGGAAAAAGTGCAGCTCAAAACCACATTCAAATACCTCGGGGCAATGCTGTACTGACTGCAAAGTCACACTTGAACGTCCATAAAATGGCCATAAATCTATGCAGAAGGTACAATAAAATCCAAAGATCAATGAACTCCAAAGTGGCATGGAGTGTGGAAGCAACCATAAAACTCGATAATCAAAGGAAGTGAAAAAAGCATGCAATGCAGAGGGGAATTTCTGTTCCATCGTGGGTTTCCTAAAACAATGAAGGGAAAAGCCAATGCAGAATCAGCCAGCAGTAGGGGAGGGCTGGAGCCTCCGTACTGGTAGACTGCTGTGTGAAACAGGACATTGAACCATATCCATCTCCAGTCTGATCCCAGTCTGATCTTACGTTCTTAATCATTTGGAGTCCCGGGACCCTAAAATCCTAGTTGTGCTGCTGACTGAAGAAGGGACAGAAGGCAAAGGAATAGTTACCCCATCCCCTGCCAATAACCCCGCCCTAAAACTCCTTTACTTTATGATCACAGCTCCCAGCTTTCATTTAAAAAGTGAGTCTTGAGCCTCTTCCATTGCAGAAATATAACAGCAAAGGCATACCTGTGCAGTGGAAGTCTGTAAAGATGTACCTGTTTATGAAGAAGAAAGCTGGGAATGTAGAGAATGTGGTATACATGTTGGTGCAATGTTTAATTGGTATAACAGTATTCAAGTACTATTTTAACTCATCATTATACAATAGTGTTCATACAATAGTGTTCATACAGTTTGGTAGCTGGAAAATCATTATATATGTAAACTATAGCAGAAAACAGCAAATAACAACAATAAATCAAGTTACATAATAAAGGTAACATATAAATGAAGTATTGCATTGTTTGCTTCATTTGATTAAAAGCTTGTCTCCACAATATATCTGAACTAATAAAATCTTCATTTGCTGAAACACTGATAATTTCATTAAGTAAATAATACTCCTTAAGCTTACTTAAGAAGGTTTTTCTAGATGGAATTTTCTTTTGTTCCCACAATTCCGTGACTATTAACCTAGTACCTAGCTCGATCTTGTCAGATCTTGGAAGCTAAGCAGGGTTGGACCTGGTGAGTATTTAGATGGGAGACCACTAAGGAAGTCCAGGGTTTGTTACACAGAGGCAGGCAATGGCAAACCACCTCTGAATGACTCTTGCCTTGAAAATCCCACCAGGGGTCACCCTAAGTCACTGCAACTGGATGGCACGTTCCACCACCTCTGCCAATGTTCTTTTTAATTGCAAAAGCTCTGGTGGCCCAGGGGAGGTGGGGGGGGCCTGCTCCCGGGGGCAGAGAAACTGCAGGAAACCCACCATGTGGAAGCTCCCTTGTTGCTGCTCTTAATCAGCAAAGAGGAAAGGGGGCTGCACCAAGGCAAAATGAAGAAAAGAAACAAAATGGTGCAGAGGGAAAAGAATCTTGCCTCTTCTCTTATACTTTATTTCAGTAGATTAACCCTGACAAAGCTGCACGTGAAACACCTAGGGATTGTGCAAGTATTAAAGATTCTTTCCCCTCTGCACTGTTTTGTTTCTTTTCTTTGTTTTGCCCTTTATCAGCAGCCATACACCAGCAGAGGGAAAAACCATGGAAACTTGTCTCTGTATGGAAAGCACCTATATAGAATGTAGTTAGCCATAGAAAAAGAATGAATTCAATAAAGAATCATGCTGAACAATCCAGTGTCTTGTACACAAAGGCAAATCCCTTTGATTCTAGTGGGGCTTAATCTATTGGGTTTAATATAAAAAAAATAAATCATTTGCCATGGAAGCTTTTTTGCAGTATCCCTGATCCTCCACATTTCCTGGTTCAGGGAAACCGCCATTCAAACAACTTACAAAAATGGTCTGACTCCAATGGTAACAAGAGAAAGGAATTTTACTTACAAACATAGAAGCACATCTTACATGACATATTAATATAGGAACATTTAATTTATTGTGAACAGATTAACTTCAAAAATCTCCAAGCTACATCTCCAAGCCCAGATAAGAGAGAGAAGTCTTCAGGCCTTTTTTTTTGCTAGAAAAAGCCCAGCAGGAACTTAATTGCAAGTTCCTTGGCCACACCTAACAGCAGAAACTCATTAGCATATTAGGCCACACCCCCATGTTACCAGAAGTGTGGTCATCCAGCCACATCTACCTTTTGCTTCTTCTTCTTCTGTTTACCTTGTTTGTTGTCAAAACCCAGGGCTTTTTTTTTTGTAGCAGGAACTCCTTTGCATGTCAGGCCACACACCCCAAATGTAACCAATCCTAATGAGTTTCTGCTGTTGGGTGTGGCTTATTATACTAATGAGTTCCTGCTGGGCGTGGCCAACTCAGGAGCCAGTCTGAACTCCATTCCTGTGCATTCCTGTCCAAAAATAGCCCTGGTCTTACCTAAGATGAAAACAGAAGGCAACCAATGACAAAGAGGCTCAGCATCTAAGGGATGAGAGGGTGGGGCCAACTGCCTAGTGTACCCCAGTGAAAGAATTCTCTTAACCCTTTCCCTCCCAGAGTTACAATATCCAACTGTTATGTATTGAGCCTGAACTGCACTTGCAAAAGGGCTTAGCTTATGATGCATAACAATGGTTTGCTAGGATCCTAGAATGGACCAGTAGGGAGATAGAGATCCTAGAGAAAACCAATTGGGAGACAATTGAGTGTAAATAGCCTATTGGGAGTGGGGTGTGTTTTGGGTGTAACTTTTTCCAGGCATAAATACCAGGCTTTGGGCCAGGGATTTCAGTCTTCTTTCTCTTCCTGAATCAACCCAGTGTATTGCACCAACATGATCAATAAAATTGAGATAGTTGCATTGCAGCTGAAATAAGTTCTCTTTGCTTGTTTAGGCCATTTGTCCCCCCCCCCCCGCTTTTACTCTGAGCAGATCAAAATTCAGTGAAATTTCTGAAATCTACAGTCCTGGTCTGCACAGATTTAGGTGTGTCTTGCTGAATTCAGTGGCATTTACACCCAAGTCGGTGTGCATAGGGTCTAGGCTGCTCTCCTGTGCAACATTACTTGGGATAAGTTTAATTGAATCCCATGACACTTACTTTGGAACAAACATATGTGGGTTTGGGCTGCAAAATGGTGTATTGTAGCAACTAACTTCAATAAAAGCCACTGCCTCATTGCCAGTTTGTCGTATTTTGCCACATCTCTGCTAGAGGCCATAATAATTTTTTAAAAAGAGTAACTCTGAAAGCTAAATAGTTGTTTCATCTGAGTATTTATTATCTGGAATGTTGAACACACTTTGATTGATCAGGGTGATGCAAAAACGTGAAACTGCAAGCCCAAGAATTTTATAGCCCCTATAAAGTGCCATATACAGTTTTTGCTCAATTTTATGCTGTTAAACTAAACATTTGGTATCATATGGCACTTTGAGTGCTTTGATTTATGTAAAGACAGCAATTGCATCAGTAATAAACATTCTAAAGTGTGGGCTTAAGAGTAGTCTACTGTATTTATTTGTGACATAAACACTTACCTGCAATGCATTTTGAGAATCATCTTGGATTTAACTCGTACCGTACATTAAAGACATTAAGCTTCCGACACAACAAGGTCATCTCCAAGGTAAAGGCAGTCAAGATGGAAAATCAGACAAGGATAAAGTGGTGACTATTTTGAATTTAAACTGATAGGAGAAAAAATATACTATTTCTCCTGAGAGGTGTTCTATATTGAACTGAATTGAAAAGCTGTACTAAGCTATTATGCATTATTTAGTATTTTAAGTTAAGGAGATCACCGCATGTGAAATTAATTGCACCTGAAAACTGCCTTTATGTTGATAGCATGAAAAGAAGGTGATTTTAACAGTACAGTCCTAAGTAGAGTTACACCCTTCGAGGTCCATTGGAGTCA
Source organism: Gekko gecko (assembly GCA_029375565.1). Classification (NCBI taxonomy): domain Eukaryota; kingdom Metazoa; phylum Chordata; class Lepidosauria; order Squamata; family Gekkonidae; genus Gekko; species Gekko gecko. The sequence continues at coordinate 119,028,342 of JAPDNY010000008.1, forward strand.
ATGGGCTTGGAAGGATGTAACTCTGGTTAGGATCACACTGTAAATCCAACATAGTCAGATTACCCATTTTCTCTTTTACTCAGCATTGATCAAACATTAAGGGTGTATCAGTATTATTAATTTACAGTGTAACTCCAAGGAGAGTTACACTCATCTAAGTCCACTGGATTCAATGAAGTTAGAAGGGCATAACTCTGCTTAGGATGGCATTGCTAAATGGTCTAAACCAGAGGTCCTCAACTTTTTTTTGAGCCTGTGGGCACCTTTGGAACTCTGGCACTGTGTGGTGGGTTCAGCCACAAAATGGCTGCTGCAGGAGGTGGAGACAGCCTCAGAATGGTTGCCATGGCTTACCTTCAGTCACAAAGTGAAGACCCTTGCTCTGAGGTGGCAGCTGCTGCCAAAGTAACATTTAAAAAATTCTGCACAGCCAATCAAATCTCCAGTGGCCAATCCAGTTGCCTTGTTGGGCAAAAGCCACACCTGGCTCCGTCCACTTTCTAAAGCACCTGGTGGGCAACAAGAAAGGTGTTAGTGGGCACTATGGCATCCACAGGCCCCATATTGGCAACCCCTGGTCTAAACTGTCTTCTTCACTGAGAAACCCTAGGAACTATAGTGGACTAAGGGGGCTACAGATGAATAACTGAGAATTCTCCCTACCTTTACCAAGTCATAATGCCTGGATTCATTGGAGGAAGTCATGACAGTTAAACCAGTATAAGTGACAAGAGAAGCAAGTTGGGCCTTTGTACATAATAGGAAACATTGTGTACTGTGACCCTTACTTCTCAAACAGGAGATGGGCAAAAATGACACATGCGAGGCACATGAACATAGGATTTTAATAGTGTCATCTTAACCAGAGGCACACCCTTCTTAGCCCATTGAAGTCAACAGAAAGTAGGGCTGCCAGTTTTAGGTTGGGAAATATCTGGGATATGGGGGATGGAGGATGGGAAGGGCAGGGTTTGGGGTGGGGAAGGACCACCTCAACAGGATATGCCATAGACGTCCATCTTCCAAAGCGGCCATTTTCTCTAGGGAAACTGATCTCTGTCACCTGGAGATCAGTTGTGATTCTGGGAGATCTCTAGCCACTACATGGAGGTTAGCAACCCTATTAGAAAGGTTTTATTTGGGATAGCACCATAAATGTGTGGTTATCATGCGGGCATTACAAGAAGCACCTGGAAGCCAAAGAAAAACAGGAGAGTCAACAGGTAGGACTGGAAGGTGCAGTCCTCTTGTGCATTGACTTCACTCAAGATGTTGAATATGTATATAGGTCTTTTCGTCTTCAACACATTAATAAACAAAATAACTATGCCATTGTAACATCAGACATTAATTTAAACTAATTTTACCTGGTGTTAAAGACTGAGAGGAAGCAGCCCATTGTACTGACCTTGATTAGGTCAAGCTCAGAGTTGATGCTATTATGCCAAAACCAGAACCAATTCAGGGCTGGCTCTGGGAATATAGAGGTAAGCAAGATATGCTTCATGGGAAGCGGGTTGCATGAAACGAGTCAGATAAACACTCTCAACAAGCCTGCTGTTTAAAAAATGTCAGAGGTTTACATCTGATGCCCAGTAATTACCCAGCATCCCATCCCTAATGACTTGATTCAGAAGACTGACTAGGAAGTGTATGTCATAGTTAAATGCAAATATGAGAAATTTAATTATTTCATGTGCCCACAATAGGTAAACGTATTCACTGGGATTTTTTAAAATCAGCAGAGAGAACTTCCACTGGGTAACCCATAAAATGAAAACTGGCTATTATGGGTGGGCTGGCATATTCCCAAGTTTGGCTGGATAGCACCCAATGTTTTACAATGGTTAAAGATTATTTGGATGGAGACTTCTGAGGAGACTCTCTCTCTCAGCAGCATTATTTTGAATTTGAGTACAAGACCATTTCTATGTAGAAAATGTCAATGAATCTGAATTGATTTTAGGGAATCAGGTAATAGATGATTGGTATAAATTAGTCACTTTAGTTTTGTAGGGTTATAGCCAAATAGTAGGTGCTACAGAACCACCTTTGAATGTCTCTTGCCTTGAAAACCCTACAAAGTTGCCCTATGTCAGCTGTGAGCTGATGGCACTTTCAACACCATGTATTCTGACTGGCAATGGCTCTCCAGGGTCTCAGGTAAAAGTCTTCTTTTGTTATATATTTTTTTATTTTTTTAAGGAAAACAGTGGGGATACAGAAAAGAAAAGGGAAAGAAAAAAGCCACTATACAACATTATTGTATTTATCAAGGACAATCATGTGGGAGTGGTGGCACAGGTCCTTGTGAAGCCTGCATGACATCTGGCCGGACAGCTTCGGCTGTTTGAGCCCCATCGTGGCTGGAGTGAGCTCCCGGCCCTATGTCCCAGCTCCCACCTACCCAGCAGTTCGAAAGCCTGTTAAAGGGCAAATAGATAAACTGGGTACCTGCTTCTTGTGGTGTGGTGGCAGCGGCTCGTGGGGCGAACAGCGCGAGCGGCGAACAGCGAGTGGCTGCGGCGGCAGGAAAAAGCATGGCGGCAGCTGGCGAGATGGGCAAAGCGAAAATGAGGCTGGGCTGACAAGCGCGGAGGCGGGGTGACGCGACAGGCCGGAGCCTGATGGACGGAGGCCAATCAGCGAGCCTACGCAAAAACCGTGCGCTCGGCCCGGACTTGAAGGAGGACGTCGTCCACAGAAAAATCCAAAGACCAGAGCCAGAGAAAGACGTTGTCCACAGAAGAAAGACAACTCGCTACAAAAAAGGGTGCCCGGTAGGCTTGTCACCTCCCCTGTATGTGGCCCTAGGTTAGAATTTGTAATGATGAAATATGTGAACCGCTCAAAGCCCCCAAGGGGGGGGGTGAGCGGTATACAAATCGAAAATGTAATGTATTACAGAATGAATAAAACAGAAAATAATTTTCTTTGTATCCTCATCATTATAATTTTTAAGGTATTGCCTATAAAATACAATAGTTCTTACTTCCGTTGGGGCATAATTATATTCAACATTTTAGGGTTCAAGGTCTCAGCTAAAAGTCTTATCACCTACTACCCTGTTTTTTTAATGGGAGATCCCAGGGATTGAACTTGGGACCTAGAAGCTCTACCACTGATCCATGGCTCCTCCCCTAATGGTTTTCATCCATCCAACAAATATTCTGGAGAAGTTGATACTATAGGCCTTCTGATGGAATGATCTACCTGGTGAGAGAGAAGGTATTCCATTCAATAAAACCATGCTGGACTAGGGTATTGTACCATCCATGCTGGAGAACTAAATGCTCTTATAACATGGTATAAACAGATGTACTTCTAGCTTCCAGAGTACAATTACTATTCAGATTTCACACACACACACACCCTTCCTCTAGGATAGCTCACTGATTTCAATGGAACTGCTCGAAAGAATGTTTGAGCTTTCTCCCTTCATATGTGACTTAGAAACATAGAGCTGGAAGGGACCTCAAGGGTCATCTAGTGCAGCCCTATGCACAATACAGGGAATTCACAACCAGCTTAATCCCAAACAGGCAACTGGTTTAACATGATGATCCTAAAGGTGGACAAAAACATCTCTATGAAATTCCCAAAGTCCTTAGTATTTGCTATTTTGTAAAACTGGAATATCCTAAAGAAGATTCAGGAGCTGCTGCACAAGCTTTTCCAATGCTTTTTATACAGCACGCAAAAAAAGCACTTTGTGTAGCAGAAATGTCTGCAACTCTAGTGTGTGTGCACTCTCCCTTTACAAATTGCTTTTCAGATATTACATTGGAAATGCAGCCCCAAGAATGGTCCAAGGGTGCATGAAAAGGTCTCAGCCTGGCAAATGTGGATAGGAGATTACTTGAGATCCAACTTAAGCTTCTCAAAGGAAGTGTGAGATATTTGTTGCAATAAATAAATAAAATAGAACGTTCACAGCTGCTCTAGGTATGGACGTAATTTATTCTATAAGGGGCTGGAAACAGACTACTTTGATGATGAGGCTGCTAGTTTTTATTTTCCAAAAGATATCAGTAAAATGTCCATATCTCATACTTTATATGGGGATGACAATATCATTAAACATACAAAAGAAAACTACAGAGCTATCTTCCTGCTTTAAGCCATTCCAGAGTTGTGTACAGGCCACAGAGAAGCCTTAGAGTGACACCTTCTGGCCAAAAATATCACACCACTGTTGCTTTGGCTAACATACTAGGATCACCTTCCCAAATAAACACAAGGCCTACGAGACAGGCTCAGCTACTGAACTCTGCTTTTTTCAAATGGCAGGTCCATTCTCTGCCTTGCACATGTGTCTTTTACAATGAAATAAAAGGAATCTATAACTAAATAACTGTGTTTAGGACAATGCTCTGAAGATGTAGCCTAGGGTTGCCAACTATTTCAAATAATTCCATCCAATCTGTTCAAGGCCACTTGGCATTCTGGAGGGGATACTTACAAGAGGAGTTACCAGTCTGGTTTTAATAAGACATTTGACCACTTGCTCATCTTTGTATTTTCAATGACACGCTTCCATTTTTGTTTGTTTGTTTCTTCTTTTCGGCAAGCCAGGGGTGCAATAGAATTAGATACTAGGTAGTTACAGTCTATATCCATTCATGTCGCCTATACATGTTGCCTATAGGACGCTATCACGAGCACCACCCTGTCCCAGGACGTTGCCGTGAGGTAGCTGTGGCATTGCCGCCTTTCAGTATATGTAATGGCACTGTATTCAGTTTATGATCTTATGAAGTGACTGATCAGTCCTAATTCCTATCTCTGAGGGCTGATCAGCTCACCCTTAACAGTAGTCTCTTCAGGGTTCGCTTTAACTTCTGGATATATGGAGGACAACTGCCCAGTATTGTTCTTCCCCACAGAGTCAGGCACCAGGGCTTATAAACGTCACACAGCACAGATCTTTATTATACAGAAAACTCCAACAGGGGGATGGGATATATTTACAAAGGATACTTTGGATACTTTGTACTATAAACACTTCACTTCGCCTTTTCATAAACTATAGGGTTATTATTCTCAGTTTGACTCAGATGTTCTCTGGTTCATAAAACCCTTCTCTGACTCCACTCTCCAGAACCTGTTTTGTGGTTAACCTTTGGGCTTTAACTGCCTGGCCTCCTGAGTCTACTGGTTCGACAAAACCCAGCTCTCCAGACTCCTCCAGACCCTTTGCCCTTCCTTAGCCACCTTAAGTTCGTATGGAGCAGGGTATTTGTGGTTTGTGACCCCTGAGGTCTTGTACTTTTCACTCCCTCACCACTCTCCTCTTTATGTTAGAGGATACCAGAGCAGAGTGCTTTTCAGCCACAGTTTCCACTTAAACTGTTCTCAGACTGATTCCACTGAGCTCAGAGCTCTCAAAGCTCTCTCAGAAACTCTCCCTGTGTGTTCACTCTCTGTCCCCAATTTACGAACTCTCTGACTCTCCCAACGGTCAGCTCTCAACTGTCATTTCTGTACAGTTATCTGTCACTCATCTTCCTGAGAGTTCTAAGCCACCTGGCCCCCACCTCTCTCAGTGTCATGTGACTCAGCAGCTGCTGGGTTTACCTTGCTGCTGTCCATCTATCTATCTATCTAATTCCCAAGTTGCCCCCTGTGTGCAGATATCTAAATCCGCACATCGGGGGCACCTGGGGGGCAGGGAGATTTTCCTGCACATGTGGGGCAGTTCCCAGGTGTGCAGAAAAATCTGAAAACTTTGAAAAAATACAGGGGGGATCATAGGTGTCAACTTCAGGGGGGCTTGAGGGCTGAGGCTACCTCCGAAATTTTCCAGGGGTGACTGAGCCCCCCCCGGGCAACCAGGCTCACAAACCTTGCCACTACCACCCCATGCCACCCCCAACCCATTTTGAAAGCGGAGGGGGTTTTCCCTCCGCTTTCTGAGACTTCAGGTGGGGTGGCAGGAAACTCAGGGCTTGCTTCCTGAAAGCTAAGCCCCACCCCCAGCTCCCAGAAAACCTCAGTTGGGCCTGGTGGAGCTGGGGGCTGCACATGTTTTCAGGGCTTTCAGCTTTCCCATGCAAAAAGGTAAGGAGCTGTCCTGGGGCTCCAGTGATGTTGGGGGGGATGTTTTCAGGGGTGGGGTGGTGGGCACTAGGCAGAGAGTGCTCAGGCTGGGTGGCTGAGGCCAGCCTTGGGGTGGCTGGGTGCCCGAGCACCTTTCCTGCAGCCTTGTGCTGCTGCTGTTGTTTTCACACTCCCTGCAAGGCTTGCCTTGCAGAGAGCCATGTGAAGAGGTTGCAGGGGGGAGGCTGGTATTCTTGGAGGATTGCCAGCCTCAGGGAGGCTGGGCCCCCTGTGCCCTTGTTCTTCTAGTTTTTTTTCCCCTCTCTCTCTGCAAGGCTTGCAGGGAGGTCAGAGGTGGAGGAAGTCGGGGGGGGGAGGCTGGCATCCATGGAGGATTGCCTGCCTTGGGGCAGCTGGACTCTTGGGCACCTTTCCTGCAGCCTCGTGCCACTGCTGTTGTTTTCCTACTCCCTGCAAGGCTTGCCTTGTAGAGAGCCATGCGAGGACATTGGGGGGGAAACCAGCATCCATGGAGGATTGGCGGCCTTGGGACAGCTGGGCGCCCTGTGCCCTTGTTCTTCTGTTTCCCCACAAACACAACGCTTGCCTTGCAGAGCCGTACAGGAAGGTCGGGGTGGGGGGAGGCCGGCATCCATGGAGGATCTCTGGGAGGCTGGGGGCCCGGGCACCTTTCCTGCGGCCTTGTGCCACTGCTGTTGTTTTCCCACTCCCAAGTTCACTACTTAACCAGAGCCCTTTATTTCCTCCAAGAGGAGACTCTTCTGAGTTCTTTGTTGAGCTCCACCCCTTCCCTTGACAGAGAGAGGATATTAGGAAAGCCAGGAATCAGCAGCTTACAATCACTGAAATCGCACACACAGCCCATGCAAGGGGAGGGGGCAGGAGGGCAGGTGAAACCTCGAAGAGTTTAAATGCATACATTCAAGACCAACTCTCCCCTGAACTCCTAGATAAATTATGGAAAGGGATTTCTATTTTCTTTCTTTTCATTTCTCCACTCCCTCTCTCTCTCCTTCTTTCTTTCCTTCCTCTCGTCCTATCTATTTGCTTTCTTTCCACCTCTTGTCTCCCTCCCTCCCTCCCTTGTTAAAACATCCCTAGTTAGGGTTGCCAGCCCAGGTTCCCCTGTCCACCTCTGGGGGATGGGGGTGAGGGGTGGCCCAATACAGGTTGGGTAACTCCTGGAGATTTGGGGATGGAGCCTGGGGAGGACTGGAACCTCAGTGGGGTACAATGCCATAGAGTCCATCCTCCAGAACATCCATTTTCCTCAGGGAAACTAATTTTTGTAGTCTGAAAATGAGCTGTAATTCCAGGGGATCCCCAGGTCCCACCTGGAGGCTGGCACTCCTAGCTCCAGTGCTGAAACTGGAAGCTCTGGTTCTTCTGTATGAGATGGTGGATGCAGACCACTGACATTGGCTTGCATCTGCTGAACCACCCTGCTTCATGGAGGATGCACAACAGCCAGTTGGAGGTGGGGAGGGGTATATTTTACTTAGGTCTATATATCTTTGATTGAGAACAGTTGTTTATTTTTATGGTAGTGGGGGTGGGCTGCTTCAGCCACTCTTAAGCTCTTCTTTCAATCTCCGTTTCATTTTTAAATTGTAAGCCCATCTGCATGAACAAGATGGGGGGGCATGCAGATCAGAGGCCTTTTAAAATTTCCTTTTGATCTGTGTGCAGTCTAGAGAGAACATTGGTAAGGGATGTGCACTCTATGTTCATGCTCTTCATTTTGCTGTTACTTAAAATGGTGTGGTAGTTTCAAAGGGGCAACCAACTGGGATGTACTAAAAGGAATGGTAGGATTAGCCATTGGAAATAATGGGAGAGGCTTGAAGGCTCATTGGAGATAATGCGAGCCAGGAATGCCAATTGACTTGCATGGGCTCTGCTGAAATACATTGCAGCCCAAAAAAAGTTGCAAAGAAAATGCAGAATGGTTTTTCCAATAAGGTTTTTGGGCCCAGATAGGCTATTCTAGGACTGTAATGACAGTTCCCAGAGTGGAAAAACAGTCCCTAGCAATAGAATCTGTACTGCATTTTAAGGTGGAGTTTCTAAGCAGTGTGCTAAGAAGGCACCTGTTCCTGGGTTAGCCTAGTCCAGGGGCATTGCTAGGGGGGTTCCCAGGCCACCCTAATTTTCTGGGAAGCCTGTCCCTAAATGCCACATAGGTCCACCTCCATAGATAGTGACAATGGCCTGTGATGTCACTGGCTCCTCCTCCCTGTGATGTCATTGGGTCCCAGTTCTTTTAATGACTTAGCAATGCCTCTGGCCCAGCCCCAGCCCCCCCTGGGAAATTGCAAAGTCTACGCCCTTGGGGGGGATATTTAAATCCCCCCAAAAGTAAGGCGTTCCCTGCGCATGCACAGGGAAAGCTCTGAGAAATCTGCGGCAGGCCAGCGGTTGGAAGTCACTCAGGCCTCACCGCAGGAGTGGGGGGTTGGGAAGGAGATTGGTGGCAGCAGCAGAGGAGATCGCCAGAGGGATGATTGGCGGGCCTGGAGGCTGGGAGCTGCTCGGGCCTCGCCGCCAGAGTCAGGGGAGGGGGTGGAGGAGATTGGCAAGGCTGCTTAGGCCTCGCCGCTGGAGCCGGGGGGGGGGAGGAAGAGTTTGGCGAGGCCCAGCAGCTGCTGGGCCTCGCCACTGGAGCCAGGGGTGGTGGTGGAGGAGACTGGGAATTGGCGGATTCAGTGGCTGGCAGCCACTCAGGCCGCACCACCAGTGTCCAGGGATGAGGGAGGAGGCTTACCTGCTGCTGCTTCCTCCTCTTCCTGCTCTGCATGGAGCTCTTCTCTCTCTCCCCCACCCCACGAGTATCACAGGTCCCCTTTCTTTTAAACCTCTAATTCCATCACAGATGCAGATAAAGGAGCCTTAATACTTTGACCTGAAAGAGATGCACCCTGGCTTTTCTTTTGTTTCTAATATTCAGCCTTAGTTAGAGTTCTGGAGAACGCAAATGCTTACACACTGTATTATGTCATCTTGCTTGATCCTAATTACAGTATTACCTGTTTTTTATTTTTGTTCAAAGATTTTTATTTATTTCAGTATTTTCATTCCATTTTCTGAAATGTTTTAGTCCCTCCCCCTTATCTCTTCCAAAAACATCTGGTCCAATGAAGAACTCGGCAGAACGCCAAATTTTGGCCTGCCTGATGAGGTCAGGAAGACTCCCACCCTTCTGGCTTTCCTCAGACTATGTGAAACTGAAGTATTTTTGCACAGGAAATAGGGCTGCACTGTGACAGTGTGCTTCAGAAAGAAGCTTGGGGTAAAGGGTTAGGGACTGTAGGCCACTGTGTATAATTCATTCTATCTGTTGCTGTAAGTAGGTTCCTACTACGGAATTTTCGCATTAATTTAACGTGCCATGTTAATAGTTAAACTTTGTTTCACCTCTGGTTGGTTCAAGATTTTTACAGATCAAATCCAATTGGATTGTCTATTGGATGTCTCACCCTGTTGGTTGTATTGACTTATTCTGTGTAATCTGCCTTGAATCCCAGTAAGAAAGGAAGACAATAAATAATGAAAATAAAGTTCAGGTTGGTCTTATATTAAAAGGTATTATGACCTTTGTTTTAAATTCCATGTGGGTACCCACATGAGTATATGCCTAAATTATAATCAGAGAGGGGTAGCCATGTTAGTTCCTTGACCTGAACAGCCCAGACTAGATTTTGGAAGCTAAGCAGGGTTGGTTCTGGTTAGTATTTGGATGGGAGACCACTAAGGAAGTCCAGGGTCATGACACAGAGCCAGGCAATGGCAAACCACCTCTGACTATCTCTTGCCTTGAAAACCCTGTGAGTTGACATGGCAAAAAAAAGCCATGTTAACATGTTGCAGCAACAACAAGCACAAGTCTCCTTTTAAGTATTTATTTCATTTTAAAAACAATATACACAATACCTCTCCTTCCCTAGTCACTAACATGAGTCTTGTAGCACCTTAAAGACTAACATATTTTTATTCTAGCATTTATTCTAAAAATCTGAACCTAGAATAAAAAATTGTCTAATGGGCCATGGGACTCCTACTGGCTGTTTTAGCTATGGGGCAACTGCTGGGCAGGGGGGCAACTGCTGTGGAGCCACTGCTCTAGCCTGGCACGAGGTGAAGACCAGAGGGAGAGGGAACATTGTGCTGTGCCTGCTCACTTGCCAAGCCCACCAGCCCAGAGCTGGACTGGAACACAGAGGGAGATGGGGCATTACTACATAGTACCCACATGCCCACGGAACCAGCTAGCTCTGACCAAGCAGGAGGCAGCTATATTCCCGCCCCGGAAGCCCGTTACCTGCTGGTGGCGGATCGGGCCCCGGGGGGAACTCCATCCCCTGGCCACATTATGGGGGGAGGACACTCTGTGAATCAAGGGAAAACTCTATGGTTTTCCCTTGAATCACGGTGCCCCCGCCCCCAATGTGGGTGATGCGAAGATATCACTTCTGGTGATGTTTCCCAACGACGCTGGATCGGGCCCCGGGGGAGCTCCACCCCCTTCCAGCACACATCCCCAGCGTGGTGATGTTACCCGGAGGTGATATCATCATGCTGGCCATGTTGGGGGCGGGACGCTCTATGATGCGAGGGAAAACTCTATGGTTTTCCCTCGCATCATAGTGGCCCTGCCCCAACGTGGGCAATGCAATGACATCACTTCCGGGTATGTCATTGGGCGCACACGTGCGCGAGAATGATCCTGGTGGAGGCTGGACTCCCCCGGCTAAAAAGGTATTATTTGGACTTGGCAACCCTACCCTGAGCTAAGACAAAAATCTATGAGCTGGAGGCTAAAAAACTGTGAGCTAGCTCACACTAACTCAGCTTAGAGGGAACATTGCATCTAACCCCAGACAGATTGGCTAAAATGTATAAAAACTTGAATAATATGTGTTGGAAATGTAATAGCCATATTGGGTCATACTATCATATGTGGTGGACATGTAAAAAGGTTCATAAATTCTGGATTGAATTGCATACCTTTTCACAGTTAATCTTGAATATCACAATACTTCTTAAGCCAGAAATATTTTTGTTAAATTGTTTACCAGATGAGTTAGATAAGAATCATAGATATTTTATATAACAGCTATCAGAATTTTATTTGCTGCACTTGATCTTAGCCAAAAGACTGAGAAGTGATGCTACCAGAATTTTATTTGCAATAACATGGAGGACATTGACGACCCCAATGCTACATGAGTTGATATTGAAGATTATGGAATATGCTGAAATGGACAAGCTGACAAATATATTAAAAGGAAAAATGGAAGAAGAATTTATGGAACCCTGGAAGGTGTTCTATGACTGGTTAAAACTTAAAAATTAAGAAAATAAGATTAAATGAGGAATAATAAGAATGATAGATGAAGTAGTTGTGAAATTGTAAGGAGAAGATATGCATGCAGAATGCTGTTGGAATTTTAAAAATATTTCTGTATTTTTCTTTTTCCTTCTTTCCCCTTTCCCCCTTTCTGTATAGGAACTAATTAAAAAAAGAAGAAGAAAGTGGTACAACTTCACTTTTTGTGTCATCGGCACATCAGGGGTGACGCTTCTGGCTCCTGGCACATCCTCAACCCCTCGCCGACATCTTGAAGGGATCTGGCAATGGTAATTACAACTGATCTCCAGATTGCAGAGTTCAGCTCCCCCAGAAAAATGGCTGCTTTGGAGAGTGAACACTATGGCATTGTACTCTGCTGAGATACCTCCCTTCCTCAGATCCCATCCACTCCAGGTTCCACCCCCAAACCCTCAGGAATTCGCCAACCTGGAGCTCGCAACCCTGCTTTGCATAGCACTGAGTGGACACAAAAAGTGGAAAGATTGGTGGTAGAAAATGGCATTACATTCGTGTTTTTTGTGGAATGGAGATCTAAAACTTTTTTTCTTGCTATATACAGGGGTTATTTCCTGCCGGAGTGCCCCAGAACAGCACTCCGGCAGTAAGGAGCCCAGACCCCCCCCTCCCTGGGGGGGAGGAATTAAATGCCTGGCTTCCCAGCCTGATCTTCTCCAGGCGCCCCGCAGCTGGAGAAAATCATGCAGGGAAGCCAACCAGGCATGTCTGCCCACCTCCCCTTCTTTCTCCAGCCAACCTGCCACGGCGGGCCGGCTGGAGAAGGAAGGGGAGATGGGCAGACATGCCCTCCTTCCCCCCTGAGAAGGAAGGGGAGATGGGAAGGGGGGGATTTAAATGCCTGACGGGGCGGCATGATCTTCATTTGTATTCTATGGCTCCACAGAATAAAATGGAAAGATCGTGCCGCCCCTGCATTGGCCCCACAGAATACAATTCTATGGCCCCATAGAATACAATTCTATGGCCCCATAGAATACAATGGCCCCATAGAATACAATGGCCCCATAGAATACAATGGAAAGATCGTGCCACCCCACTTCCCCCTTTGAAGCAAAAAGGGGGGGAGGCATCTTCAAAAGCCTCCCTTTCCCTTCCCCAGCTGGTCTGTCAAGGCAGGCTGTGGGGGGGAAGTGAAACAAGAAGGGGTTTAAAGTTTAAACTTATTCTCTCTAGAGTTGCGCCACAGCGGCGGCACGCTCTTTTCATTGTATTCTACGGGGCCTTTGCGGGGTGACTCTAGAGGGAAGGGGTTTAAATTTTAAACCCCTTCTCTCTTTGCTTCCCCCCACCCCACCTTGGCAGGCCTGCTGGGGAAGGGAAGGGGAGGCTTTTGAAGATGCCTCCCCTCCTTTTTTGCTTCCCCTTCTGTCACACTTCCGGTGATGTCAGGGGGCCTGGCATATGCTAATGAGTTATAGGTATGCTAATGAGCTCCTGCACCTCTTTTTCTACGTGCGGAAATGACCCCTGGCTATATATCAATTTTTGTTAAGGACCCAGATTAGCTCTGTTTGGGCCAAGCTTGAAGAAGAAGAGATTGGATTTATACCCAGCCTTTCACTCTGAGTCACAGAGCGGCTTACAAACTCCTTCCTCTCCCCATAGCAGACACCCTGTGAGGTAGGTGGGGCTGAGAGAACTCTGACAGAAACTGCTCTTTTCAAGACCACCTCTGACAGAACTATGGCTTGCCCAAGGTCATCCAGCAGCTGCTAGTGGAGGAGTGGGGAATCAAACCTGGTTCTCCCAGATTAGAGTCTGCGCACTTAACCACTACAGCAAACTGGCTCTCACCAAACTGGCTTGCCAGGGTTTGGGAGACAAATTGCTACGTGGAGGAAGGCAATGGCAAACAAGCTCTGCTCATCTCATGCCTATGAAAGGGGCCCCCATGAGTCAGTTGCAGCTCCAGGGCACCTTCTTTTCCTTCTTGTTTCTTTGCTAATGACTCATAGATTAGAAGGGCTTTTCAATCAGTTTGTGCAAACAGTTCTATTGTTTAGATCTTCACACACCCAGCAGAATAACTCCACAGTAAAACTGGCATAATAGAAACAGAAAATTGCTGGGATATTAACAATTTCTTAGTGATGATTCTGGATCTGCTACACCAGATTTTATTGGTAGATAACCCACTTTATCGAACTGCAACTTCTAGAACATACAGCTGGAATTGTTAAAACGCTGAGCTGCAGACTGGAAGCTCTGCAGTTCAGCAGTTCGAGACCCGAGTGCTGCATGACGGACTGAGCTCCGGTCTCTGGCCCCAGCTCCTGCCAACCTAGCAGTCCGAAAGCAAGAAATTGCAAGTAGATAAATAGGTTCCACTTTAGTGGGAAGGGAACAGCATTCCATGTGCCTTGGCGTTTAGTCATGCCGACCACATGACCATGGAAAATGTTTTCGGACAGTGCTGGCGCTTCGGCTTGGAAACGGGGATGAGCGCCGCCCCCTAGAGTTGGATTTGACTGGCTTTGAAGCAAGGGAAACCTTTACCTTACCATTTAGGCGTCTGCAGATCCCAAGGCTGAACATTTTGTGCACCTACAACTACCATCTATTACACATATGTTTACTGGAAAATGCATTCCGACATTTGACTTACAAACTTTTGAAACTCAAACTGTTCATAAATTGGGAACTTCTTGTATTCTAGTTCAGAGTGGGTTGCATGAGAAAGGAATAAAAGAAGTCTGCGTGTGTCTGTGGGGGCATGTTCTTGACTTTTGCCCAGAGCCCTAGAATCACTAAGACAAGGGTTGTCAACCTCAAGGTTGTGGCTGGAGATCTCCTGGGATACCGATCTTCAGGCAACAGAGATCAGTTCACCTGAAGAAAATGGCTGCTTTGGAAGGTGGACTCTACGGTTTTATACACCTCATTAAAGTCCCGCCTGTCCCCAAATCCCGCCCATTTCAGGCTCCACCCCCAAAATCTCGAGTTATTTCCCAACCCAGAGCTGGCAACCTTACTGAAGATTTCTGTTTATTCTTATTTGAAAGCAATCCACAGGCAATGCAACTTAATCTAGACAACTGGCCGATAGGGTTCCCAGCTCTGGGATGGGAAGTTCCTGGAGATTTTGGAGGTGGAGCCTGAGAAAGATGGGGTTTGGGGCGGGGTATAATACCATAGAGACCAAATTCCAAAGCAGCCTTTTGATCCAGAGTAACGAATCTTTGTCGGCTGGAGACCAACTGTAATACCAGGAGATCTCCAGCCACCACCTGGAAGTTGGCAGCCCACAGCAGCCCAGAGAGGTAAAAACAGCCTCTCTGACGCCTGCCTGTAACTGTAAAAACCACTTGGCGACGGCAGGAGGAGAAAAGCGAACGGAGACGGTGATGATGCCGCTACTTGAGTCTAGCGAGCGTAGGGGTAATAGAGATTAGAGCATTGCAGTCCTTACCGCCACTTCCGGTATCAAACCCAAATCCGTTTTCCACTCCAACATCCATTGCAAATGACGCCATAGAAAGCTTTTATAATAGACGGAAGAAGCGGCGCCACTCCACGCCCGCAAAGAAGCATTGCGTGAGGCGGAGTTCGACTTTTAATTGGAAGTTTATATTGCATGTGGTGTTCGTTCTTCGCCTTATCTCTAAGATATGGTGAGAACCCGCCTTCCCAAAGGTGGCGCCGGCTGGGCAAGGTTCTCACGTGACGGCCTCGAGGGCAGTCATATGCTCAGGCCGTCACGTGATCACTTGAGATTGAGGCGAGCCGGAGCTTGGAGGGGAAGATGGCCGGGCTGGAGGAAGAGGAGCAGGCGCTGCTGGGCGAGGAGCCGCCGGCGGAGCACGATGTGCCCCCTTCGCGGAAGCCGCTCTCGGCGCTGTGCGACCCGCAGCGCCTGGCTCATCGGCTGGTGGTCCTGGCGCTGATGTGCTTCTTGGGCTTCGGTGAGCGAGTGCGGGAGTTGTTGGGCGATGATAAACTTGCTGGAGTTTAGGGCAAAACAGTTAGTTAAGCCAGCTGCTGACCCTCCGAGAGAGTGGATAAGTGTAACTCTTGATACCACTTTTCTGGCAAAGTGCTTCTTCAGTGAGTGAATGTGGGACCGGGGGGGTTCTACCTGAAAGTCTGACAGACTTCCATATGGTGCGGCAAGAATTTACTTAAGGAGCCTTGTTGAGATCCTGCCGGGCAGCTTGAATTCTACAACGGGTGCGATCTCTGTTCATTCGAGGAGCGTGGGTTAAAGTGGACACTGTTTGGTAAAACCGGAGGGTAGTGTGGAACTACGATAATTTGCCCCCTAGTCTTGGCAATTTATTGGCAAAAGAAAGAGGAAGTAGCATAAAACACTGAGAAGGAAAGTTCATTGGTGGCTTGGTAGTTTTGGGCGCTGCATTTTAAAAATCCTCCTCCCTTCTCCCATTGGGACTTGAATTCTGTGAATCCCTTTAAAAGTATGTGTAAGTTTCCTGTGGATCAGCCTAAACCTTTCTTTTGTTTCTCATTTTAACCTATCCAGTGTGACAGTCATTTGAAATGTGGTGTTGGAGGAGAGTTTTATGGACACAGTGGACTGCCAAAAAGACAAATAAGTGGGTTTTTGATAGGATTGCCTGGTCTAGGTGGGAAAATATCTGAAGAGTTTGGGGGTGGAGCCTTGGGAGGGTGGGTTTGGGGAGGGGAGGTATTTCAGCAGTGTACAATGTCATAGAGTGTAAGCAGCCGTTTTCTCCAGGGGAACTGCCCTTTATTACATGGAGATCAATTGTAATAGCAGGAGCTCCTGGCCCCACCTGGAGGTTGGCAACCTTAGTTCTCAGATCAGTCGAACTCTCCCTAGAAGCTAAAATGACTGAACTAAAGCTATAAGAAGACAAAGCTCATTGGAAAAGGTGGTAACGTGAAGAAAAGCTGAAGGCATCAGATGTATTGGCCCTTGTGTTTAGGCCACTTGAACTTTTTAATGAGGCTTTCATTGGGCCCCTATATGTTTTTAACTGTCTTTCTAATAAATACATGTATTTTTATATATTATAAGTTTTAACTAGGTTTTTAATACTGACCCTTTATCAGACAGCTTCCATAAGTAGGATGCAACTTAATGGCACTTAACACACAAACACAGAAAATGTGGCAGATTAACACAACAGTAGTGAAGTCTCTCAGTTTAGGAAAGTGCAGTGTACAGGCACAAACAAATACATCACGTTCTTCACAATTCCCTTATAATCTGTTTTTCTTGCTGAGACTCAAGGCAGACTACCCATTTTTAAAAAGCAGTGCAATATATCGGATTACAAAATATTAAAGAACTCAACAATAACAGTATAATACAATGAGCAATGCTATGAAAACCGCCTTAAATTTTCACAGGCATTAAAACTTCAACTGTATTTCCTTGATTAAAAAGCCAGAGGACTTCTGCTTGCATTTAGTTTCTTTAAGAAACCCATTCAGCTTCCTCTTTGAAAACTGAATTATTTTAGTTTCATGATAAGCAAAGTAGGAAGTTTTTTGACCAAAAATCTGTGATGTCTTTAAACAGGATGTAGATTAATTATTGCTGTTTTAAGCCTTTTCAGGATCTGAAATGCTTTACAAATCTTATATATATATATTTTAAATTTCTGTGCAGGCAGCTATTTCTGCTATGACAATCCAGCAGCTCTGCAAACTCAAGTTCAAGGGGTGAGTTGGAAAAAATTGCTCACCTTTTTTCCTTGTCTAGCAAAATTATTTTTAGAAGCTTCTAAAAGGAATGATTTACATCTGTTGAGCTCAATAAAAACCAGCTTTTCTCCACACCTGGTTAAAATCCTTGTTTTAACAGTGAGGGTTTAAAGCCCTCTGTAATTAGTCCTCATCTTTGTTTTCTGGAACGGAACCAATTACAGAGTGCTTTAAACCCTTACTGTTAAAACCTGCTTACAACTGGTGATAAATTTGTGCAAAAATGGAACTCTTGAAGAGTTTGTATTGAATGTGAAGATGTGTACACATTTCCTATTGGATTCATGATTGGTTCCACCTAATTGTCATAGAGAAACAGCTGTGTTTTAAAAAATCTAGACCGGGGTGGCCAAATTTGCTTAACATTAGAGCCGCACAGAATAAACGTCAGATGTGTGAGAGCCGCAGGACATGGATTTAAAGAGACAAATGCCTTCTCCAAACTGGCCAATGGGGGGCACTTTGAGAATGCATTTAAAGTTCAAGATGCTTTCTTACTCTGCTCCCCCCCCAAGCCTTCCCAGGGAGGGGAATACTGGTTGGAGAAGGGAAGACTGATTGGGGAGGCATGCCTCCCCTTCGCTTCCCCAGCCGCCTTGCTGGGAGCAGCACAATATATGTGAAAGAGCCACATGTAGCTCCCGAGCCACAGTTTGGCCACCCCTGATCTAGACACTAGCTGAGCAAGATTTACCAAATATGCTGTTTCTGAGGATTCTTCTCTCCTTCAGGTAATGGTTTCCAAAGCTGCCTTAAAGATCATGACTTCTCTTCAGTCAGGTTATTCCCAAGGCTCCTGTTTCCATCTGAGGAAACAAAAATGCCACATTATTGCCATCACTTACTCTCTTGGTTTCAAAATGGTAGGAGAGAGAATGCTAGAAAGTCAGAGTCTTGACCTGGTTTCCAGTTTTTTGACCTAGAAAAGGAGGAAATTCAGACACTGTAAAGTGCAGGGTTGTTTCAGTACTGAGAACACATGAAGTTGCCTTATACTGAATCAGACCCAGGGTCGGCTCGCTCATTAGGCGAACTAGGTGTTCGCCTAGAGCGCGCTGGCCCTTAGGGGTGCCAAAAGCCCCGCAACCCCGCCAAAAGCCCCGCCCCTTCCTTGGCTTGCCGGCACTGGGACAGAAGGGGTGGGGATTTGCAGGGTGGGAATTTGCAGCTTGCCCGCCCTCCCCCCTGGGGGGGGGAAGAGGAGGCGGGGGCGGCATGGTGGGTCTTCAGGCCCCACCGGGAGGTTGGCATCTCCAGCCGGCCCTGATCAGACTCTTGGTCCATCGAGGTCAGTGCTGTCTGTTCAGATTGGCAGTGGTTCTCTAGGGTCTCAGGCAGAGGTCATTCACATCATCTGCTATCTGCTCCTGTCCACTGGAAATGCCAGGGTTTGAAGCTGGGAGTTTTTGCATGCCAAGCTGATGCTCAGCCTCTGAGCCATGGCCCTTCTGAGCACAGTGGTAGAGGAGAGGGAAAATTATAGCTAGCAGTAAAAAGGAAAGGAAGAGGGAAATAGACAAG
Source organism: Gekko gecko (assembly GCA_029375565.1). Classification (NCBI taxonomy): domain Eukaryota; kingdom Metazoa; phylum Chordata; class Lepidosauria; order Squamata; family Gekkonidae; genus Gekko; species Gekko gecko. The sequence continues at coordinate 119,047,000 of JAPDNY010000008.1, forward strand.
CAGGCTATTTTTTAGGGCTGCTTGACATTGTGCTCATGACAGTAAAATTCTGTTTTGAGTGACCTGAAGGAAAGAGAGGCTATGAATATAATAAAGAAAAATAAATACATAAAATTGTCATTCTTAAGGAGTAAGGCTTCAAAAAGGGGAAATCTCTGTGAAAACATGTCTTTGTATGCTGTTTCCTTCATTCTGATGCAAAAGGCTGATTTCTCCTACTCGTATGGACTCTTCCAGTACTGGTGGTTTGTTAGGATTTTGCATAGGATTGCACTGTTATGCACCTCCTTGGAATGGTGGGTTGCAGTTCTCAGCAGTGAACAGTCTACCTAAGCTTCTGATTGCTGCAGGTAGAACAGTGATAGCCCTTGGAATATTTTATTAAGATAAGATACTCTTCCAGTACTGATGGATGCTGGGAGGGGGATGTACTACATATGGGTGTGGTGCATCCCTGTTTTTTCCAGACAGGGAAATAAAGTATCTAGGAATTCTGATCCAAGTGCTTATCTTCTGGAGTGGGTAGGGTGGAGATACAGTCCTGATGGGTCTCTGGATTAGAACTTTAGCATAGTGATGAAAAGCAGCTTTATTTATTGGATGTCGCTGTGTGAGCCTTTTGCAGCTCAAGTCATGCTAAAAGGTTTTACTTAAAAAAATAAATATGTACTTTTCCATTTAGGACATGAAAGTGAACACTGCTCAGTTTATGGCATTGTATGCCTGGTATTCCTGGCCAAATGTGGTCCTCTGTTTCTTTGGAGGCTTTCTGATAGACAGAGTATTTGGAATAAGGTAAGTACAAAACCCATCCTTGTTCAAAATAATATAATTCTACAATTTTAATTTCAGAAAATGATTATGAGATAAGCTGATAGTTTTCTAAGATGGGATGAACTAAAACCTTTCAGCATAGTGGCTGTGAGAATCAGCTGTGTTGTTTATTTATTTATTCGATTTATATCCCGCCCTTCCACATGGGCTCAGGGCGGCGAACAAGAGGCAGAAGGCCATAATCAATACTAAAACATAGAGGCAAAGCCATAGATAAATAGTAAGACTATAAATGTTACCGGCCTACATTATGAGGCTTTTTATTATTTTATTTAGAATGTTTATAGGCCATTTTTCTACCCTGGGGTCTTCAAGGTGTCTGTCAAGTAAGTAAAAATGTGAAATAAATCCTAAAGACAAGCAGAAAATAACTAAACTAAAGAGGGCCAGTTTGGTGTAGTGGTGAAGTGTACGGACTCTAATCCGGGAGAACCGGGTTTGATTCCCCACTCCTCTGCTTGCAGCTGCTGGATGACCTTGGGCAAGCCATAGTTCTTACAAGAGCTATCCTTGAAAGAGCTCTCTCAGCCCCACCTATTTCACAGGGGGTCTGTTGTGGGGAGGGGAAGGGAAAGGAGTTTGTAACTGCTCTGAGACTCTGAGTGAAGGACAGGGTATAAATCCAATCTCTTCTCTTCTTCTCTTCTCTGAACCATGTCAGCAAGAAAGCTCGGGTAGACACAGCAAGTGGTCTTTTACTTGCCTCAAAAGTCCATTGGCATAGTACTAATGTCAGCTCATTGGTGAGGGAATTCCAAATCCAGGGAAGGGTGGTTAAAAAATTCTCCCATGGAATCCAGGTAACCTAACCTCAGCTACGCCTGGTTCCCCAGGAAGGTGTCATGTGTAGATCTCAAAACCTTCCATGTGGATCTTTCATGTGTGGGTCTCAAAAACTGGCAGTCCTTTGGGCACTCTGTAACTAAGCCATTTAGAGTCAAAACCAACACTTTCAATTGAACTCTGAATTAAAAGGGGGGCCTGAGCAGCTCAAGTAGCTTTGACTTTTTAACGATCATTTTGGCACAACCCAGTAAGGAACTTCCCAAGTTGGTACCAATCGAAGTATCCAAACTGTCTTCAGTGGCAGCCCCAAGTAGACTATGTTACAGAAAATTAATCCAGATGGTAGTGAGGTGTGTATGATTGCAGCCAGGTCAGCTTTCTCCAGAAATGGCTGTGGCTAATGCCCTAGCTTTAGCTGCTAAAAGACACTCCTGTGTTCCTTTAGGCAGCCACTGCCTAAAGTCAGTGTGGTATCTGCAAACTCCCCAAAGGTGCGAATCTTATTCCTTAGCTAAAGCACTCCTGTTTTATCTGGATTAAGGTTAAGGCTGATATAAGAATTGCAGCAAAATAATTTATGTGAAATACTTTGAACAGTGAAAGCACTATAGAAATGTGTAGTACTAGGTACAAGCTTGTCTTTATTTCGTCTTGCTTGCTTTTTAAGATGGTACAGAAATTGCAGTTTCACCTGTTGAATTCTGTTACTGTCTTTGTATGTTTTACATTGATATTTGCTTATTATAAAGAAATATTAAAATGGTTTGACCTTTCTTACAGATGGGGCACCATAATATTTAGCATCTTTGTCTGTGTTGGTCAGGTAGGTTAAAATGAATAATGTTCATGTTCTGCTCAGTGGCTAATTACAGAAAAGTAATAGATGCATTCATTCCAAAGAACTCTGAAAACTTTTATATTACAGTAACCTGATTTTAGGCAAACTTGTAGCTGTGCCTTGGATCCTGGTAGATTTGTGAGCAGAGCTCATGGCACAGAATTTTCCTGCTTCCCCTTTCTGCTGCAACCCTTTGAAAATCAATTCGAGAGGGGGGCACATAGTGACCAAAATGGGGGATCTGAAGCAGGAGGGTGGGAAATTGATGCCTATCTGTCTTTGGGATTGGGCCATAGGATCCAAATCACCGATGTGTCTGTTACATTGTTTTTCAGCTATTCAACTGAAATGTGATGCTTAATTTTTCTTTTGTAGGTGATTTTTGCTTTAGGAGCAGTATTCAATGCTTTTTGGCTGATGGAAGCTGGACGGTTTGTATTTGGGTAAGCTCATATATTAAAGTAGTATAAATATCTGCCACCACTTTTTTCTTTCCTTTTTAAAAAAGCAGATTGTCCATGTGAAATCCTGTGTTATTCAAGACCTTATAAAAAGCTATAAACATATGAAGCTATCTTGCACCAAGTCAGACTGCAGATCCATCTAGTTCTGTGTAGTCTCTTGGACTGGCAGACACTCTCCAGGATTCCAGGCAGAAGAAAGATATTTTTTGCTACCTGGTGTCTGAAGTTCTTCAACTGGAGATGCCATGGATTGAAACAGGGATCTTTGGCATGCAAAGCACTACTTATTTACTTCATTTATGCCCCACCTTTGACCCCACTGGAGACCCAAAAGCAACTCACTCTTGTTCTCTGTGGCACATTGTCATCACAACAGCCCTGTGAAGTAGGTTAAGCTGAGACTGTGGCTGGTTCGGCGCAACCCAGCAAGCTTCCATGGTGGAGTGGGGATTTAAACCTGGGTCTGCCAGATGCAAGTCTGACACTCTTAATTACTACACTGCACCGGCATGCACTCTATCGTTGGGCCCCATTAAGGTAGATCTGAGGTGAGACTTGAACCAGGGATGTCCTGGTAAAAATCCTTTTAGTCAACAAAGCACTCTCGTAGGTTGCTCTTTAACTCTGAATCCGAAAAATTAGATTACTTTCCTTTTGATTTTCGTGTACTGCTTAAGCTAAGAAAAAGTTCTACGCCAAGACTGACATACAGCTCTAATGGCTGAAAGCAGGGTTTTTATATGTGTTGCTTCAAACACCTGCATTCATGAACCTACATGGGCTTCCTTTAGGATTGGTGGGGAGTCCTTAGCAGTGGCCCAGAACACCTACGCTGTCAGTTGGTTTAAAGGAAAAGAATTAAACCTTGTGTTTGGACTGCAACTCAGCATGGCTCGGATTGTAAGTATAAAGATCAATGTTTTGTTCTTCCTGTTATAATTACCATCATACGCTTGGTTGTGGATTTTGTTGTTGGTTCCTACCTATGTTAATTAGGGTGGTAAGAACTCCTAGGTTACCTAGGTTCACACGTTTTAAAATATCACTATACAAATTCATAGAGCAAGGAACACTGGTGGAAAGTAATCTTGTGTGACATGAAATGTGGATGACATACAAGATGACAATGCTTGAGTTCAAAAATCATACAGACAGTTAGACTCCCAGCTAGATTTAAGGGTTTGAAGTAACTTCCAGTTACAATTACATACCTTTACTGGCATAATGGAACTACAGAACCACTTTACAGCCAGGCTGCAAGACAAGTACAGAACTAAAAATCAATAGGTCTTATCTTACATAATTGTTTTAGATTAGTACTTCAACTAATTAGCCACAATTTCAGTAACATCTGGATTGAAGTCACTCAGGAGAAAACAACATTTATGTTCATTAGTCAGATGTCTTTTTGACTGTAATACATTGAAGAGTATTTTTTCTGAAGCAACTTGTAAAAAAAAATATCTAAAATTATGTGGTTAATTGAGTCCCAAGGAATTTAGACCACAGGGGCAAATTCGATCCTGAAGTGGAGAGTGGCGATAATGACCGAGAAGCATCACAGAAGGGAATGCATTCAATCTAGCCAGGGAGAAGGCTCTATGTTGATGAGGGTCTTCAAGGTTATTTGAAGTAACTTACTGGAGGGACTTCGTATTTCTTGGGGTCTCAGATGGTACCTGAAAGGCCAGTTCTTTCCTTCTACTAAGGAGGCCTAGGCTTGTATATGGTCTTTGGGTACAAAACATATCCTTCCATGGCATCAGTACAAAATGTTGTGTTTTCAAATATTTGGTTGTAGGCTGGTTCTTGTTCTTAACTGTGGAACTTTGGGCTGCATTACAAACATTTGTCACACTGGTTCAGATGTGCCATCTAGTTCATGCTGGTCTGTTTAGTTCAAAACTGTCTCTAGCAATGTCCAGCAGACTCCCCAGAGATTTTGCAAGTAAGGGCAAGATTTCTCTGTGAGTGTTCCCAGCATCTGACAGTGAAGTACCTCTGAAGTGGTATCGTTTTAAGTGCTGCAACTCATAGCGGCAGATCATCCTTTATGCATTTTTCTCACTCCCTCTGGTGTCCATTGTACTGGCTGGTTTGTTGGAATTCGATTGGATAGAAATTGAATTGCGTCTGCTCCTGTCTGAAGGTTAGATAATCAAATCTTCAACTCCAATTAGATGTGTTTTCTGCTTACTGAGAATGTTAGTTCAAAATATAAGCCGAATGAAGTATATCCTTGGATAGAACTCCTTGAAGTGAAATTTATGGAGCTGAGGTTTCAAATTCAAAACTATACATATGTTTATCTGTATTCTGTAAGCAGGATTCCCTTGGCAAAATGTCCATATGCTGACTCCTAAAAAAAATATACATTGTTGACAGCATTTAGTTTTTGTGAGCATACTATTTCCTCAGAAGATGTTGAAAATAGCATTACCGAGGCTGATGGTCATCTCTTCCTAGGGGAGCACTGTGAATATGAATATCATGGGATGGGTGTACTCCAGAATACAAGATCTGCTGGGTTCTACAGGTCACACTACTCTTGGTGTAGTGCTCTTGATAGGTTAGTAAATACTCTTAAGTGATATTGAATTTGCATGACTCATCTAAGATTTCTGTGTTGTGATGTAAGTGGAATACGGTTCAACTTTTGCCCCGATATAGTATATGTAAATAGTTCAGATCTTGCTGCAGGCTGCCTTTGCTTAATAGTATGCAGGACACACTTGGATCTTTGACTCAGGGCTACATGATAGTATTCCTGTTACCAGTCTGCTGAGAGCCACTGCGGTGACAGCTTCGTCTGTCCCAAGCAGGGCCTTTGGCAGGTGCCACCCTGCAAATGGCCAAGATTACCAGCTGTCCCTAGGCGTGTATTCGCTGTTGTGGCCCCTAATTTATGGAATGGTGTGTCTGATGAGTCAGGAAGGCTTCTGCTGTCCCAGCATTCCATAAACTATGCAAAACTAAACAAAGTTTGAGCCCAGGGGCACCTTTAAGACCAACAAAGCTTAGTTCTGGGTAGAAGTTTTCATGTGCATGCACCCTTATTCAGGTACATACAAAAGCTTAAAGCAGAATTAAACTTCGCTGGTCTTAAAGGTGCCACTGGACTCCAAACTTTGTTCTGTTGCTTCAGACCAACATGGCTATTCACCTGAATCTGTGCAAAACTGAATGATTCAGGAGGGCATTTTTACACAGGTAATAGGGCTATATTGTAATGGCCTGGAAGATGTTTCAGTAGAGAGAAGGAGACTGTGGACTTATACTATACTGTGTATAGCAGAGGTTCCCAAGCTTATTTGGCCTACCGCCCCCTTTTCAGAAAAAAAAATACTCAGTGCCCCCCTGGAAATCTGCCTTCAAGAAGTGGACAAAGAGATGCAGTTTGTGGATCTGCACCTGGATCATTCCAGCGCCCCCCAAGGGGCGGTATTGCCCACTTCGGGAACCTGTGGACTGTATAGTATGTTGCTGTATGTGGTATCCTACTATGAAATTTGTGCACTATTGAACATGTCATATTAATACATATTTCCTTAAATGTCTTCCTATTACATTGCTTATTGGATACCCCATCCTGTTGACTGCAGTGACTTACACTGTGTGATCTGCCTTAAGTACCAGTGAGAAAGATGGACTATCAATAACATATATAGATAAAATAATCATTTTCTAGCCTTGTAGAAATCACAGACAGCTTTAAAAAGGGGCTAAGTAGATTAATGGCAGATAGGTCTATCAATGGCTGCTCAGAGGCAGTAGACCATTGAAACACCAAGCACTAGGAGGCAACATCAGGATAAGGGCTTGGCCCTCCTATGCTGGCTTTGGTCCTCCTATGCTGGATTAGATGGACTGCTGATCTGATCCACGATTGCTTTTCTTAGGTTCCTTGAAACCATATGAGCCATGGCTCTTTTAAAAGAGAGAATAGATTTTCCTGTTTCCCTTTTTCTCTTTAATTGGTTGCAAGTGTACAAATTCCACTAGTAGAAAACACCATCAAAGACTGCCAGAATTATATTAAACAATTATAAAGTTGGCAGTGTCACAACAACAACATTAATGCATACTGTAACTATAATAAGGCATAAGATGCAGTATTTCCTCCTTTGAAGATAAGACATAGTCCATGTAGTCAGTGTCACTTGATAGGGCAGTGTTATGACTATGTGGACTCCTCCTAACAACCTTTGCAAAGACGCCCATTATAGGTACTTGGAAGATGCGTTTCCTTTGACTCCTTCAGTTTGCTGGCTGTGTAAGTGGAACTGTGAAGAGATTTACACAAATGCCTAGCTACAAAAACACTTATGAAAAGCAGAATTGTTTCAAAATCATGCCTAAAAAATACACTCACCCTGATTTTAGCAATTTCAACAGACCACAAGGTTTATAGTGTACGAAGCAAATCATAGGTTCTCAAAGAAACAAACGAAGATGCATGCCAATTTAAAGCTCATCAGGGAGAGAAACAGGTGTATCCAATTTAGATTAGTCCCATTTAAAGGGCTCTATTTTTCTAAAATAAACATTTAATTATATTCTTTTTGTTTACAAGAAGGCTGAAAAATCAATCTCCCTGTTCAAGCCAAAAGGTTCATATGTTTTCCAATCAAAGATAAGGCCTGCCTCCCTCTGTAACAGAAGACGCTGCACATCCCTCCTTTGGAAAGGCTTATGTTGGTGTACAAAAATCACTCCAAACTTCATGTAGTCCACATTATGCCCAGTACTAGCATTATGTGTCCCATTGGGATATTTTCTACGTATCTAATTAGTCTAGCTTTATGTTGAAGTAGGCGCTAATCACTTGGATATTTCAGAAACTTTTTATGTCCCTCTCTGACCAATACCATACTCAAACTGCCTCTCTTGTCACCAAGAACAAGACAGCTGTGGAACTGCAATATTCTGAGAGTGTATGCCAGTCAGTGTAGCAGCTGATAGCTATTTCAGGCATGGGAACAGCTGGCAACATCTGGCAACATCTGTATGAGATTATTGAACAGTATCGCCTTAACTGGAGGTCACTGTACTCAGTGCTGTAAACACGCCCTAGGCGATCTGTGGTTCCTGATGTAGAACCCATTGTCACTGTAACATGCTGAACAATTAATACAGTAAAGCTGTAGCTGAACTGCGCCACCATTTGAGTCGAATGGGAAACCTTGGTTCAGATTTGGACCTTTTGTGTTCACCTTTAGTTGTGCAGTCACTACGTATTCTGGGAGTGGCTTGATTCCAGTCCAGCTTTCTATGCGTGCCGTCATCATAGCCAAAATAGGGCCAGGGCCTTTTCATGCCCCACCTGGTGGAATGAAGCTCTCATATGAGATCAGGGCCCTGCGGGACCTTTTACAGTTCTGCAAGGCCTGCAAGACAGAGCTCTTCTGCCAGGCTTTTAACTGGGGCAACGGATGTCCCTCCCTCTCTATTGGGTCTCCCCTCAGTGAGTCAGAACTGTATTACCATCTTAAGGACCAAATCTTGAAATCTGTGAGGCTTTAGCGATAACTTGCACCTGATGGATGTAGTTGTATTTTATTGGTGTTTTTACTGTTTTAATTTTTGTATACTGTATATTGTTTATGAGATCCGATGGAACCCTCCCTGAGCCTGCTATGTGGGGAGGGTGGGATATAAATCTAATAAAATAAATAAATAAATAAATTTGGCCTTTGAAGAAGCTGCACCTCCGTTGCATGAAGTCAAGCCCTCCTGTGCTGTGTGACAAGCTGATTTCACACATGCCCGGGTATTGCTTTGATTTCACAGCTGTCTCTATGAGCTAATGTCTGGTATTAAAGAACAGTTAGTGGCATTTGATCCATCGGGGGTGTTTCTGATTTGTAAGCCATCCCTCAGTTAGTCACAGGGTGCTAATATGTGCTGATTGGAACTGGAGGCCTCTGCTGTCACATGTCACATCTCCCTCTTACTTTGCAGGTGGCGTAACGTGTATCTTTTCATTACTCTGTGCTCTCATCCTTGCTTATTTGGACCGAAGAGCTGAGAAAATTCTTTCTAAAGAGCAGGGGAAAACCGGTAAGTGAATGTTAGTCTTCAGTAACAGGATTTTAGTTTTTATAAACTATATTTACTATAGAACAGAGGCAAGATGGTTCAACTTTCTCGTTCCTTTCCTCACACTTGTGTTAGTTGGGAGGTGTGTAAAATTTCCCTCATTTAATAGAAAGACTCATACTTGGAAAGAATCGACTTCCCTTGTCCTGGGTCTTGAGGTTCTTAGTTTTAAAGCTGAGAAACAGGAGCCCTTGCTTCATCTTGGTGAAGTTCTGGTAGACAGACTTGTCTAATTGCGGGTGACCTTCAACCAGCTGGGGCATCTCTTTGCTTTTTTTTTTTTTAGCAAAACCCTCCTAAAAAGGAGAGGAGTTTATTCTTTTTATAAATGGAAAGAGGTAGGGTATATAGAGGGATCAAGAAAAGAGCGGAGTGAGTATTCTGTTAATAAAGGTTAGTTTAAGTCAGTATAAATACAGTTTTTGGCGATCCCCGTGATTAGAGAGTCTTCTTTTCATCTAACAAAAGTCCAAAGTAACTCTGTTAATGAGGTTAGTAATGTCCTTTGGGGTTAGTTGTTAATCAACTCCTTTCTGACGCTTCTCGAACAGTTATTTCTTAGGTTGTCTTCTTTTGGTATCCCTCAGGTTGTAGGATGGGCCCTCTTTGGTTTTCAGGTCTCCCGCTCCGGCACCTCCCTCCTCTGGGTCGCTGTCATCCTCACTACTCAAGTCTGTCCAAGTTGCGAGTGCTGCCTCTTCCTCTGAACTGGCGTGTCTCTTCAGAAATTCTTGTGCTTTGAAGATGGAGTCAATCTTTTCTCTTTTATCCTTATACTTGAACACTAGGCCTTCGGGGAAGGTCCATCTGTATATAGTCTGATGTCTTTGTAGAAAGGTGGTCAATCCTTTGTAAGCTTTCCTTTTCATCCGGATTTCATAAGGCACATCTTTCAATATTCTGATAGTCTGCTCCCCAATTTTCAAGGGCACCGCTGAGACTGCACGCAGAATTTGATCTCTAGTACTCTGCTTAACGAACTTGACAACCACTTCTGCTGGCAGATTATTTTTCTTTGTAAAAGTGGAGTAGGCCCTATAGACCTTATCCATCTCTTCTTTTAATTCTCGCTGATCTCTGCCAGTTACGGGTGCCAAGGCATTCGCTAGTATAGATCTGAGATCTTCCTTCTCCTTTAATGCCCTGAAAACGAAGAGTCAGATTCGATTTCTCCATTTGCAACATCAAAATTCTTTTTTCTTGCGCATCCTGGTGTTTTTCTAACTTGTTGACCCTTTTCTTCACTTTTCCGATGTCTTCCGTCGAGACCAAACACTTCTGTGCGATCTCCTCCATTTTCTTTGACGTTTCTGTTAGTTGCTTTTGTTGACTGTTGAGAACACCTTCCATGTTAGTTAAAGTTTCGCTGATTTTCTGTATTTGGACCAGCAGAGGGTGCAGTAGCTCACTTGTCTGTTGACTGACAGCAGGCTCTGGAGGGGGATTACCCGGACCGGAAGTCCCGCCTCCCTTCTTTTCCGGTTTCAAAGGGACCTTCTTCATGGCCGACATTTCTTTTATTTGTTTACTTTATCAAAGTTCGTGACGCGTCTCTCAGGAGAGCCGCTAACTCTTTAGCTTCAATAGCACCCCAAAGGTAATTTCACCAACCCTTCTTCCCTTCCGTCCCCCTTAGCTTTCTTATATAAGTCCCGCTTCTCAGTGGGGGGGGGATTTCCCCTCCTCCCAAACGCTTATTCGCTTACAGGGAAGGGCTCGGGTTTTCGCTTCAAATTTAGACCTCCAACTCACGGTTCGCTGCCGTTTCTTCTTTTTACTTTAATTCATGTCGCTGTTCCTCACTCCTGGTGGAATTCGGAGGTGCTGCTAAGTCCCATTACGGGCACGACGCAGCGGGGCCGATTGGGGCGGGGAGAAAGCCTCAATTTCCCGGCTGTCTGCCGGCAAAGAGGCTACTCCCCAAGCACCCCTGGTTCGGAGCCTTTGCCTAAGGCTCACTAGGGTCTTTCGCACATGCGAAGACCCCCCCTGACTGCGCGTGGGCTAACCACCTCCGGGAGCGTCCCGAGAGGCAGCCGCCATTCGCAACGCTGAAACCGAAACCCCGGGCATCTCTTTGCTTTTGAAAACACCAGCAGTTAACATTTCTGTTTGTGGAAGGGCATTTCTTGGAAAAGGTTGAAGCCCAAAGGGACTTCTCCTTGTGGGAAAGATACTAAGCATCCTCCAAAGTGCAACTCAGTTTCACCATTAAATATGTAGACATCCTGTTTAGAGAAATTTATTGGCTTCTTATCTAAACTGATGGTACAGTGAAAAGAGCTGTGGGCAAGGCAGAACATGAACAAACAGCCTAGATGCCATTGAATTGTAAATGTGTTTCTGCCTTGGGGAAGAAAATGACTTTGGTGGCTGTTTTTTGGTCCATTTTTTTTTTCTTTTTTGCTATCAAGTCACAACAGACTTATGGGGACCCCATAGGGTTCTCAAGGCAAGAGACACTCAGAGGTGGTTTGCCATTGCAGGCCTTTGTGTCATGACCCTGGACTTCCTTAGAGGTCTCCCATCCAAATACTAGGCAGGGCTGACACTGCTTAGCTTCTGAGATCTGACAAGATCCAGATAGCCTGGGCTATCCAGGTTAGGGCCCATGCACTGTAACTTGCTCATAAATGGGGAAAAAAAGATCTTGCCCCAAGAGCTTAAGTGGAGCTCAGAGGTACAAGATGACTGTATATCACTCTGCAGATAAGTCTTTAACAAGAAAAATGCCTTTGGCAGGTGAACTTTCTAAAATGTGCTGGTAAAGCCATGTCTGTTCTTGCTACAGAAAGAATCACCTGCATAAAGGTTAACTCCCTGAACACGTCCTTGAAGCATTCCTTTAAAAATGTGGCTTACTAAAGCTAATGTCTGTTTTTTTCTCTCAAGGTGAAGTGATTAAGCTAACTGATGTCAAAGATTTCTCGTTGTCCCTGTGGCTCATATTTATCATCTGTGTTTGTTACTATGTGGCTGTCTTCCCATTCATTGGACTTGGAAAGTAAGTGCATGTTTCACAATGTGTTCTCAGTCTGGCCCTTTTTGGTGTGTTACAAAATGTTAGTGGTTCGTCATACACGTCTGCTCTCCATTGCAGTGATTTAGCACTTCCTTATATAAATAAGTATTTCCTACATGGATGTTGCCTTCATGAAAGAAATACCTGTTGTGCAAGCGTGTATGTGTGTGTCTGTTTTGCATGGCCTCATCTGGCAGTCACACCTCTTGATGGTATCACTTTTTAAGCAGCCTTTTAACAAAGCATACTGGTACTGTGCCTCATCTATTGCTTTCATCTGATACTGTTAATTTTAAGAAAGGCACGTTCTAGCATATATATTTAACACCAAGCAATTAAATGATGAGTTTTAGTGCTGTGACTGTCTCCAAAACCAATAATTTGTTTGTATGGTTTTCAGATTTTGCATAGGTGATAAATAACAGTACTTGCCAAAACTATCTCAATCCGCTATCACAAGACTGTCTATGAAAAAGGGGAGGGTTCAAATACTGCAAAAGTAATTCATTAAGGCACCTGATGCTAAAACTCAAAGAACCGCAGTGGCCAAGGAGATTGTGCCTTAAGGATCAGACTCCGTGATGTGCTGGCAAAAAACCCATTTCTTAAATGTGCATTGCCATTGAACATGAATGTTGGGACTGGTGGGCTAGGGGGGATTTGCTGTGGAGAGTCAGTGTCATGGGAAGATTAAATGCAGATTTCCAGGGGGGAAAAATGGATGTTTAGAGGACATAGCATTTATTTTAATAATTACTTCCTTGTTGAACCTAAGTATTCAAATGATTTGGCAACATAAAACACATTGTTTATAACTTAGCTAGCATATAAAATTCTACTATTTGGCATATTTATAGATTTTAAGCCATAAATGTCTTGAATTTTCCTAAACATAACCTGGTGAATTCAATGACGAGAGCTCTGTCATGTATTCAGGTCTTTAACACATATCCAGAATGGTCCACATTGTGAAGCCAGTACACGATGGTTTTAACATTAAGCACGCAAAGTCACATTAGAAGTAGCAGAGCACGGATAACATGGAGCGTTTTCTGACATGGTAATCTAGTCTTTCTCTGCGTTCCCATTGCTCTTAGGAGCTAACCCTTTGAAAAGCTTTAGGTTAAATGTTTCAGTAATGCTGGCTGTGTTTGCTCCCCTAGACCTAGCCAATAAGTGGTAGTAAACAGGTCCCTAAACTATGACTCTTAAATTCTGTCTGTAGATTTATGCAAAGAAATATATATTGCAACTTTTGGTTCATGTAGAACACTTTGCCTATACAGGCAATACAGGGCTGTCTACTGTAGATCTATGCCAGGCTCAGCTCTGTAACCGGCATAAAACTTTACACACTTTTTTATTTAGCACAGTTTCTTCTACTGATGTTCGGAATTGAAAGAGGGCTTGTGGAGGGGCATTGATACCCCATCACAACCACTGGAGATCCTGTTTAAACTCTCTCCTCTAAGCCTTGACTCCTTTCCACCAAGCTGTCCTTAAATGAAGACAGGCTTTTCCTCATCCAAAGTACTCCCCTGGGTTAGGTTTTTCTCTGTTGAGGAAAGACTTACTGGAAGGGAGTAATAGGATCCAGTCTATTGACTGTATTTGGGACTGCTGTTTCTGCTTGCTTGAGCCAAAAGGAAGAGGGAATTGCTTTAGCTTCAGCAGGACTATCCTGGCTGTATTTAAACCTTTTTAAAGAGCTTATGATAGGCTAGGGCGGGTTTTGGGGGGGTGGGTAGTCTGTTTTTAGCAAACCAGATGTGAAATGATAAAAACTTTCTTATGGCTATTTCCAGGGTTTTCTTCATTGAAAAATTCAAATTTTCTCCACAAGAAGCAAGTGCAATCAACAGGTAACTATTGTAAAAATACTTCGGGGCTCAGGGTGTCTCACGAGATGGTTTATTATTTTGGTGAGTACCTTGTGGGCCCAGACCCATGGCAGACACAGGGATATGGGGTGCACCCCATGTGGGTTGTGTGAAGTCACAAAGTCTGGCTCTTCCCCAGCCATTTGGAGTGTAGAGAACACTGTGAAGCATTTATTTATGTTTGTCAAATATTTATATACCTGTGTTCGTCTCAGGACTCAAGGCAGGTAACAACAATTTAAAACAGGCACAAAACTAAAAATGGCTTCTGCCCCAACCAGCAGGGTATTCAACCCCTCCTTTTCCCAAGCTCTTAACTGAGTCTTTCAGCAAGAACTGTGTACCATCAGTGGTACAAAGAACAATTAAAGCAGAGCCTCTTCCAGCTGGCATCATCTCCGTCTTATCTGGATTCAGCTTTGGCTTCCACTTGTCCCAAGAAAGAACCAGGCTGCTGGCACTTAAAATCAAAAAGGTGGCAGAGCAGTTTTTAAATTAAATGCTGGGGGAAACCTGACAGGAAATGAAATGTGTCTGTTCGGGATATCTCATCTCAAAAAGATGAAGGGGTAGGTGTTACTGTTCTATGAGGAAATACATTAGGACTGGCCACTGAGAGGGTGCCAACCAAACTGACTGCTTGGCAAGGTCTAGAGGCCACAGTTGGAGGGTTGCAGACTTAACATGTCTGGGAAATGTTTATATACAAATGCTAGAAGTGTCAGAGGCAGTGTTCCCTCTAAGCTGAGTTAGTGTGGGCTAGCTCACAGTTTTTTAGCCCCTGGCTCACACATTTTTGTCTTAGCTCAGGAAGGAGGGCTCCAGAGCAAATTAATTGATGCAGGAGCCAAATCACTCGCTCATGACTTTAATGTCAGTAGCTCACAAAGTAGAATTCTTGCTCACAAGACTCCACAGCTTAGAGGGAACATTGGTCCAAGGTAAAATGGGGGAGCTGGAATGCTTAGTGCCAGAGGAGAATATAGACATTGTGGGCATTTCAGAAACTTGGTGGGATGAGGAAAGTCAGTGGGATACAGTGATTCTGGATATAAATTATATCAGAAGGATAAGGAGGGAAGCCACAAGGTATAGATGGAATGCTATGTCTGTGGCAGTGATGCTCTGTATTCTTGGTGCTTGGGGGGCAACAGTTGGGAGAGTTTCTGGAGTTCTGGCCCCACTGTTGGACCTCATGGTGGCACCTGGTTTTTAGCCACTGTGTGACACAGTTTTGGACTGGATGGGCCATCGGCCTGATCCAACATGTTCTTACGTTCTTAGACTCTAGTTGTGGCTTAATATTCTCCAAGAAAATGATTTGCAGATTAGATCAATCGCTTGCAGTAAAAACATTATATTTGGCTGTTGTCAGTAGGCTAATAATTATGTATCTGATGTTATCGCTTTTATTATACCCTTTCCTCTAACACTGGGCTCTTCTGTTCTCTGGACTCCCAGAAAATATACAAAGGAGTCAAAGTAGTTGTAGGAAGAATCCCTATAAAGCTGGTCCCATTTCCATCACCAAGAACTGTAGCCTAATTATTTGGGTCTTTTGTAATAATCGTGCCTTTCTTCTCCCCCTCTTTTTTTATATAGTATTGTGTATGTGATATCAGCACCCATGTCCCCCGTCTTTGGATTCCTAGTGGATAAATTCGGAAGGAATATTTCCTGGGTTCTATGTTCTGTAGTGATTACTCTGGCTTCTCACATCATGTTGGCCTTTACCTTCTGGAACCCTTGGATTGCTATGGTAAGCATTTCTTCTAGCTTCATTTTCCCGAAATAGAGCTGTGCAAATGTATGGAAATGGTCAGTTACGTTTTAAATGGCATTTCACATGTATTGTGTTCTCAAAATATTTCTGTGAAAACAGAATGAAAGATGTATTTTTGTGTAGTGCTGTTCTGTCTCTCCCTCCTCTGCCCCCCAGCAGTATAACATGGATGCCCCCCTCAGCCTTAAAGTATCTCTGTGATTGTAGCAGTGCATCCTGGGTATTAATGTCCCCAGTCTAAGTAACAGTAGCTTTTATCAGATGGGGGGTATTGGGGTTATATGCTCTTGCCTGTGCCATTCTTCATACATATTCTCTTAACTGACCAGCTGCTTTAAGTTATCCATCTATTTTTGGAGCAGAAGAGACTAGAGAAAACAGTCTCTGATCGCTGTTTGGATAACTAGGTAGAAAAATGTAGAAAAAAGCAAGGGTTCGGTAGCACTTTAAAGACTAGCAAAATTTGTGGCAGGGTATGAGCTTCTGTGAGTCGCTGCTCACCTTAAAAGGCCAATTTGGCAGCAGCTGATACCTGGGCCTCCATAGTTAAGGAGGTATCCAGGAGCACTCCCAAACTCCTAACCTCTGGCGCTGGCACCAATGGTGCCCCATCAAAGGTTGGGAGCGGGATCCCTACCCTCAGACTGCCCCGGCTCAGGCACAGGACCTCTGCCTTCATCTGATTCAATTTCAGTCAGCTGAGCCTAGGCCTACCAACCACGGCTTGTAGCTGTGAACTTTCTCCTTGGGTAGAAAATCGGCATGCTATTGAGTCCAAGCAGCAATTCTGTACAGCAGTTGGTCATAGCTCATGTTGAACATGTTTATTCTAATGCTGGTTTTTTTCTGTAGTGTTTGCTGGGAGTTGCTTACTCTCTGCTTGCTTGTGCCTTGTGGCCTATGGTGGCTTTTGTCGTCCCTGAACACCAGCTGGGAACTGCCTACGGATTGTAAGTTTGTCTTTTGAAGCCTTGGGTTTAGTAGCATCATAATTGGGTCATGGTCAGGCAGTGTATTGTTTCTCTGCGAGAGAGAGTAGTTCATAGCTTCATTCAGATTACTGTTGCCTCAACTACTTTCCTTTGTGTGAATATTCCGAAATACAGAAACTTCTGAGACTTTTTAATTGATTTTGAACTAGGCTTTCTGTGCCCACCACAATCTGTGTTCCGACCAATGCCCTGTGACCTCTTAAATCAGGAATTGAACATATAACATGCCAAGAAAGTGGTGGAACCAGCATGCATGCACAGATGTGTCAAGAGCATGAGAAAATTACAAGTCCCTTGCCTTCCGCTGCAGCCATTGTGCTACTCCGTCCATCCTACAATGTTTTTAGAAACAACAATAAAATCCTTGCATGTAGTTTCTGGGTAGGTAGAGGGCACCTTGAGTTCCCTGTGTCCTCTTCTCTGTAGGCCTACTTGAGAAAATGTTAATACCAATTTTCAATTTGTGCTAACTGTCTAGCTTAATTTTATTGGTTTTTAAAATAGATTTTATGTCTTTATTTTTAACTGAAACTGCTTTGAATGTATAGGAGAGGAAACTTTATAAATGTACACTTTCTCTTTTCAATCAAAGTATTTTGGACTTCATAAGCTAATTGTCTTCCCAATGCTCCCCAGTATGCAGTCAATCCAGAACTTGGGTCTGGCAGTGATTGCCATAGCTGCTGGTACGATCTTGGATTCCCGAGGATACCTGTTCCTAGAAATTTTCTTCAGTGCTTGTGTGTGTAGTAAGTATGTAGCCTTTTGAGGGTACAAGACTCTCTCATCTTGAGTAACAAATCACAGAGGACCCAAAGCCGCTTATAATTTCTTCCTCTCCCCCATTTTACCTTTTATCCTCTCCTCTGTTTTATCTTCACAACAACCCTGCGAAGTCAGTTATGCTAAGAGTGTGTGACTGGCCCAAGGTCACCCAGTGAACTTCCATGACACAGGTGGGGGATTGAGCCCAGGTCTCCCAGGTACTGGTCTACTGCTCCTAGCCAGTACACCATACTGGATCTTGCCTTGTTCCAGATTTCTCTTTTCCATAACTCTAACTTGATCTACCCATTTCCTCTGCCTTAATTTTGCCTCACTGTGACCTAAGCTTGCTCCTTCAACTTGGCAGGGACCAGGCCTGATGGGAAGGCACAGACTTCTACGTCTTTGTGTTGTGTAAAGTTGCACAGTTATCTGTTTTGCTGCAGTTGCAGACAATTTAAAGAAAGGCCTTCTTTTTTGCAGTTCTCACACACAGCGTGCATTTTTCCTTCCATGGGGTTATTATCATAAGGGAAGTCTTATGCTTGAAGCTGTGTAAAGCAAGGTGCTTCATTGCTTTGTCCATTGCAATAAAACTATGGATCCCCTGGCCTTCAGAGCATTTGGCTTTTCCAGAGCTGGGACCCACTGAGCTGCTTGCTTTGGTACCACGGTCAGGACCATGGACAGCAGACCCAGACGTCCTGGGGACAAGGAGCGCTAGCAACCAAAATGAGCAGCCAGCCAAGAATCAGAGGTCCTTTCTGCACTTGGATCTCATCCCTGGTTTTATCAGAGTTCAACTCACGACACAATACCTTGCATTTATCCCTGATTCTAACAGCATCTGTTTATCCCGGGACCTGGACTCTTTTTGTAGCAGGAACTCCTTTGCATATTAGGCGACACACCCCTAATGTAGCCAATCCTCCAAAAGCTTACAGAGCTCTTCTTACAGGGGCTACTGTAAGCTCTTGGAGGATTGGCTACATTAAGGGTGTGTCGCCTAATATGCAAAGGAGTTCCTGCTACAAAAAGACTCCTGCCCGGGACAAGTGTGGGGTGAACCCGGGGTGACCTCAATATGCGAAAACAAAAAATACCTTGAGATAATTACAGGGGTGAACTCGAGTGTATTGGAGAATGTAAGTTCGGGGACAGGGTTGAACCAGGATTTACGGTTTAGTGCGGAATGGACCAGAGTAACAGAGGAATCCTTTCTCTACTGTCCTGCTACTCTTCACAGGGCATATGCAGAGAGAGTCTTGTACTCTATGCAGTGGGTCATTCCAAAACATAAAAAAAGCTCTAAAGGCCTTCTAATTCAGCAGGAGGGGCTCCCTGACACATGGGTTGATGGCCATTGCTTTAAGGGGTTCCTTTTGTAAGGTTTATTTAACTTTTTCTTCCCTTTTTAGTGTCACTCATAGCCGTTGTCATGTTGTACTTTGTGAATCTCATCCAAGGTAAGTATCTTTTTAACCACTTGAAACTTGTGTGCATTTTTTCTTTGGGGTAGCAGTATGTACAAATGGTCTTTTAGTTAACAATACACACCATAGTGATGGAAGCTTATACCTAGAATTAATTTCGCAATAAGATGCTTCGGCTTATTAAAAGTTTACTTCTAAATTCCCTTATCTTCTCATCCTGTAGTGCAATGCAAAGTTTTACACACTAAGGATAGAAATATCAATAATCACTTCAAATCATGTTATGAACCTGACGTCATGATACTGCAGTCTATTTTTCCTGTCTCCATTGCCTAGAGTTCCTTTTGCTCTCCATATTTTGCACCCAACAGCAATTCTGTTCTTTATTTCAAAAGTATATTTTGTATTGTCTTCACCTGAAGTGACACCTGAAGATGGCATGAAGACCACAGAACTATAAATAATGGGAACAGATTCAGTGGCTAAAGCCACAATGACAGTAAGCTTAAAAGCCAGTGCAGCCAAAGTGAAACACAGTGGGGGAAAACAAACTAAAAGTCCAGTGTAAAAAGACAGTTCTGTAATCAGTTTGTCTCTTCCAAAAGCTGCATCTTTGCCAACATGAAAGGCAGCAGTGAACTATCTAAACAAGCTTCTGTCCCGAGGACATAAGAAGATCCCTGCTGGATCAGACCAGTGGTCCATCTAGTCCACCATCCTGTCTCACGGGGCGGCCAACCTGGCTGCCCTGGAGGGCCAGTAAGAAAGCATAGATGCCGAGGCCTCCTCCCAGTGTTGCCTCCTTGCATTAGTATTGGGCTTAGTGCCTCTGATCGTAGAGGCTCACTTGAGTCCCATGGTAGTAGCCACTGATGGACCTATCCCTCATGAATTTATCTAGTCCATTGACATCCCAGTGGCCAGCTTCTGTGGAGCCGGCGTGGCCCCGAACCCTTAAAATTCATGCATCCATTAAAGTGGGGGCTGGAGCAGTGCTTCCCCTCCTCCAAAACTGAGAGGCAAGAGCAGAATAAGGGAGGAGGCACTCCTTAAAGCTCTGGACTGTCACCAATGACTAAATCATGTATGGCAAGTGGCTGCATCCTGCAGGCACAAGTAGACTCATTCAGGGCACTCCTGGATACTGCTGCAGCTTGGGAATGCAGCAGTGCTGGATAAAGGAGCATCTCTGGGCCAC
Source organism: Gekko gecko (assembly GCA_029375565.1). Taxonomy (NCBI): domain Eukaryota; kingdom Metazoa; phylum Chordata; class Lepidosauria; order Squamata; family Gekkonidae; genus Gekko; species Gekko gecko. The sequence continues at coordinate 119,067,094 of JAPDNY010000008.1, forward strand.
AAGTCTTCTCTTTCTACAACTCCAGCCCTGGGTTGACCACACCCCTCCCCCCGTCACTTCTGTCCTTAGAAAATGTCTTTCTTCTGAAATACTCACAATTTAGTTCTGCTGTTACTGTTGTGACATGTAACTCTCACTGTTGTTAGCCCAATTGCTCTATTTTAAATATAGCAATTGGTTTATTATTATTATTATTATTGGATTCTCGCCTGTATATACAGAGAATGCTGCTAATGCTGCTAGTCTGTAATGGTTCCCAGTAAAAGACACAGAGTCCAGGTATAATTAATAAAATATTATTTTACTGAATATAATCCTTATTTATCCATTCACAAACACACAAACAGTATTCAAACATTCACACAGAGAAAATAGAACTAAGAAAGCAGAGGGGATTGATGGTTTATGGAGAGGTGATACTACCTGTCAGATGTGCAGAAGTCCATGAAGAAGGATTGTGACCTAAACCCAGAGGGTTCAGGGGTGGGCTGCCATTTTGGCTCATGGCAGAGACACACACTCTAAGGCCATGTGAGTTCTGGGATATACCCACTGTAAGACAATGCAGCCCAATGGGTGGCCCAGGGGGCTGGTCTCAGGTGAGAACAAAAGATTTCCTGGACCAATGATGAGTCCCAGGGGTGTGTGATGTCAGTAGAGGCAGACCTTAGGTTTGACCAATGGGCTTCCAGAGAGGCAGGGTCTGGATTTAACAATAGAAGCCAGGTGTTGGGTGTCTAGTTGAATGGATTATAGGACTTGCTGGCCAGGTAAACAAAAGGTGGGAGACTTCCCTGATTGTCCCTGATTAGCATCAGGAAGGGTCGTTAACAATTTGAATGCTTGACTGGGTAATCCCTTCATGCACTGGCAGAGGAAAAGTCCTTTGTCTGCTGTATGGCCCTTAATCCGTGTATGTGACATGCAGCAGGTATGTAATGGAGTCCCTCAGAGTAAAAAGACAGCTTTTTCCTTTCTCTATGGGCTTCTACCTTGGCATCCATTTTACAGTCTAGACAGACCATGTGGCAACAGCAAACAGTCCATAGCAAAGCCCCATAATGGCGTCAGGGCTTACATATCCCCCCCTTGCAGACATGGCAGCGTCAGATGACATCGTCTGCACATACACACTTCGATGGAGACTTCCCGGTATCTTGAGGGACAGAGGCAAGAAAGACAAAGAAACACAAAAGGCTGGGTAAGGTGCTGAAGAGTGCCAGGTGGCTTTTAAATACTTACCTCTGGAACTCATTGTTATTCCATGAGCATAATCTCTGCTGGGTGGAGGGGGAAGACTTGCTCTGAGGTCACCTTATGAAACCTGAATATGAAATCCCTTTTGCAGACCACTTGCAGCCCAACTCTGTGGTCAAGCTGAGAGTGCCTGGCTTTTGGGGACTTTGGTTCAGGTTAGAAAGTAGGGCACCCCTGTTTTGGGGCTACCCAAGAATAAAAGGCAGTGCCTCTGGTAACAATTCCCCCCTTGAAGCCGTCTTTAGGCGTGAGCCAAGATGGCTTCACTTCAAATGATGTTTCGCTGTCGTTGGAGTTCCATATGACCAGAAAAGAAAGGACAGCCGAACAAGGTTAGAGAGAGAACTTACAGGGGAAGGCTCGGTGAGGGAGTCAGGCATACCGGCTATAAAAATATATCTTTCTGGGAACCAAAAGGAAAAATTAAAAAAAAATGTTTTAAAATAAGGAAGGGTGAGTGCCTCTGTGTATGTGTTTGCAGGGACCTTCTGCACATCTTCCAGAGAGACATGACTACTGTACATAATGCTACCTATAGCAAATCTAATGAAGGCTTCTAATTATTATAAAGCAACAAAAAGGAAATGCAAGACATCCTAATAATTCTAAAAACTTATAAGCTAAAAACATATCTAACTCAAAGGTTATCAAAATTCCTAAACAATTAGACAAATACAGAAAGCAAAAATTGGTGGGTTAAGCAAACTTAAAGCAGAAAGATAACTAAAAGCAATGCAAATGCTATGCTGGAAGAATTGAGAATGAATGTGTGTCAAAGCATGATTACAAAACATTTAGAACATGTGAGCAACAACATGAAAATGACATGGACCAATGAATAAATACAGTCAGTGATACAAATCAATTTGAGCTTCAGTTGAACATTACAGATAAATGTGGGTAAGGAACATTGATACATTTTTGAAACCACCCCCCTAGGTACCCAAGTTGCCAGAAGGCACAGGCAATCTGAGCCTTAGTGTCATGCTTTCAGGGACCAAAAAGCAATTCTTGGGTCCCAAAGTAATAACTGGGTGGGTGCCATGAGGTATTTGCAGCTGGTTGTGAGAGTTGCCTGCCCTTGAGGTGGCATCCAATGTCCATGAGATGGTTTGCAAGCAATTTGCAGGTCAACAGTGGCTGGAGGACCAGAGAAGGCAGCTGGTAAATTGGCAGGTCCTTTGCTAAAACTGGAGCAAAGGCAAATTAGGAGGCGACTTGGGTGCGTAGCAAATAGGGAGCAATGGCTTTCGCAAGACTGAGGTCTTGTAGGCTGAACAGGAATCTTGGAAAGTCTTTGATGCATATGCATAGCAAGAGTATTCTCCAGGTACAATTGGAAATAGCTGAACGTTCAGTTTTTATTATGGTGACCAGAGCAGAGTTCCAGGTGAAGATGTGCACAGTTTGGAGGCGCCAAGAAGTTATAAAAATAGCCAAACAAAAGAACGTTTCAAAAAAAAGGAAGTTAGATTGCCATGGCTGTTGTAGAAAAAGTTGGGGGCCCCCAGGGAAAACTGCTGGCTTATGGGGGTGGGTCATACCCCAAAAACAAAGCTAACAAAAAGCTGGAAAGCAATAATTATTAACACACATATAAAACAAACAATTCCTAAAATAACTTATAAGGTGTGCCTTTACTATCAGGCATAAGACTTCAATTGCAGGTTCAGATTTTCAGTTCCTGCAGATATGAAAGAACTTGAGAGCAAGATTAGCAGAGGTGTGCATGGCTACAAAGAAACTGGCCATGCAGGAATAAAATTCAAAAAGGAAAATAAACTTAAAATAGTAAGGTACTGATTGTGCACCTCAAAGAAGATGCCCTTTCTAGGGTATGTGGAGAACTGGGCTGTTGTCACAGTATCTCAGGCATAAAACTTGTGTTAGAAATAGTACTCTGTGCATGCACAGAGGGTAAACAAAGCAAAGATAAAAGAATATAGCATGAGTGGCAGAGGTATTTTTTTTCAAGTAGCTAGATTATAGACTGGATTGAAAATCCAAGACAAGAGAAGAGGCAGTAGCCCTTGATAATTCTGCATGACTTAAGTCGGCTAAAGATCACACCACAAGAGAAGAAGAAAGAAAAAAAGTTGTCTCTGGCACAGGCTTTGTGCCAGCAAATAGTTCTTCTGAGCATGAACAGAGTTTCTTTCCTTGCTGGTGGAAGCTGGGCTGAAGGGGGCCTGGGCATATAGATTACTAGAACAAAATCAGAAGGGATATGCTGCCAGACTTAAATCCTTTAAAATATTCTATGGTAGCTATATATATAAAACCTTAAAGAGATGAAATAGTTCTAGATCACACAAATTTACCAAGAAATTTTAAAAAGAGATTCCCTTCTATAAGAATGGGAAGATAAGACAAAGCAAATCGAGATGCTGTAATAAAAAAAAAGGTTTAGATCTTTTACAGATAAAATCTTTAAAAAGGACAGGAAAACTCAAAGTAAATGAAAACAAACAAAAAATCACAATAAAGGAAAGCCTTAAAAATATATATTTCCACAGTATCTCCTCCCCCCTTGAATTCCCAGAGAAACCTTTCTCTGTGAATTCACAAAAGAAAGTAAAAGATGTTAGCAGAATTGCTTCTGAGATTCCGAAAACCAAAAATTCCCCATCTATGCTTTAAAAACCAAAGGAGAAAACCATCAATTACCAGGAGCCTTCCTATCTTGTGCCCCTAGCTCTTTGGTTATGCAAAATTTACACAAGGGGTTAACTTCTTTGTCAGGTAAAGCTGAAGTTGGGCTCAATTTTTTCTTTTCCCTCAAGGGCAGCTGAAAGGAGAGAGTCTGCCTGGGTTCTGCCAAGCAGCACTACTTCAGTTTTCACTGCACTGGAAGCTGGAGGCTCTACTTTTGTGCCCAAAATGAAGATTTTGCTGCTTCTTGCAGACATGGGGAACTAATGCATTGCTGGGGCTCAAAAGTTTAAAAATGTGCCACTTAAAACTATGTTTGCCCCTCAATTACTTCTGTTTAAACAACAGATTTCCAAATAACGTGGCATTCTTCCAAAACATATAAAAGAGGCAGCCTTTAAAGGCTTGTTATTATAACACAAAATGGAGAAAACATTTTTTTTCTTTCTGTGCTCCCCCCTAGTTCCTTTACAGAGGGAGATTTCTCTTAACAAAAGAAGGAGGTGCAATTGTTACCTTCCAGAAGGGCCATTAATCTAGCTAGGAGCCTTCTTATCTTGTCCTCCTTTGGGTTTTCCCCTGGAAGGTGGCAAGTCAGCGGGTTCATTTGAATTTTAAATGGAGAGTGAGAGTCTTACATTTTCCTCTTCAATTTGAGACAGAAAAGTCAGAAGAAAATTAGTACACATTAATCATTAGTACATTCCCTACATATTAATACTTTTAGTAGTAATTAGTTAGAAGGACAAATCTTGATCAGTAAATGCTCTCTCTCTCTCTCTTGAAGCTGTATTCCTACGCTGACAGTCACGGAGACAAAGTTGGGCTCGCCTCGAGGGGCATCTGGCTCTCTTTTGTCTTCCTGTGCTGATCACAGTGAAGAAGGGGGGGGGCTGCTAAAGTTTCCTGATTAGGCAAGTGTTAAATTTCCACTCTTTTGGCTGTTTTAAACATGACTGAAATGGATCCAATTCTCTCCCAAAGGCATTTGGGAAGAGAATGGGATTTCTAGAATTCTATATTTTAAAAGGTAAAACCAGAGGTACAGAATTTTCTCAATTTCTCTCAATTATGCCAGTAATTATAGAAAGACTATTTCTGATGCTACATCTGTATTGGACTTCATCTCTCAAGCATTTAAGCATGTTTTGGGAATTTTGGTGACATAGCTGCACTGTCCACTGAATTCAGGTTCTTTCTGGGGCCTGAGTTCTGCAGCTAAGGTTCCTTACTTACATAAGTTACAGATTTTTGGACCTGTTGGTCTTGCTAAGCGCTGAGCAAGGCTGCCAGGTCCAGGCAGGAGATTCCTGGAGATCTAGGCTTGGGTCGGAAGAAGGATGAAGACTCCAGTGGGGCAAAAGCCATAGTCTTCCCTCGCCCTCAAACACTCATTTTCTGCAGAGGAACTGGACTCTGCAGCTGGAGATTTGCTATAACTCCGGGAGAGCTCCAGGTCTTGCCTGGAGGCTGGCACTACCAAAGGGAGATACTATTCTCTGGGCAATAAGCTAAGGGGTGAGGTAGAGGTTTTTCCTTTCTTTCTCAGTTCTTTCCACAGGGAAGTCCTGTGTGCACTCCATTCCTTGCCCAGTTTGGAGTTGGAATGGGGGGAGGTTTTACTTTAGGCATTCACTGTCTTATTTATTTTGCTCCAGCCATTAAGTGGCTGTACTTAATGACTGCTTCTGTTTCTATACTGAGAGTTGGCCTGGTCATTCCCAGAAGTTTCATTCTAGCAGCATCACATGGGGTGCAAATGCAACCAGGGTCTCAAGCTCAGCATGGCAAGACTGGTGACTTACTTCTGCCTGCTGGGTTTTACTTAAGAGGCTAGGGAGCAAGGCAGTTTGATTTCTAAAAAGACTGCCTGGCATTTTGTATATTCTGTTACAATTCTATCACCCTTTCCAGGTCTCCTTCCATTTGGGAAAAGGGGAATTTGAGAGAGAGGATCTTGATTACAAGGTCAGACTTCCTCTTGTTTTTAACTTAGCATTATTGCTTAACTTCAGATTCTCGGATCTGAGGAACAAACTTACTTTATAAACCAAAAAGGCCAATGGCCACCAAAGGGAAAAAGACCCTGATTCCTGGGGTCTCAAAGTCCATGTGGGATGCTGGTGTGCAGCTACCCACACACAAACACACATTCAGCTTCTGGTTTCCAAGTGTTCTAAAACTTGGATGTTTCTAACCAGTAAGGATTCTACGGCTCACTGGCAGGTTCTCTGGCTTATGGTTCCCAAGTGTTCTAAGACTTGGATTATAGAAGGTTTTAAGGCGTTCCACCCGTGACCAGGAAAACCAACTTAACCCGGGAGAATTTCAGGATATTCCCATCCACTATATAGAAGGTTTTAAGGCATTCCACCCGTGACCAGGAAAACCAACTTAACCCGGGAGAATTTCAGGATATTCCCATCCACTATATAGAAGGTTTTAAGGCATTCCACCCGTGACCAGGAAAACCAACTTAACCCGGGAGAATTTCAGGATATTCCCATCCACTATTCCATCTGGTTTTTCTAGGCTAGACCTCTGTCCCCGCCGGGCTTACCATTAACCCTTTTAATTCGGAGTTTTGAGCGTGGGCTTGGCCTGGGCCTCACGTCCCTTGCCGGATTACTCCTTTAAACCGGTCTTTGGGTTTTGGACACCCTGTCCTGCCGGGATAACCTCTATAAACCCGGGAAGGCTTCAGGAAAACCTCCGACCTAGGGTCCTCGGAATAATATACTCCAGCGAGCGGACCTCTCAACTCACTTTAATTCTACGCTCTGCTAGCTAGTCAAAGCTGAAAGGGACAGGGAAGTGGGCTTCCAGAGACTCTGGAGGACGGTTGGAACCTTGCTGCGGCTCCTCTTAGTTTACAGTTATGGCTGCCTGCGCAGTGTGGTGTGGTGTAGTGTGGTGCAATTCCTAACACCCTACACTATCGATCTTGGTTTCCACCCCACAAAATAGACCAGGAGTTGCTGAAGGAGACAAAGGGGAAAAACAGCCTCCCACAACAGAAAATGCTCTCTAGCCAATCACACAGACAGCAACCTTTCACACAGGTCTTTACTGAAACCACACAAACAGCTTCTTCTCCACGTCTGGCCATCTGAAGGACACGTGTCGACTAGCATGCACGTTCAGATGGTCAGGGCGAATCCCAGCGGTGCCTCCATTTTCTGTTAGCCCAATTGCTCTATTTTAAATATAGCAATTGGTTTATTATTATTATTATTATTGGATTCTCGCCTGTATATACAGAGAATGCTGCTAATGCTGCTAGTCTGTAATGGTTCCCAGTAAAAGACACAGAGTCCAGGTATAATTAATAAAATATTATTTTACTGAATATAATCCTTATTTATCCATTCACAAACACACAAACAGTATTCAAACATTCACACAGAGAAAATAGAACTAAGAAAGCAGAGGGGATTGATGGTTTATGGAGAGGTGATACTACCTGTCAGATGTGCAGAAGTCCATGAAGAAGGATTGTGACCTAAACCCAGAGGGTTCAGGGGTGGGCTGCCATTTTGGCTCATGGCAGAGACACACACTCTAAGGCCATGTGAGTTCTGGGATATACCCACTGTAAGACAATGCAGCCCAATGGGTGGCCCAGGGGGCTGGTCTCAGGTGAGAACAAAAGATTTCCTGGACCAATGATGAGTCCCAGGGGTGTGTGATGTCAGTAGAGGCAGACCTTAGGTTTGACCAATGGGCTTCCAGAGAGGCAGGGTCTGGATTTAACAATAGAAGCCAGGTGTTGGGTGTCTAGTTGAATGGATTATAGGACTTGCTGGCCAGGTAAACAAAAGGTGGGAGACTTCCCTGATTGTCCCTGATTAGCATCAGGAAGGATCGTTAACAATTTGAATGCTTGACTGGGTAATCCCTTCATGCACTGGCAGAGGAAAAGTCCTTTGTCTGCTGTATGGCCCTTAATCCGTGTATGTGACATGCAGCAGGTATGTAATGGAGTCCCTCAGAGTAAAAAAGACAGCTTTTTCCTTTCTCTATGGGCTTCTACCTTGGCATCCATTTTACAGTCTAGACAGACCATGTGGCAACAGCAAACAGTCCATAGCAAAGCCCCATAATGGCGTCAGGGCTTACACTGTCTTTATTTCTTCGCTTCATATTGTATTTTTTTAAAGCTGTGTTACGTATCTCTCATACTTGATGTACAGAGTTTTGCAAAGGTATCTAAAAAGCACTGAATAAATCATTCTACAACTGGCTGAGAGGCCCATGAAAGCTTACCCTGTTCATATTCCTTTTTTTCCAATTAGTATTTTATTAGTTTTTGCAAGTTCTATAACACAACTGGGAATATTTGTTCATATTTCTGATGGTGGTAGAACTCTTTGTGTATGTCATGGTCATGTGAGGTTTTGTTTTTTTGAATCAGTGTTTTTTTTCTCCCATAGGGGGTGACCTTAACTGGTCTGCGAAGAGAAGGGAAAAGTTTCAGAAGCTGGCTGTGTCTGAGTAAGTATGCAGTTGTGACTCTAACCTAATGTGCCTGTGGTTGGTCACAGAACAGGCTGTAGGAATGATTTGCAAATGGCTCTGGAAGTCCAGGATAGTGAATGCAGGGACTGAGGGGCTTTGACACTGCATTCAGATCCTTCCCACCAGCCACATCTCCTGCCCCCATGCTTCATTGGCATGGGTGGTAGGCATATTGGAGTGCAGGGTTACTTTTCTGTGTTTCTGGGTCATGCCAGCCATGCTTGCATGGGAGAGGTTGTACCCTCTTGCAGGTCTTTGGAGTGTGAGGAAGGTTAGTTATGATAGGAGGGGAAAACACTGCCTGCAATCTTAATCTAATGCCATCCCCAAAGCCCTGTTGAAGTTGCAAAGGAAATGGAGGAGGAGCAAAAGGCAGATTAGTGGATATACTACAGTAGGCACACGTCTCCTCTCCTCCTTTAGCTCTGTAGATAGAAGGGAAGGAAATGGCCACTGTCAGTATTTGCTGCACCCCCTCCCCCCTTATGACCTAAGCCTGAGCGGATGTTCCAGCCTGTAAACAGTTGCTTGCTTGGAGCCTGTTTTCTCTGGGCATTGTCCTTCTGCACCACCTCTTTAAACATTTTCAGCATGCCTTTAAACTTTCAGTAGGTTATGACATTTCTGACAAGTTAACAAAAGTCTTGCAAGCCAGTTCCAATAACTCTCCTTACAACATTTTTTGCAGATAAGAAATCTGAATAGGAAAAATCCCGAAGTGGGGGATCACTTTGATCAGCAGCAGGTCCGGTGGAAGAGTGGTGCAGAGGGTGTGCGCGTGTATCTTAACAGCTTGATGTTTAACTCTTGGATGATCTAGTTGATCAGGAAATGCAGTAATGCCTGTTGGACCCTCTCACATCTAAGAACGTGCACAAATTGGTCAAATTTGCATTGTTCTCAAAGGACTCGGATGGCAGCCAGTGCGAAGCTTGTGTTTCTGATCCACACCTCCTTGAAGAGCGTTGATTACAACTGAACTGAAGTCAGCTTCAAAATGTGGCTCTTTGTTACTTCAGCAGCACTTTAAATACTTCTATCTTTCTGTTGAGGGTCTTTCACCCAGTACAGGAAGGGTTCATTCTTGCATGTTTCTCTTATGCTCTAACAGAGGGTTACCTTTCCAAATGGGGTGTTTCTTAGTCACTACGAAGGTTGCATTTTAATAAATCATGGTTTCAGGCCCATGAATGTTATTAAATGAAATCCTTACAGTGACGGTTTTGTAGCAGTGGTGGTAATCGTGGCACAGTTGGCCAAATTCGCTAAATTGTTTCTACAAGAAACGAAATCTTGGGCTGCCAGTCAGGCTCATGGCTTCAGGAGGCCCGCCGCCTTTTTCTGTTTTTGTACTGGTACTACATTCTTAAAGTTGTTAATGGCAAAAAAGCATACGGAAACTTAGATTTTGCCCTGAGATTTTGATATTTATAAATAAATACTGGGGAAGAAAGTGTCTGTCTCTTACTGTCTCTCAGGCTTATATGGCTCGATCCATCCAGCTTTACACTTGACTGTGCCCTTGGTCCAGGAGCGACATCCAACAGATCTTCTGGCTCATCTCACTGTGAACACCTGTGGGCTGACAGCATTCCCTTTCTTTTGCAGAGCACAAAGACGGGAAAAAATCAGACGTCAGAATGAAGGCGATTTAGCCAAATTACAGCCCAAGGATGACTTTAGTTTGAGGAATAGGTATCTCTTCAGATTAGGTGCTCAGGTACTGATAAGCAAAAACATATATTTCTTTCTAAGAGGTTGCACTGCGGATTGCTCTGATGTGGGTTTAGTCCCTGGCATTTCCACTTAAAAGAAAGTTGCCGTATACTGAATCAGACCTGGACCAATGTTGTCTACTCCGATGGACAGTGGATGTCCAGGGTCTTGGGCAGCAGTCTTTCACATCATCTGCCTGAACCTTTTAGCTGCAGATGCTGGGGGACTGAACCTGGGATTTTGTGTGTACAAAGCAGAAGCTCTGCCACTGTGTTGTGGCCCCACAGTATGGCTGGGGAAAATACTCTGCCTGAGACAGAGTAGATGGTCAAGCGGGCTGACTTGGTAGAGACAGCCTCATACGTTTGCAGTGGATTGTGGTCATCTCCCCCTTCCTCACAAGTAAAACAAACATATTTAAACTTTGACCCCACATGTGCTGCTAATGGGGGCTTTTACTACTGGGAAAATTACACAAATGTGCCCCTGTTTCCAAATGTGTCCAGAGTAAATTTAGACAAAGCTGAACTCCTCCTTGATGAGTTGCCTTGTTCTCTCTCTCTCTTGCTTTTGCAGCTGCCAGACAACTATACTGGCTCATTATCTGCACTGGCGCACAGAAGTGTGTTGAAGTAGCGGAGTTGCACTGAGACACAGGAGATTCTGTGTGTCCCAGGACTGCATGCTTCTGTAGCAGGGAGCTGCACATAGAACAGAAAAAGAATAATATTCAGTATTTTTCTACAGACAAACAAGAGCCCATAGCCAGTCTCCGGAAGACTTTAAGATTGTCCATTTAACACTGTGTTAAGTGTAGGGGTGGTGTGTATGTGCGGGGAAGAGAAGCTGTTAAACACATCACACCTTTTTATAACTCTGTGCTGCTGTTGACACCCTTCCGTTTTGCTCTGAATCCATCCCTAGTTACATGTTTCCTGTCGTAATAAGCATGAAGGACAGTTTAACTTAAAAGTTGTATGAAGCAGTCAGTCTGGGACTTAAAGTATCTTGATTGGGGTAATTGTCTTGATTGGGGCAATCATTAATTGTATTCTGCTTTAAGACTGGACACGCATGTTCTCATTCTGTATCTTAATTCACTAGGCCTTTAATTTCTGTGAAATTTTAGCTTTTATCGGTAACTCGTAAAGAAACGCACAGTGTCAAAATACCTGTCTTGATCTTCTCCTCATTGCCAAAAAGCAGAGGGTTGATATTTCCTGTGGAAATAGCTCAGTATGTATATTTTTTTCTCCTTATCAAGGCAAACAGTGATTTTATAAAATCAAGCAAACTCTCCAGTTACTGTTCATAGCAATCAGAATAGCTGTGATTGCTTCTGTGTTCCTAATGAGTCAGTTTAAGTGAGAAATAGACTGTGGGGTGCATGACAATCATTTTTATACGAAGCTAGTACTAGTTACACAATTCTCCATTTCTAATCATGTAACTTTTACTCTGTTAGCACCGGACTTCTGGGGGTGTAATAGTAACTGGTGTGCCTTGAGGTATGTAGAACAAAGTATTACAAAACACACTATGGGGGAAACTGCATATCTTTAATATCTTCCCTCACAATTAGTAGCAATGTTACTTTGTTTAAATTGTAAAGAACCATCCATGGCTGTACTGAGTCTGTTGAAGGCCTTTTGAGTCCAAGTTCTCTTGACATAAAGGTGATTCCCCCCCCCCCCCCCAGAATTAGCAAACTAATTGGATACAATTTTTGGTTCATAAATATTTTACATGATCTTTCCATTCAGCATTTAATTGCAAAAACAGTTTGTAAAACGTAAGTTACTTGCAATCAATTTGCTTGTAAACGTGTCTCCCTCAAGTAAGCAAAATGTGTCTTTTTAAAATATTGACCCTCACATTTATTTCCTAACAAATTTTGTTCCATTGAGTTTTATATAACAGCCTTGCTCGGGGTGGAAGACAAATACGGCAGGCTACCTTTGTAAAATGTGAGGCTTTGTCAGGTGAATAATAAAATTCTTGTCTATTCAAATGGCTGCATTTGTAGTTTAAATAGGGAATCATCCGCCAGGTTTATCTTGCAGTGCTGATCTGTATTCTGCATAGATTTTATTTTGCTGTGGTGTAAGTATTTCTAACATGGTAAATTACGAGATCTTGGCAGGACAAGGTCACAGCAGTTTTTTACCTAATGGTGGGGAAAACAGTGGATACTGACATAAGGGCCTTGCTTAGTCAGAGGAAAGGTTCCCCTAGTTCAGCATTTTCCTGATGCCTGTGAAGGGGTAGCTTTTGTCTGTTGTCGAAACTATCATTGGGTTATGCCCACTGCACAAAATTTTCATGACTTTCTGGTGCTTCTGAGCCATGCGTGACTCAGCTGGTTTTTATCAGTCATTTTGCCGGGCTTTGTGTTCTTGCAGTCCCTCGACAAAGCTGACGACTCGTTTTGCCAAATACTTAAGTTTGAGATTTCTTATGATACAGCCTTTCTTTCCCCAAATTCACTTTCTTCATCCAACTCTTTCCCCCAGGTTTAGTTAATATTTATTTATTTACTTCATTTTTACCCCACCACTATACTGTTCTGCTCTCTTCTGTCTTATCCTCACAACAGCCATGTGAAGTAGTTTAGGCTGAGGGGGTGTGACTGGCCCGAGGTCACCCAGCAGGCTTCTGTGAGGGGGGGTTTGAACCTGGGTCTCCCAGATCCTAGGCCAACACTAATCACTACACCACACTGGCTCATAGAATCAGAGTTGGAAGGGACCTCCAGGGTCATGTAGTCCAACCCCCTGCACAATGCAGGAAATTCACAAATACCTCCTCCTTCACACCCCCAATGACTGCTGTTCGATGCCCAGAAGATGACAAAAAACCTCCAGGATCCCTGGCCAAACTCGCCTGGAGAAAAATTTCTTCCTGACCCCAAAGTGGCAACCAGCATTTCCCTGGGTGTGTAAGGAAGGGCCACAGGAACTAAGCACTGAGGCAACCCCTCCTGCACTCCCTTCTCATGATCTGCCTAAGTCCACAGAATCAGCATTGCTGTCAGATGGCCATCTAGCCTCTGTTTGAAAACCTCCAAAGAAGGAGAGCCCACCACCTCCTGAGGAGGCCTGTTCCACAGAGGAACCGCTCTGTCAGGAAGTTAGTTGTAGATTTTCTGGGCTGTGTGGCTGTGGTCTTGGCATTGTAGTACCTGATGTGGCTGTACAGCCTGGGAAATCTACAACAACTAATGAACTCTGGCTGTGAAAGCCTTTGACAACATGTCAGGAAGTTCTTCCTAATGTTTAGCTGAAAACTCTTCTGATTTAATTTCAACCCGTTGGTTCTGGTCTGACCCTCTGGGGCAACAGAAAACAACTGCACCATTCTCTATATGACAGCCCTTCAAGTACTTGAAGATAGTTATCATATCACCTCTCAGTTGTCTCCTCTCCAGGCTAAACACACCCAGCTCCTTCAACCTTTCCTTATAGGACGGTCTCCAGACCCCTCACCATCTTCATTGTCCTCCTCTGGACCTGTTCCAGCTTGTCTATATCCTTCTTAAATTGTGGTGCCAAAAACTGAACACAGTACTCTAGGTGAGGTCTAACCAGAGCAGAGCAAAGCGGTACCATCTCTGCGCATGATGTGGATGCTATACTTCTGTTGATAGTGGTGCTTGAGTGCTGCAATGCAGTTAAGTGCATGTTGTATATTACGCCACTATTAAAACTCATGTTGGAAAGTGCATCTGTTTATGGGGTGGAGATGGAATATCTGGTTTACTTCTTGTATGTGCTTGGTCGCTGAGCTGTGAAAATCAGCTTTCCCTGGTTGGTTATGGTACTAAGATCTGGAAAACTTGACACTGGTGCCCCTGCTTCATGTTAATTTCAGGAGAGTGAAGGAGGTTACCTTTATCCCAGGACCCTGCGTATTTGGCCATGCAGCAGACTGAGTTGACACCATCCTAAATTCCTTGGAAGAAGAATGAGATAACAGTGTAATAGATCAGTTAACAGCTGGACACGTTTCATAGACTGCAGCTGCCTGTGCAGGTTGACTCTTAGCACGGAAATTGAAACAGGCCTAGAGGACTTAGAGTCTCTGGGGATGTAGCTCTGAAGTGAGCAGTTTCTCACTGCTGGGAGAGAACAAACCAAATAACTAGAACTAACTGCACATATTAAACCTGATATTTCATACTCAAAGAGCAATGTTTTGCCCTGAAAGATGCCACAAACCTGTTCTGTGGCATCAAAGAAACTGCTGTATCTTCATTTGTGGGAGTTTCGGTCCAAGGCTTGGCAGCTGAGCTGTCACGTGGCCGGTCCATCTGTTGTGAGATCTGAAAGGAAGCCTCTGCAGTCACACGCACATCTGCAGTCTGCTCCAGGCGGGAAGGATAAGGGATGAGTATTGTATCTTGCCCTTTCTGTGAGCTTCCCATGGCACTTGGCTGGTCGCTCTTGAAAACAGAGGCGTCAAAGATACGGTTCTTGGTCTAATCTAGCAAGGCAATTCATTTGGATAACTCAGTCTCATATTTTTAAGGCTGGTGGCAGGCCAGTGAACTCAGGCAGGTGGTAACTTGGTGTTTTTATTGCTTTGTGCCTTTTCTTAAATAAAAACTTAGGAAGCTGCATTACTCAGACATTGGTCAATCTAACAAAGTTTGAGGCCGGCGGCACTTTTAAAGACCAACGAAGTTTAATTCTGGGCATAAGCTTTCGTGTGTGTGCACACTTCTTGCACACGAAGACTTATATCCAGAATTAAACTTCGTCGTAAAGGTGCCACTGGGCTCAAACTTTGTCCTGTTGCTTCAGACCTACATAGCTACCCAGCTGAACTGGTCCATCTAGGCATGCTTGATTCTGCCTACTCTGCCATGTAGTGGAGTTTCACACATGGAGAGCTTTGTCTCAGTACTGGCTGCTTGAGATCTTTAAAATGGAGGTACCAGGAGATGAACCAAGGATTCACTGCATAAGAAACTGGAACTCTGCCACTGAGCCAACACTCTTCCCAAGCAGCTAGGGTGGCCTCAATGCATCACACTTTAAAATCCCATGCAAATGCTACTAATAATTCGGAATGATGACAGATCCCTGACCTAGATAGCCCAGTCTCGCCAGATCTCGGAAGCTAAGCAGGGTTGGCCCAGTTCACTATTTGGATGGGAGACCACCAAGGAATACCAGAGTCACAATGCAGAGGCAGGCAATGGTGAACCATCTCTGAACGTCTCTTGCCTTGAAAACCCAATGGGGCTGCCATAAGTCAGCTCTGACTTGATGGCACTTTTCACCACCAGATGATGACAAAGGTATGATTTGCTCAGAATAACCTTCCTTATATTGTGCTTTACAGCAGATAATCCTGGGGTGCGTCAGAGTGAAGACAGGTTTTTAAACTTTGAATTCTCTGTTTTGCTCTCACCAATGGTGCTGTGAGTGATTTACACTGAGAGTGACTAACTCAAGATCACGTAGTGAGTGTTGCTGCTGAGTGGAGATTTGAACCTGGGTCTCCCTGGTCCTAGTCGTGCAATCTGACATTGCATCCCACTATTTTACAGTCTCAGCTAGACAAGGAATTCACTTGTTTATTAGTCAAATGTATTTGTATATTTTTTTGAGGTTTTGACCTATGGTCATAATTGTAAACTACTTGGGGCTAAAAAAAAAGGTGGGATATAAGTATTTTAAAGTAGCAGAATCTACCTGGGCTCTTTAGGGCACTTCTTTTTGTAACATAGCTCTGGGTGATACCTGCAATGGAATGCAAGGAAGCCAGAATAGGCTACCTTGGGCGATTTTGCTACATGTATTTTCTGAGCGCCTTGAATAGCACAGACTCGTCAGATTTTGGAAACTAAACAGGATCTGCCCTGGCTAGTATTTGGGTGGGAGACCTCCAAGGAATACCAGGGCTGTGATGCGGTGGCAGGCAAAGGCAAACCACCTCTGAATGTCTCTTGCCTTGAAAACCCAACGGGGTCAGCTGTGACTGGATGGCACTTTCCACCACCGCCAGTTTCTGAGCATGCTCAGACAGAAGTATTGGAACTATGGTCCTGCGTCTGAGTAATGCAGCTGTTGCCTATTGTCGGAAGGAGTAAATTAGCCACAAATCTTTTCGGAGTGAAATGGGAGGTGAATAGTGCTAGCTCAGTCAAAAGTGTCACTGCAGGCCATTCTGTTACGCATGTATGATTTGTATGATAGGCTAGGGTAATGTCCATTATTTGCATAAAACTTTTATGATCTGTGTCAGGGTTTTTTTGTGCTTATTTTTGAAACCAGGGGAGAGAATGAATATCCAACATAACCAAAGTGGTGGCTTGAGCTATAAAGAACAAAGAGTTGATTGATAACCCCAGGTGGAGATGATTATTGGTCTATGAATAGATTTAAATTGCTCCACAGTAATGAGAATTTTATTGTGGCTCAGAGGCAGATACTTTGCTCAACTCTCTGGAGACAAGATCCCGGGCCTTGTGTGTACAAACCAGGAACACAAGTTGTGTATTTCTGTTTTCCAGCATCCTTTTTAAGTCTAATTAGGGAAGATTAAGAAACAAGTTTTTTGATATTTAACATTCTGGTCTCTTGCGGAAAGCCACGGGGAGTAAGAATTTTAATGATCCAGGGAACAAAAGATGTTAAGCTACACCCCACTTCAAAGGCTTTTTAAAAAGAAAGAAATTCAACCTGTAGCACAGTTGGGGGAGAAAGACTCATTACTCTACAACTTTTAAGGAAGCTTATAAACTTCTTTTGGTACAATTCAGCTCCTTAAAGCTGATAATTATCCTTGTGTGTCACTGGCTGAGGAGAGACAGCCATGCAACCCTGCTAGTTTTGCGACTAGCCTAGATAGGATCTTGGCAACTTGTGGCACACAAGGCCACTTTTTTTTTGCTTTCTGTGATCTCCTGCCTGCCTTATCACCTCTTCTTCACCTGTGTAGTTAATTTGGGGACTGGTTATACTTCCTTTGGAGTCTCATTATAGTTTGAAAGTTTATTCTTCTGAGGTGTTACAGCAGCCTCCAGAAACTGGCTGGCCACAAGTTTTTCTGGTCTCCCGTTTTTGATTAGTTCAGGGCTTCTCAAAGGTGACCTGCCCAGCTCTCTCTTCATTGCAGTCCCATGTGGCTTATTGTTTCTGACGGTCTCCTGACCCCTTCCAATGCCTATTCACTGGTCCCAGGAGAATTCTAAGGGGAAAGGGGCCAGTGGTCTGTCTAGCTGAGCATCCAGTCTCACTCAGTGGCCAACCAGTTCCTCTAGAAGGCCAACAACAGGGCATAGAGGCTGAGACCTTCCCCTTATGTTGCCTCCTGGCTCTGGATTCAGAGGTTTAGTGCCTCTGAACGTGGAGGTTCCCCTCAGTCACCATGGCTAGTAGCTACTGATAGACCTTCATGAATCTCTCTAATCCCCTGTTTATTCCCATGGCCATCACTACATCCTCTGGCAGGGAATCCCACATTTTAAGCACTCTCTGTCTAAAGAAGTATTTCCTTTTGTCTGCCCTCAATCTGCTGCCCATCAGCTTCACTGGATGCCCGCAAGTTCTAGAATTTTGGGAGAGAGAAATATTTCTTTGTCAACTCTCTCCACTCCATGCTAATTTTATAAACCTCATGTCCCCGCTTAGTTATCTCTTCCCTAAACTGAAAAGTCCCAGACTCTTCAGCCTTTCCTCTTAGGGAAGGTGCTCCAATCTCCTAATCATCTTGGTTGCCTTCTTCTGTTTTTTTTCCAGCTTTGCAATGTCCTTTTTTGAGATATAGTGATCAGAAGGCATGGAAAGTTGTACTTCTACCAACAGGAATATCTCTAGGTATGCAGACCTGCCCTTTGTAGAATATGTAATGATTCTGGGTTCCAAAACAGAGACCAGGAGAATGAAAAGTAGTTCAGACATTTTTACTCTAATAAACAACTCCAACAACTTTATGCAAGCCCTCTTGATCAGCTGAACTGCCTACTTGAACATGTGACCTTAGAGAAAAATGTCTTCAGCTTAACACACTAGACTAATAAGGGAATATCTTGAAATTCTAAGTTCTATTGCTACAGAATTGACCTCTAGTTTGATACAAATGGGCATGATCTTGTACTTGCTGAAAGAGATATGCCTTTTGCTTCTGTTTACAACACATGGAGGATTAGATCCAGTAGGTCATATATAAAAATCTATCCAATCTGCTATATTTTTATCCTGCCCTGGAGTCAGGACTCATTCAAATAACAAAGGTTTAGGTGCCTCAACTTAAGTGTGTGGGCCTCTATAGCTACTCTCTGCCCTACGAACCACACCTACATCTAATTAAGTCAACTCTAATCCTTCGAAACATCTGCAACAATAAATCTGCTATCCTTTAAGAATGCCATTAAAGAAAACTCCAGCTTTATTTTTTGCCCCAACAGATTCAACATTGCAACCCATTTGGCATTGAAAATCCCTATTTGGATATAGGTGAGAAAAAATCCCAAATCAGCCTTTGTGAGGATTTTGAATACCATGGTTTGTATTTCAAGAGATAATTCAGGAGTATTTTAAAAGAACATTTTTTTCAAGAAACACTTGGGCCAGTACAAAAATTAGTTATTATCTGTTAAGCAAACATGAGGCAAATCGAGGCTCTGTTAAACATGAGGTAAATCAAGGCTCTGAACATAGGGTAAAAAGCACTCTGAGGTTTACTTGTTTGGATATTCATTCTCCACTTTTCTCCCCAACAGGGTCTCAAATAGGCTCACATGATTCTCCCTGTCTCCTCTCCTCCCCCCCCAATTTGTTGAAGTAGGTTAGGTCGAGTGAGAGACTGGCCCCAGGTCACCCAGTGGGTTTTCAGGATAGAGTGGGCATTCAAACCTGGCGCACCCAGATGCCACGCTGACACTCTAATCCCGGGGTGTCAAACATAAGGCCTGGGGGCCAGAAACAGCCCATCCAGGGTTCCTATGGGGCCTGCGAGCAACTAGTACAAGGGAGGGAACAGGAGACTGCTGCAGGGAGTGGACAGAGCCACTCCAATTGTGGCTTCAGATCGAACAACCATATCTGTAGCAGTCAAGCAGTGTGGGAACGTCTGCCCATTGCTGCACCACTGGCTTTCCAGTCCACCCACGTGAGTTTTCTTTGCACCCCCCCTTCCCAGCCCAGGACGCCTTGCAGTGAGAACACACCAATTTGGAGTTTACCAGCTGCTGTCCTTTATATAGTTTATATCTCCCATAATAGTAAATTTAAGAGGAGAAGGGGGAAAAACCCTGCCCTCATGATAACCCTAGTGATAACAAAAGATTTGATTAAATGTGTGCTCAGGGATCCGTATCAATCAGTTGTGAACACAGGGTTTGTATTAACTGCAATATCAAAAGTATTTAATCAGGGTTGCCAGCTATTTTTTTTGCCCGGCAGGCTCTTGTACATCTAACAGTGCACGACACGAAGAAATTCAGTCGGGGAAGTGTTCCCCCAGCACTGCACCTAGATGTAGCTTTGTCTACTGGATTTCTGCCAGTCCAACGAAAACTTAAAACACAGGAGCACTCTCAAGAAGAGATGGACATCTTATAAATGACATATACTAGATGCCACAGCTCTTCAAAGAGCAGCATTGTTACTATGTGCTGCTTAATAAATAGACGGCTCTACAATAAAGAATGCAATGGAAATCAATACTGCATACACTCCACTTCTGATACCCTCGTGGGAATCTTCTCG
This sequence comes from Gekko gecko, assembly GCA_029375565.1. Classification (NCBI taxonomy): domain Eukaryota; kingdom Metazoa; phylum Chordata; class Lepidosauria; order Squamata; family Gekkonidae; genus Gekko; species Gekko gecko. Next base: position 119,086,956 of record JAPDNY010000008.1, read on the forward strand.
ACCTTGTTCCAATAATCTGAGATATTGAAAGGGTGCGCACTGCCTCCATCTTTCATCTCCTGGATCAATGTTCTCCACTGGTCACTTCTAAGAGCCTGATTCATCATGAAGTATATCACAGAAGTCCCTTGCCGGCATCTCTGTCAATATGCAACCAAACAGGTCGTCAGGGCTACATATCAGGAGGAGGAGGTTGTCTTTATTCATGCAGTAAAGCTTGTTTTCTCAGATTAGCAGCTCTCAGTAGTCCGTAAATCATTAAACTTGGTGTTTAGCTTGTTAAACTAGGAGATACCATTTTTATGGTTGCTCCTTTCTGGTGAGTATTTTATTTTACAAAAATTCTACCCTCACAAGGGTCACCAAAGTGGTTATCAGATTTTTGTTGTTGTTGTTGTTCAGTCGCACAGTCGAGTCCGACTCTTCGCAACCCCATGGACCAGATTACGCCAGGCCCTCCTGTCTTCCGCTGTCCACTGAAGTTTGCTCAATTTCATGTTCGTTGCATCGATGACACTGTCTAACCATCTCATCCTTTGCCGTCCCCTTCTTCTTTGACCTTCAATCTTTCCCAGCATCAGGGTCTTCTCCAGTGAATGCTCCCTTCTCATTTGGTGGCCAAAGTATTTGAGCTTCAGCTTCAGGATCTGGCCTTCCAGGGAACAATCAGGGTTGATTTCTTTTAGGATTGACTGATTTGATCTCCTGGCAGTCCAAGGGACTCTCAAGAGTCTTCTCCAGCACCATAGTTCAAAAGAATCTATTCTTCGGCGCTCGGCCTTCCTTATAGTCCAACTCTCGCAGCCATACATTACTACGGGGAATACCATTGCTTTGACCATGCGGACTTTTGTTGGCAAGGTGATGTCTCTGCTTTTTATCATACAGTTTAGGTTTGCCATCGCTTTCCTCCCAAGGAGCAGGCGTCTTTTAATTTCATGGCTGCAGTCACCATCTGCAGTGATCTGGGATCCTAGGAACGTGAAGTCTGTCACTACTTCTACGACTTCCCCTTCTTTTGCCAAGGAGTGATGGGGCCAGATGCCATGATCTTAGTTTTTTGATGTTGAGCTTCAAGCCCACTTTTGCGCTCTCCTCTTTCACTTTGAGCAAGAGGCTCTTTAGGTCCTCTTCACTTTCTGCCATCAGAGTGGTATCATCTGCATATCTGAGGTTATTGATCTTTTCCCCAGCAATCTTAACTCCAGCTTGTGATTCATCCAGGCCAGCATTTCGCATGATGTAAGGTAAAGGTAAAGGTTCCCTTGCTCGAAAGCCAGTCGAATCCGACTCTAGGGTTGCGGTGCTCATCTCCGTTTCCAAGCCGAAGAGCCAGCGCTGTCCGAAGACGTTTCCGTGGTCATGTGGCCGGCATGACTAAACACCAAGGCGCACGGAACGCTGTTACCTTCCCACCGAAGTGGTACCTATTTATCTACTTGCAATTTCTTGCTTTCGAACTGCTAGGTTGGCAGGAGCTGGAACTAGAGACAGGAGCTCACCCCGTCATGCGGCACCCGGGTCTCGAACTGCTGAACTACTGACCTTCCACAGCCTGCAGTTCAGTGTCTTAACCACTTGAGCCACCGCAGCTCCTTCGCATGATGTACTCTGCATATAAATTAAATAAGCAAGGTGACAATATACATCCTTGTCGTACTCCTTTTCCTATGCTAAACCAATCAGTTGTTCCATATCCGGTTCTAACTGTTGCTTCTTGACCCTTATACAGGTTTCTCAGGAGACATGTGAGGTGGTCCGGTACTCCCATCTCTTTAAGAACCTGCCATAATTTATTGTGATCCACACAATCAAAGGCTTTAGCATAGTCAATGAAGCAGAAGTAGATGTTTTTCTGGTACTCTCTTGCTTTCTCCATAATCCAGCGAATGTTGGCAATCTGATCTCTCGTTCCTCTGCCTCTTCGAAACCCAGCTTGTACTTCTGGCAATTCTCTATCCACGTACTGTTGAAGCCTAGCTTGTAGGATTTTGAGCATGACCTTGCTAGCGTGTGAAATGAGTGCAATTGTGCGATAGTTTGAACATTCCTTGACATTGCCCTTCTTTGGGATTGGAATGTAAACTGACCTTTTCCAATCCTCTGGCCACTGTTGTGTTTTCCAAATTTGTTGGCAAATTGGGTGCAGCACTTTAACAGCATCTTCTTTTAAGACTTTGAATAACTCAGCTGGGATACCATCACCTCCACTAGCTTTGTTGTTAGTAATGCTTTCTAAGGCCCATTTAACTTCGCTTTCCAGGATGTCTGGCTCGAGGTCAGTGATTATACCATCGTGGTTGTCAAGGACATCGAGGTCCTTCTTGTATAGTTCTTCTGTGTATTCTTGCCATCTTTTCCTAATCTCTTCTGCTTCTGTTAGGTCCCTACCATTTTTGTCCTTTATCATGACCAGCTTTGCATGGAACGTTCCCTTGATTTCTGCAATTTTCTTGAACAGATCTCTAGTCCTTCCCAATCTATTGTTTTCCTCTATTACTTTGCATTGTTCATTCAGGAAAGCCTCCTTATCTCTCCTTGCTGTTCTCTGGAAATCTGCATTCAGTTGGGCAAATCTTTCCTTTTCACCGTTGCCTTTAGCTTTCCTTCTTTCCTCTGCTATGTGTAAAGCCTCATCAGACAGCCACTTTGCTTTCTTGCATTTCTTTTTCTTTGGGATGGCGGTGATTGCTGCCTCCTTTACAATGTCACGGACCTCTGTCCATAGTTCTTCAGGCACTCTGTCTATCAAATCTAGTCCCTTAAACCTATTCTTCACCTCTACTGTATATTCATCGGGGATGCGATCTAGGTCAAATCTGAATGGCCTTGTGGTTTTCCCAACTTTCTTCAATTTAAGTCTGAATTTTGCAATGAGTAGCTCATGATCTGAGCCACAGTCAGCTCCAGGTCTTGTTTTTACTGACTGGATGGAGCTTCTCCATCTTTGACTGCAAATTATATAGTCAATCTGATTTCGGTGTTGCCCATCTGGTGATGTCCATGTGTAGAGACGCCTCTTAGGTTGTTGGAAAAGGGTGTTCGCTATGACCAGCGTGTTCTCTTGACAAAACTCTGTTAGCCTTTGCCCTGCTTCATTTTGTTCTCCAAGGCCAAACTTGTCTGTTATTCCGGTTACCTTTTGATTTCCTACTTTAGCATTCCAGTCCCCTATGATGAGGAGGACATCATTTTTTGGTATTAGTTCTATGAACTGTTGTAGGTCTTCATAGAACTGGTCCATTTCAGCCTCTTCTGCAGCAGTAGTTGGGGCATAGACTTGGATTACTGTGATATTGAATGGTTTGCCTTGGATTCGGACTGAGATCATTCTGTAATTTTTGAGATTGTATCCCAGTACTGCCTTTCTCACTCTCTTGTTGACTATAAAGGCCACACCATTTTTTCTACGGGATTCCTGGCCACAGTAGTAGATATAATGGTCTTCTGAGTTAAATTCGCCCATTCCTGTCCACTTTAGTTCACTAATTCCCAAGATGTCGATGTTCATTCTTGCCATCTCATTTTTGACCACGTCAAGCTTACCTTGATTCATAGACCTTACATTCCAGGTTCCTATGCAGTATTGTTCTTTGCAGCATCGGACTTTCCTTTCACCGTCAGACACATCCACAACTGAGCGTCCTTTCGGCTTTGGCCCAGCCGCTTCACTCTTTCTGGGGTTACTCGTACTTGCCCTCTGCTCTTCCTCAGTAGCATATTGGACACCTTCCGACCTGAGGGGCTCATCTTCCGGCGTCATATCTTTTAGCCTTTTGTAACTGTCCATGGGGTTTTCTTGGCAAAGATACTGGAGTGGGTTGCCATTTCCTTCTCCAGGGGGATCACGCTTGGTCTGAGTTCTCTGCTGTGGCCTGTCCGTCCTGGGTGCCCCTCCACGGCATAGCCCACAGCCTCATCGAACCACGCAAGCCCCCTCGCCACGACAAGGCAGTGATCCATGAGGGAGGGTTATCAGATTAGAACATGCATAATAAAATCACACTTTAAAACCAACTGAAAACCCTCAACACATCATTAAAACCAGAACTAAAATACATACAAAAAAGTAAAACCCCCACAACATTCTAGGAAGGGTGGAGGGAATACTGAAGGAATGCCAAACAAAACAAAGTTTTCACTCGCTGGTAGAAGATGGCAACAGAAGGAGACAGATGGATTTCCCTGGGGAGAGAGTTCCAGAGCTTTGGTGCCATGACTAAAAAGGCCCTCTCCTGGGTTGCTACCAGGATTGGGTAGGTTTATAAGGGAGCATGCAGTCCTTCAGGTATGTTGTTCCTGAACCATTTAAAGGTCAGCACCAGCATCATGAATTGTGCCCGGAAACAAATCTGAAGCAAGGATAGAAGGGCTAAGACTGGAGTGATATGACCCACTCCAGCCAAACCTGTCAGTAGCATTCTGTACCAAGTGAGGTTTCTCAACAGCATATGTAGAGCATTCAACAGTAATCTAATCTAGATGTAATTGGGGCATAAACCATAGTGTCCAGATCTTTTCTACCCAGCAAAAGCCATGGCTGGCTAACCAGTCAAAGCTGGTCAAAACCACTCTTGACCAGAGTTGTCACCACCTTATCAGGCAGAAGGCTGGGGAGTAGATCCCAGACAGCAGTACTGAGGAGAATTCCATATTTGGAATTCATATGCTGCAGTATCTTAATGCTCTCTCTCCTTTCTGTCAGATTCACGGGGAAGCTGTTGAGATCCTGAGCTGGTTATTGGAGTCAGTAAAGGTCTGATGGAGGGCAACCAAACTGAAATTTAATTGGGATAAGATGGAAGTACTGTTATTAATGGGACTGCTCTGAGATCTGGTATGTGGCCTGTTTTGGATGGGTGGTACTTCCTCTGAAAAATTCAGTACTCTGGGATCCAGTATTCCAGAATTATCAAGTTCTGTTTGATTGAAAGACATCTTAGAGTCTACTATACTCTCCTGAGTTATGCATCGTATTTCCGTTAAAAATTTTCCACCCCAGGATCATTTGAGATATGCTGTACAGTCCCTGTTTCAGCTCCAGTTGATGTTTCATGAAAAAGGTTTACCATGAGATCAAATTTAAGACATGGAAGATACTGACAGCACATCCTTGACTAGCATTGGGTTATCAAAACAGTTTGAGAATTTCTGATATTTTCTATGAACTAGCCACTAGGTGCCACCGGTGTTCTATTAATATACACCAAACACGCTTCTTGAATACAGAAAAGCAAGAGGTCACATCTTTAGTTGGTGCTGTGGAGAAATGCATTTTTCTCTGGAAGTTTGAAATGAGCAAAACCTTCACCCTGAGGTTGTTTTTTGTTTTTTTTTTAAATCTCTTTGGGGAGTTGATTTCTTGCCAGCTTCACCCACCAAGCTTTTAGATATGCAAATAGTAGGTCTGGTGGACACAATGAAATGGTCAGGTCTCACACATACACCCTCCAGCTAGACAGGTGATATCTAGCAGGGAATAGAGATCTAGGGGATTTAAGGTGCTAGGAAGAAAATTCCTGGTGACTTCAGGAAAAGCTTCTTTGCAGGGTTGCCAGGTCCTGTGCGCTTGCTGGGTGTGGGTGTGGGTGGGAGAAAGCTTTCCAGGAGTGGGGCAGGGCAATGTCACTGCACACGATGTCCCCAATGTGATGATGTCACATGGAAGTGATGTCATCATGCTGGGGACATTGCATGGCGATGCTCTGGTATTTTGAGCTAAACTCTATGGTTACTGTAGAGGACAATTCGAGGGTTCAAATGATTGTCTATTGATTATTGCTGACTTCCAGGAATCTTTAGGAGAAATTCTTTGGGATTCTCCTGGAGAATTAAACTGTTAAACCACTAAGCAGAATTCTAAAAACAGGTGTTTTAAATCAAAATTAATCAACAACCTGACAGGTGTCTGTTGTGGGGAGGGGAAGGGAAAGGAGTTTGTAAGCTGCTCTGAAACTCCAAATGAAAGGCGGGGGTATAAATCCAATCACCACCACCACCACCACCACCACCACCATCCTCCTCCTCCTCGATGTGTTTCAGTTCTAATGACCAGGTGTTCTTACCTCACCCTTTTAATTAGACTGGTACGAACCAGACCTGTCATAAGTGCAGATTGATGTTGAAGCCTTTGCTTCAAAGAATGAGGTTAAAAGTTCACAGCAGCTTATGACTTTTAGCAACTTTAAATGAGGAAAAATCAACTAGGCTTCCCTTTCCTTAAGTTTAGAATGCTTTAACATATCAATATTGAACTATTGGAGTCTATAAACAATATCTATATATATATATTTGCCTTTTCCAGCCTATTTTTAAAAAGGAAAAGACTTTATATACACACTTAAATGAACTGAAATAACTGGAAGCACCGCAATAATTATTTGTCAAAGTTAAAGATTTATAGTGGCATCCTTTACTTCAAAGAGAGTTAGAAATAATTGATCAAGATGTTTTCAGAAAAGCTTAATTGGGGTGAACAAGAGGACATTATAAGAGAAGAAATCCCCTCTTTTGATCTGTTGTGTGTTTTTAAGACTTTATATTTTGTTTAAAGCTGAATATTTACTAAGATTGTGATATAAGGTATTTATAAGAGTGGCAACAAACTGAATAACTTTAAGCTTTGCTATAGAAAGCTTAGGACAAAAAGATGCTTAAAGAGAGACCATTATATGCTTAAAACTAACCTGGATCCATAAGCTACTAATAAGCAGAAAAGTTAACAGATAAAAAACTTGTTTTATGAGTTTAGAAGCTTTTAAAACTCTTTTAAAATGAATAAAAATGTTCTAGGGGGTCCAAAATAAAAACTGATAGTTTCAGTGCATTTATAAAAGCTTCATGTCATAGATCACTTTACAATATTAGAAGAGTGCTTATAGGAAGTTAATATTTAAAATAAGTGCTATAATTTTGTAATTCAATGCATCCTTCATATATTTTTATGGAAATAACCTATAGGATGACTTTTATATGCATATATTCATGTAAAGCAACCATTTTTATAATGAAAACTTTTAAGTTTTCTACTGAAAATGAACTCAACCTGAGAGTTCATTCAAAGGTGAAAGGAGTCTAGGTAGGCAGCCAGAAGAATAAATGCATGTATAAATCATTTTTAATGAGAAGCACCTGCATTGTAGAGTTGAGACACAGCCAAGTAACATCCTGTTTGTCAAATATATGATTGAGTGACCAGACAAAGAGATCTAAACTGAACATGTGTAAATTATGTCGATGATGATGTAAAGTGAGGAGGAGCAAGAAGAGCATGTAAGCAAAATCCCTGCTGTAACTCACTGAACAGCCATGCTGAATTTCTTAGCTGTGGAATGTTCCTGTATTCAAATAAATCTTTTTTAGCCTTTATTGCCTGGAATCGTTTGTTTCACTGTGTGGTTTATTGGCTAGCCACACAAGTCAAAGAACCTTAGTGCCCTCAGGGCATTGTTTTCAGTTACCATAGACTTTTGCCCCAAATTTCAGAGCGTTGTCATGTGATGTCTCCATTGTGAGGACATCACTTCCATGTGACACCATCATGCTGGGGACATCACACTGGATTGTGGCTGGCAGCAGGCAGAAACTGGCAAAATCAGGAGATCCCCCACTCCTACCTGGGGGCTGGCAATTCTATTTCTTTGACCTGGCCCGACCTGTCAGTAGGAGGAAAAAGAGAGATGATAAAACTAGAAGTGAGGAGGATTCCACTGAAACAGACAGAATTCTTACCTGAGGTCTGTAGGAGGCAGCAATTGCTGTGTGCCAGCCTGCAAATCTGGGCAAAGAAACTTCAAAGTAATGGAAACCCTGTAGAACAACTGTACCCCTGTAAGCTAAGGAGCCTGCCTTATACTAAGATCCACTAGGGCATGCACAGAAGGAGGAACTGTGTTTTATCCTTTTCTTTTGGATCCCTTACTCAGTCTGGTACTGTGCTGAGGGTATGCTTGCAGCCATTTTCTTTTTTATAAATGCTTTATAACTTTTAATGCAAGTAGTGGTTCACTGTACCACCTCATACTTCTATCGTTCCAGGCACAATATTTTAAAAAGGAGTGCTGGGGGGGGCGTCAGTGGGTAAGTGGCTACTCCCTCAGTGGCACACAAGGCTGTAAGCTGTCCCCATGGTAGCCAGAGGCTGGATAGTGAAAGACACAGAGGTGAGGCCTCAGAACTGGGAGAGGAAGCTGGGACCCCTAGCCCTCTCAGTGGGCAATTCCTGAAAAGGCCAGGTGGTGGCCGCCATTGAACAGAGAGAGAGAGTGAGAAAAAGCCCCTCCAGGTGTTGGGAAAACCAGGTGGGTGACACGTGCCAGGTGGAGACCTCGGAGGGCACATTGAAATAAGGCCTGCAGGTCACAGCACCATCCCTGGAGGCCCTGTTTCAGTTGTCCCTGCCAGCTGAAGCTAGATGGGTGGCAACCCAAGAAGAGCCTTCTCTGTTGTGGCATCAAAACTTAAATTGAAACTCCCTCCCCAGAGAGATTTGTCTGTCTCCCTCTATTGGTGTCTTTCACCAGCAGGTGAGGACTTCTTTGTTTTGTCTGGCATACCCACAAAAATGGGTTTTGGCCCTCCTTAGTGTTGTTTACATGTTTTAAATTGAATTTTATATTTTTATAACTATATTTTAATTGTTTAGATGTTTTTCTGTTTGCCACCTTGTGAATCCTGATTGGTTGAAAAGGAGGCATACATTTAAAAAAAACAAATAAATGAAATAAGTAAATAAGTTACTGCCACCAGCACTTTATTCTATGTGTATTGTGACTTGTTTATCTATGTGTTTTAAGAAGCTGTATTGCACTAATAGACATTTGCGTTTTAGTATATTTTTAATCCTTTTAATGTAAGCCACCCTGAGCCTGCCTCGGCAGGGAAGGCAGGATAAAAATCAAATCAAATCAATAAATCAATCAATCAATACACTAAAGAGGGCAGGAAGGGATGAACCAGTGCTTGGCTTTCATGGCACTTTCTTACACAACCGGGGTAATGCCAATTGCCACTTGGGGGGCAGGAAGGAATTTTCTTCCAGGCCAGATTGACCCAGGAATCCTGGAGTTTTTTCACTTTCCTCTGGGCATAAAGTGGATGTCACTGGGTGAGTGGGGTGAAGGTAATTGTGCTCATGAGGTTGGATTAGATGACCCTTGAGGACCCTTCCAGTTCTATGTATCTATGGTTTTACAGTGTAGGGCCTCTAAATAAAAAAATATATCACTAAATGCCTAGTGCTTAATGCTATGGGGCCTCTTGAACTTGAATAATTTAGGACTTCAGCATGCCTTAATCTGTCCCTAGAGATTGTGCAACATCCAATATCCTCCTGTGTCCTTTTATTCTGCAAGTTACGACATCAGGGCTAGGTTTACGCTAGAATCTGCGACTGCATTGCTTTAATTGGTCCATCTCGCCCTCACCTCTGTTTCTGAGGCTTAAAATGTCTTCCCTTTCAGCGGAGGTGAAGAAAACCAATTGCATGAAGCTCTGACCTCCAGTGAAAGTGGTGGTATTATTTATGGAATTTAGTGTGCGCAGAGTTCATAGATTTTTCTTGAAGAGGAGACAATTGAAACCTAAATTAAATATATCTAATTTTCTGATGTGCCGGGAGCTCTGTAAACACGAGGCTGCAATGTGCTCCAAATTAACTGAAAGGCTCTGTTTTTCCAAGAGCATAATCACTGCAATTAATTGCACTGTTTACATGTTTACAAAGCTTGCTCATGGAGCTATTATGCAGCTGTTAATGTCAGCAGTGGGGAAGCCATTTACTTGTCACTCTGCATTTGTCCTGTTTCGGCGTGTCAAACCAAGGTGTTTCTGACAAACAGACCCTTTTGCTGTATTGACCTTGTTCTGCAAAGATACCTCTGTATGGAACTTCACTGGGGTGGGTAATGTCAGCCAGATCAATGAAGCTGCTGATCGACTCATTATGGTCAGATTGTCCCAGAGCTTCGGTCAATTAGATCAGGACCTAATTGTCATAGGTACTGCCCCCCAACCATGTAGCATAATGATTTTTAGGTTCCCAACGGACTTACTGATTGATTTTCCCCCCCAGATTTCAGCTGACGGACACAAGCCAATAAATAGGTGGATTGGATAGAGGATCATGAGACCCAAGCTGTCCATACAGACAGGGTAATGGCAGTGAGCTGGGAACAGACTCCCCAATGAGTTGTATGTTGTAGTAAAAACAGTGCCCTTAAAAACTGGCATATATTGTAACATAAGTTTCAGTGATCCAAAGTCTACTTTATTAAATGTTTAAAGAAGTCTCCTAAGAGGACAGGAGTATGGTTATTATTGGGGTTCTTTAAGCATCTCCAAGATAGACTTTAAATGCACTTGTAAGTACTCCTAGAGCCCAAGAAGAGCCCTGCTGCAGTGCCCAGTTACTATGGAGGGCCAACAACAGGGCAAATCCCTGTTAGAATCCCGCCTTCATGAGTATGCTGAGGCGTCAACTGGCTGTTAACTATCCAGGGAAGCAATTTGGGTGCCATATTGGAAGCTTCATTGAAAAAGCCAGCCTGGCAATAAAGCTACATAAGAGCATAAGTAGAGACTTTCTGGATCAGATCAGTGGTCCATCTAATCCAGCATCTTGTCTCACACAGTGGCCAAGCAGTTCCTCTGGAGGTCCAACAATAAGACATAGAGATGTTGCTTCCTGGTGCTGGTATTCATGTGTTTACTGCCTCTGATCATGGAAGTTCTGTTTAGCCACCAATGGGCTGGATGGATCCAGTTCTTGTCTTTTCCTTGTTTCTAGCGCTGGAGGAAAGAAGCCATTTTTACTCATTCCCTGCCCCTAACACTGTGGATCCCCACATCATGTACTGTTCCTGTAGGTCTCCTAAAGCTGGTGCAGAGAGCTGCAATGAAAGGTGGAGGAGGGAATTTCCATTCCACGAATGGAGCTCTAATCATGGCCTTTCAGGTATTACCCAACATAAGCAATTGCTAGGAAAGGGTGAAAAATAAAATAGCAACCATCCCAGAGTCAATAAACTGAAGCAGCTCTGTTATTCTATAGTTCTAATAGATCCATCTTAAAAAGCCTACCCGATAGCTGAAAAAAATACAATGGAAAGCAAAGACAGCAATCAAGGACTGGGACATCTAAAGGGCCCAAGACCCAAGCTAGGCATGACATCAGGATATATATCAATGGCTTATTGAAGAGTGAACAGCAACTATGGCGGCTCCTGAGGTGGATTTGAGGAGAGGGCTAACCCTTTCTTTCTGTGCCATTTTTGTGACCTTAGTGCCTCACATTGTTATTAGCCTCAAAAGGCTGTGGTCACAGACACTAAAAATGCACTTTCAATCTACTTTCAATGCACTTTCCAACTGGATTTTGCCATTTCAAACAGTAAAATCCAGCTGGAAAGTGTGCTGAAAGTGGATTGAGAGTGGATTTTTTTAGTGTGTGTGACTGCAGCCAAAGACAGGTTTCTCTGCAGTTCCACTGTAGGGTGAAGAGCAGGTCACGGATCTGATCACAAGTGGAGTCAACTGGGACTGTTCTGGGCTCTTAAAAAAAGAAGTGGTTACATAATGAATGTCAGACTACTTCCTCTCTCCCCAACTCAGTGTTGGGGTCACCCAATGAAATCTGTTGCAAGTAGGTTAAGGACAGCCAAACGGAAGCACTTTATCCCATAGCGCATAAATGGCAATGCTCACTATCACAAGATAAAATGATGGCTCTTGATTTAAAGCCTATGCAAAACTTATTGTAAATAATTGTTCCCATAAATCCATATGATTAGAGTTGAAGAAATCAACTAATATGTACTCAGCTGTGATTTTCCTGCTCACAGGAGATTCAGCCCCATATGTATTTTCTCTTTTCATGTTATACAGCTTGCGTAAGTAGACATATAAACAAGTACTTCTAGGGGTGGCTGATTCAGATTTTTTTTAAAAAATAGTAGATTAATGTCTAGCTTATCAACATGTAGTACCTCTAAGAGTTAAATTACTTGTCCTCTGGAACGTGTCTAGAGGAGGGCAATGAAGATGGTGAGGGGTCTGGAGACCAAGTCCCATGAGGAAAGGTTGAAGGAGCTGGGTATGTTTAGCCTGGAGAGGAGACGACCGAGAGGTGACATGATAACCATCTTCAAGTACCTGAAGGGCTGTCATATAGAGGATGGTACGGAGTTGTTTTCTGTTGCCCCAGAAGGTTGGTCTGGAACAAACAGGTTGAAATTAAATCAAAAGAGTTTTTGGCTAAACATTAGGAAGAACTTCCTGACAGTTAGAGCGGTTCCTCAGTGGAACAGGGTTCCTCAGGAAATTGTGGGCTCTCCTTCTTTGGAGGTTTTCAAGCAGAGGTTGGATGGCCATCTGACAGCAATGTTGATTCTGTGAACTTAGGGAGGTGATGAGAGGGAGGGGCAGAGCAGTGTTGCATCAGTGCTTAATTCTTGCGACCCTTCTTACACGCCCAGGGAAATGCTGATCACTGCTTTGGGGTCAGGAAGCAATTTTTCTCCAGGCCAATTTGGCTGGAGATCCTGGAGTTTTTTTTCTCATCTTCTGGGCGTGGAACAGGGGTCACTGCGGGTGTGTGTGGAGAGGTATTTGTGAATTTCCTGCATTGTGCAGGGGGTTGGACTAGATGGCCCTGGAGATCTCTTCCAACTCTATGATTCAATGATTCTATGAAATGGGACACCCGTGCTCTGAGGCACGGTAGAAATATAAGATGCCATGGGCAAGCTGATAATGAACTCCACCTTAATGTGCTGCTTGTGCATTTGCCATCTAGAATGCTGGACGAGGTAAAAGCTAGATCTATTGGGGACTTCTTATACTGTTGAATGTTTCATGTAAAGAACTGAAAACATAGCTAAGGAACCGGGTTCTATGGGAGGTTGAACATGCTTTCCACCCTCTATCTGTTAAAGACATCTTCATTATTCTGCCTGCTAATTCTCTGCCCATCCTCTATATGTATGACTGTTATTTCTATTTCCATTTCACTGTGTCTGGAGAAGTGTGCATGCACACAAAAACTCACACCTTGAAGAAACCTTTGTTGGTCTTAAAGGTATCACCGAACTCAAACTTTGTTTTACTGCTTCAGAACCAACATGGCTAGCCACCTGGATCTGTTAGCCAAATTGCTCTATTATTTAATAAAGATGGGGAATTATAATTATTAATATGCAATTGGCTTATCTATAGGATCTGACCTGTGTATACCAGAGTTAGAATTCCCAAGAAACCAGGAATAGACACAGAAACTGGGTGGCTAAAATAATGATTTCTTTACTAAATATTCTCAAGCATACACACAATATCCACACAGTATAGCAGTAAGGAAGCAGAGGTGATTGATGGGTTATAGAGGGGTGATACAACCTGTCCAGATGTGAAGAAGTCCATGGATTCTGGCCTAAACTCAGAGAGTTCAGGGGTGGCCTGCCATTTTGGATCCTGGCAGAAAATACACGGTCTAAGGCCATGTGTGTGCTGGGATATAGGCACTGGCAAAGAATGCAGACCAATGGGTGGCGCTGTGGGCTGGTCTCAGGTGAGAACAATAGATTACCTGGACCAACAATAGATTACCTGGATCAGGGGTGTGTGATACCAGTAGGGGCAGACCTTAGGTATGACCAATAAGCTTCCAGAGAGGCAGGGTCTGGATTTAACAATAGAAGCCAGGTGTTGGGTAGCTAGTTAAATGGATTATCTGACTTACTGGCCTGGGTAGACAAAAGGTGGGAGATATCCCTGATTAGCGTCAAGAAGGATTGCTAAACATTTGAATGATTGATTGGTTTATCCCAGTATCTTGAGGGACAGAGGCAGGAAAGACAAAGAATTTACACATAGGACACAAAAGGGCTAGGTGAGGTACTGGAGAGTGCCAGGTGACTTCTAAAGACTTTACTTCTGGAACTCATTATTATTCCATAAGCATAAGCTCTGCTGGGTGGAGGGGGAAGACTAGAGGCTTGCTCTGAGGTCACCTTATGAAACCTGAATATGAAATCCCTTTTTGCAGAGCACATGCAGCCTGACTCTGTGGTTCAAGCTGAGAGTGCTTGACTTTTGGGGACTTTGGCTCAGGTTAGAAAGTAGGGCACCCCTGTTTTGGGGCTACCCAAGAGTAAAAGGCAGTGCCTCTGGCAACAGATCTATACTTTTCAGATATGAGATGACAAACTCTTGCCATCAGTTTTCAAACAGAGTGTCTCCTGATTTTGTTTTCCCATCAGGAAATGCATGTTCAGCCTACTACTATAGCTCTTCTTTGAACAGAGCTTCCATTAGCATTGAAAGTTGGTGGTTGCTTTAAGTCTAGAACCATCTACTTAGTGTCACACTATCCCCTAGAAGACATGAAAGTCACTAGGTGATACTTAAAATGAAACTAATTGGAATAGGTGCAATTGAAGAGGAACATGTAATTATTTTAAACAGTGAGACTTCCCTATTTCAGCCATTGAGGTTTACAACAAATTGGGTGCAAGGAACCAAAACTGGGAACATGCAGAAAAGAAAAATCTTAAGTCTGTTTGATTACTTAACATTTTTCTGCTTTGCCCATACATGTGTGATAATGTTTTGCGATATTAAAATTTTCTTTGGTTGAGTTCTGGATTAGTAAAGCCAGATTCTCATGTTCTCCATCATTATCCCTCAGGTTACTTATACTGTAGAAAACTCTCTGAAATCTCTGGATCTAATCTGCAATAAATAGTTTGCATATTGCTGTCATTTGTGGATGGTACTGTTTAGTGTACCTGCATTGCTTTTTATATGTGTGCGAAGCGTTTCACATGTGTGAGCATAATAATCTTCACAACCTAGTAGGAAAGATTGTTATTGCAGACTGAAAGAATAGTAGACCACCGAGTAAGTTTTTCCAGGTGGGCAGCCGTGTTGGTTCTGAAGCAGCAGAACAAAGTTTGAGCCCAGTGGCTCCTTTAAGACCAACAAAGTTTTATTCAAGCAGTGAGCTTTCGTGTGCATGCACGCTTCTTCAGACACCATCAAATGGAAATAGAAATAACCGTCATACACATAGAGGGTGGGCAGTGAATTAACAAATAAGTTTAAGGCAGAGGTGAGATTTGAACCAGGGTCTTCCTCACTCTTAGGACCAACTGAGATTAAAAAGTGGCTTCACAAAAAGTGTCTCAGGGTGCACTGGGATTTTGATAGACGGCCATGGAAACGTGATTCAAAAACGCAGACAATGCTTTCTTTAGCAGCCTTCTGGTATCATGAGGATTTCTTTTAATTACAGAAGGTTTTACATCTATCTCCTGTGCATGTACTTTTCTAACAACTACTTTGGAGAGGGGCCATAGCTCACTGGTAGAGCATTTGCTTTGCATGTAGATGGCTCCAGGGTTGGTCCCTGGCATCTCCAGGTAAAAAAGAAGAGAAAAGACTGGATTTATACTTGACCCTTCACTCGGAGTCTCAGAGCAGCTTACAAACTCCTTTCCCTTCCCCTCCCCACAACAGACACCCTGTGAGGTAAGTGGGGCTGAGAGAGCTCTGACAGAAACTGGGGCTGAGAGAGCTCTGACAGAAACTGCTCTT
The DNA here is from genome assembly GCA_029375565.1 of Gekko gecko. Classification (NCBI taxonomy): domain Eukaryota; kingdom Metazoa; phylum Chordata; class Lepidosauria; order Squamata; family Gekkonidae; genus Gekko; species Gekko gecko. The sequence continues at coordinate 119,102,544 of JAPDNY010000008.1, forward strand.
TTTCAAGGATAGCTGTGCCAGAACTATGGCTTGCCCAAGGTCATCCAGCAGCTGCAAGTGGAAGAGTGGGGAATCAAACCCAGTTCTCCCAGATTAGAGTCTGCACACTTAACTACCACACCAAACTGATGATGTGAAAGACCTCTGCTAGAGACCATGGAGAGCCATTGCAAGCCAGAATGTAATAACATCTGTGAGAGCTTGTGCTCCCCTGCTGGAACCGTATGCAGTCATCACACTTGGTGTCATTAATCTGCATGATGGTGATCATCTAGACATCTCCTGTATAGGCCCCCCAAGTGGTGCCTCCACTTGAGTGTTCCAGGTTTGTGAGCCTCATGCACTGACAGCCAACTTCTGAGAGGGGGTAAGCTTGTTACTTTGAATGTGGTCCAAGACACTACAGTATACTGGTTCTCATTATATTATACAGATTTTGTTCTTTCCCTCTGTTATTGGGAACAGACAAAGCAATCAGTTGTAAGACTCTATCTTTCCCTTAGAATAGTTAAGTTTCACTCCAAAGCCTTCTGAGAATTTAGAGTGTATTAACGTTTCAGACCTTACAAATATGAAATTGTAAATTGTCCTTTGTAGCTACAGTACTGTAGGTGTGCATTACAAATGGACAGAATCAGTGAACAAGGGAGCTAACTTCCAGTTCTCTTCTGCAAAGATTTATTTAAAAACAGTTGTTTTAGTCAATGGCTAAAAATAGATGTTGAAATCATTATCTTAGGAACCTGTCATCAAAGATGCATTTAAGAGCAGCCAAGCGAAATATGAAGGAAAGACATGGGATTGTAAGGTGTAATTTAAATACAAGGCTTATCCTTAAATATTTTATATTATTGACATATTTTTGTGCCAATATGTTCTGACATAAATATGGCAATCCATAATGTATCGACCGTAATGTCAACATTATTTTTACGCTGACTCGAGAAGAAAACCTCATTGTTGCTGCTGATATATAAGGCCATGTTTTGTGTGAGAGGACTAAAAGTTTTTGAAAATTATTGTAGGCAGAAGAGCCGCTTCCACTGAAGGAAGGCTTCTTGGGCTGATGGAAGCTTCAAATTTTGTTGAGCAGAGCGGTAGGATACAAGCCCTAGTCTGATTTTTATCCTTTTTCTTTTCTACTGCACGTGAAATACTTTCCAGAGGCTAACTTCTGCCACATGATTTTATTTTTTAAAAATGTTGTTTGAAGCAGCAGAAGAAAAAGTGTTGGATTTATATCCTGCCGTTCACTCGAATTCTCAGATGGCCAGTTTGGTGTAGTGGTTAAGTATACGGATTCTAATCTGGGAGAACCGGGTTTTATTCCCCACTCCTTCACTCGCAGCTGCTGGATGACCTTGGGCAAGCCATAGTTCTGCCAGAGGTGTTCTTGAAAAGAGCAGTTGCTGTCAGAGCTCTCTCAGCCCTACCTACCTCACAGGGTGTCTGTTGTGGGGAGGGGGAGAGAAAGGAGTTTGTAAGCCGCTCTGAGACTCCAAGTGAAGGGCAGGGTATAAATCCAGTCTCCTCCTCTTCAGACTGGCTTACAATCTCCTTCCCTTCCTCTCCCCACCGCAGACGCCCTGTGAGGTAGGTGGGGTTGGGAGAGCTCTGAGAGAACTGCTCTTGAGAGAACAGCTCGGAGAGACCTTTGACTGACCCAAGGTCACCCAGCTGGCTGCATATGGAGGAGTGGAGAATCCAGCCCAGTTCTCACGATTAGAGTCCGCTGCTCTCAACCATGACACCAAACTTAGATTTGTGTGCACCACTTGTCTCTCCAATGGGGGCCTAAAGTGGCTTACAATATCGTTTTTTCCATTCCTCAGTTTTATCCATTCCTTAGTTTTGTCAGTTTTCCATTTCTCAGTTTTCCATTCCTCATCCTGTGAGGTGGGTTAGGTTGAGAGAGTGACTAGGTCAAAGCCACACAGCGAGCTTTAGTGGCAAAGTGGGGATTCAAACGCAGTCTACCAGATCCTGGTCTGTCACCACACTGGCTTTATGGAATCTAAGAATAAATAAATCCTTAGGCTTGAGCAAACTATTATTTTTTGAGTGGTGCAGAGGGAAGGATAAAGTGAGGTCTGAAAGTATATCACAGTGTATAGGTAACTCAAGTTCCGTTTTTTTAGCTCACAAAAACTTAAAACGTCAGCATAATTCAGTTAAGGTTATATTTCAGATCTGATAACATAGTGATTGACAGGACAGCTGAGGAGGCACTTTGTTACATCAATCCAGCGTTTCAGAAATTTCCCTCTAAGGTCCTTGTGGATTTCTTTTCCATAAATACAAACTTAAAAGTGGTTCCTGAAGGAAAGCCTTGGGAGTGATTTCGTTATTTTTATCACCTACTTATTTTGGAGTTTCTATGCTGCCACGTGGCTCCAAAGAACCTTCAGGGGTAAAAACCCTCAGCCAAGCATGGGTTAGATTAAAAGATTTCTGGACCTTCCACCGACTCAAGGACCTTTCTGTTGGTGGAACATGCCTATTTCACCAGTGGAAGTCTATTTGTGTTAATGGAATGGAATCATTCTGTCCAGTCCTATACAACCACAATAATAATAATAATAATAATAATAATAATACTAATCATCACAAAAATTACTAGATCAGATCCTAAAGCAGCAGAAAAAAATAACCTATGAAAATTCTATCATACTCAATATAATGATGCAGCAGAATTTCTTGCCCTAGCGAAGGTGATTAGAAGGAGACTATGCCAACAGCAGGCAACTTGAGCTGAAGGTATGAATTGTGACTCTTAGCCTCAGGATGTAATCCTTTCCACACTTATTAATTTATTTACTTCATTTATAGTCTGCTTTTCTCATTGAGGTTCCAGGAGGATGAAAGCAATAACTTACTTGGGAGCATGTAACTATTGAACTGAGTAGAACACATAGGATTGTTAATTGTATAACTTATTTTTCAGGGGAAACCAGCAGATCTCTTGGGCCTCAGCACACATGGTGGGAATTAACTGTGGTCAAAGAAACTGTCCTTAAGTGTGAACTTTCAGTAGCCACTGCAAGAGAACTGATTGTGAGGAAAATTCCCACACATATCTGTACTATCAGGAGATACTGGTGGAGCCAACACATCTCAGGCCCTGAGCAATGTCATACTCATTGACATCAGCAGGCCATGCCGGAGGCTAATAGTCAGTCAGCAACTGTACATTTGGTGCCATTTGTCCTATAATGGTTGTCAGCAAGGGCAGAACTAAACCTGTGGCTGCTGGCATGATTGTCCTAGTTTCATCTCATGCCCGCTATATGGTAATTTGAAAGCCAACATGTATTTGGAGAGTGGTGGTGGTGGTTAAGCTGGTTGTCTGAATTAGGGTTGCCAGCTTCCAGGTGGGGCCTGGGGATCTCCCACTTTTACAACTGATCTCAAGCTGACAGAGATCAGCTCCCCTAGAGAAAATGGTTGCTTTGAAGGGCGGACTCTATAGCATTGTACCATGCTGAGGCCCCTCCCCTCCCCAAACCCCGCCTTCTCCCAGATCCACCCCCAAAGTCTCCAGGTATTTTCCAACCCAGACCTGGCAACCCTAGTCTGAATCCAAACAAATTTAAAAAGATAAATGATAACACGCTTAAGCTGGGCTGTCATAGAATGTAGCAACATGGGAGAAAAAAAAATACGCTTTGAACGAAGATAGTCTCAGAAAAAGAGCCATAGCGGCTTTGCTTACTGCTCCCCCTTATATTAAAAGTTAGATAGAGATTCCAGGAAAAAGGAGGCATTTCCAGAATGCGCTGTATGAGGTTGAAGATCATGATTGGTTGATGAGTAAAAACGGGTGCACAGGGAGAGTGTATCTACATAACTCTTCAGCCACGGAAAGTATGAATCACTATTTATGGATATGCCCTTTATATGTTAATTTGAGAAAATGAAGTGGTTAACTCTGTTAATAGTGAAAGCAATAAATCATACATGTGAGGAGAAAACTGTCTGGGTGGTGGAGTTTAATTCACAGAAGGAATTGTATTCTCTTGGGGCATTTGCTTATTTAGCCCAAAGAATATGACACAAGACTCAATAAATCTTGCATGAAGAATTCAAAATAATATATCAGATTAGCTAATAGTATAAAATAGTATAAAGTCCACAACTTGCAATTGTTTATATTTGGTTGTCTGACGTTTGGATTTATCAATGGCACTTTTTTTTGCCCTTTCCATTTTTTTTAACCTTTGTACTATTGTAAGATGCTCTGAACATAGGAAAGAATGCATATACATTTTAAAATGAATCAACAAGTAAAATAAGGTTGCGGTCACATGCGCCAGAAAAAACGAGGGGGGGGAAGTGAGGCTATTTCCTCTGGAGGAATCTGACCCGAAGTGACTCAATCACACAGTCCTTGGAAGCTGTGGGCACAGGCTGCCACTGCGTTATCAGATGCAACCGCGGGTGAGTCGTTGAGTTTTTTTGCCATTTGTTTCCAATGTGCTTAAATGAGGAATTGATTAATCACATCTCTGCACTAAGGGCTCCCTATGAAGATTGCGATGATGTGCGTACTGAGAAGCGGGAAAAAAACAATGGCACAGAGTCAGGATGGCCTGATCAGACCATCCCAACGCCATGAGAGTGCACTGGAGTGATCAGACAGGGGAAAGTCTGTTCGTGACCTGTCGCAACCCATTTTTTACCAGTTTTTCCCCAGTGTCTTTTAACTCTGCTTCTGCGCCAGAGCAGAACAGGTTGCTGATGGCTGCGGGGCGCTTCCCAGATGTTGTCTGATCATGCCCTTAAATCCACCACATTCGCGCCTATGGCAGGTCTAATTCTGCATATGATTACAGCCTAAATGTTTCTCTTACCGTGAGTTATCTTGGAGGCTTGTTGTTAAGCTGTGAGGCATGTTACCCAAATCAGTCCCTGTATTAGGCCTGCTGCACAAGTCCCCTACATGTGTACAGCCAAGATTCAAGTCTGGGGCAAAAAAGAATCTTTTAGTCCATTGCATACACAACTCCCAGTATGGAACAATAAATCTCTGATAAAGTTAAGATGGAAGGGAGATGAGCAGTTAACAAGCAAGCAACTTAATCACCCTAACCAAGATACAGACTAGAAAATGAGGCACCAGTATGAAAAAGGGAAAAATAAGACCAAGCAATTATGTCATGAAAAATAACAAAAACCAGTTCTCTGCACGAACCTGATATGTAGATAAGTTACCTTCAATTAGATGCCCAATTAAAGTTAATCATGTTCTTCTCTCCTGGATAGTCAAGTAGAATGGAGATCTCTGAGTCCTTTTATCTTAGTCAGAAGTGTTGGAATATGCAAGGTCTATAGTGCAGCCTTATGAAGATCTGGAGATCATCCTACAGGGGGACAGCTGAAGGAGATGTAGTTAGCATAGTTAGACTAGGGGCTTCCCACCTTCTCAAACAGTGTCCTTGCTGTCTCCTGACTGGCTCTGCTGGAGACTTCCTGCTCCTGCAGAGCTTCCTTCTTGTTGTTGTTCCTTCTTCAGTGGTTAGGTTAGACAGTTAAGGCTCTCTCTCTTCTATGTTCTATAACAGTGTGTCCTTCTTTAACAGACCTACTTATTTTTCTCTAAACAGTCAGGGCTCCACTTCCTTTGCGGATTTAAACTCTGCCAACAAGATGGTGGAGGTGTGTTGTAAAGAATGCTCGTAAATGATGCTAATTATCTGCCCCCAGGCATTTCCCCTCTGCTTTAGTCAAGCTGATTACAATATGCATTGTACCTTTGCATCCTTTATAAGCATTCTTTATGACACCCCTCCCTCACCTTCTGATTAGGGTAAAAAACACGTATAGCTCTCCATTTCTACTTCACTCATGTCTGACAAAGGGAACTTTGACTCTCCAAAGCTTATACCCTGAAAATCTTGTTGGTCTCTAAGGTGGACTGGACTCAAATCTAAGCATGACAGGTCATCTGCTTTGAATACAGAAAGTTTATAACTCAACATCTCCAGTTAAAATGATCAAGGAGTAGGTGAAAGAGCTCTCCCTAAAAAGCCACTACCAAGCAGAAGAGACAGTACTGACCTTGATAGATCAGGGGTCTGGCTTAGTATATGGAAGGTTTATGTGTCCATGAGCAGCATCACTGAAACAGACTTCTTCAAACAAGTGAGCAGCACTGCCCTACAGTGAGGCCTCCGGAAAACAGGTCATCCTTTCCCAAAGTTAAACACAATGACAAAATATTATAATAACAAAAAAGTGGGCTGGGAGCTGTTGGGGGGGGGGGTAACCGAGTGGAAATTCCTTTCTACTGTTCCAACATGCTTTGTCTTTAAAGGACAGACTCTGAGATTAGAGGCTTACTTAGTATTTTCAAAGAGCGGGAGACCCTTTGATGGCAAATGCCATGCACATGAAGAGGATTGTTATTTCTATTGCCGTTTTTATAGCTGTCTAAGGGCAGCTTTACACACTGTCCCAGTATGCAGTCTGCGTACGCTGTGGGGTGCAGGAGAATGCTTTGTGCTTGTAAGTGCCCCCTTTACCTAGGTAGAATGTGTTTCCCAGTATCATTCTCATAGTAAATAAACATTTAGCAAACACATGGAATTTTGGTACCGGAATAAACTAGGATATGTTTCTGCATATTCACTTGATATGCATAATTCTTTTCTGTTGTGGAATTAATATGGAGCTTTTCAGTGCTCAAATCTAGATCACCTGTTAATAAATTTCTTCACTAATCTACTTAAACTTGCTGACTCTCGCCTAATGCATGCCTGGAGTTGCCCTTTTATGGCTCATGTCAATAAAACATTGTAAATGTTGCATTACTTTAAACCCAAACAATGGCCCTCTTGGGACCGAGGCTCAAATTAGCTCGTCATTAAAGTAATGAATGAACGGAGGACCTAAAACCAATCTGCTGCAGGAAAGAGAGTTTACTTGCGTACTGAACCAGAAGGGGTAGTTCTGCTCATTTGGAGGCTATTTACAAACTTTATTAGGCAATATTCAGGTGATGGATTTCAAAAGACACACACTGTTCATGGCTTGGTAGGACAACTATTAAGTTAACATAATGCATTCTCCCCCCCCATTAATAGCTTGCATAAGGTAGAAAGAAAACACTTGGGATAAATTTGTACTGAGGGTATTGGCTGTACATGTAACAGGATGTAGGCATGAGTCCTTGGCTCACACATCTGACACCACTGCATGCGATAGACCAGATTTCCCCCCATAGTCAGCCACCTGATCTATGAGGCTCTGCATCATGTGTTTTTCCTCAATCTTAGCCCCTCAATAATTCCAACATGGCAACATCACCGCTGAATGTCAGAGTTGGGCAGGTCCACACTTGGCATGAGGATATTCGACATGACTACATGTGAGTTTAAGTGCATTGGAGGCTTTATTGATTAGGGTTGCCAACCTCCAGGTGTTATCTGGAGATCTCCTGGTGACCAAAATCCGTTCCCCTGGAGAAAATGGCTGCTTTGGAGGATGGATTCTATGGCGTTATATCCTGCTGAGTTCCTTCCCCTCCCCAAACTCTGCCCTCCTCTGGCTCCACCCCTTAAGTCTCCAGGTATTTCTCCAACCCAGAGTTGCAACCCTATTATTAATACCTATTTTTCTTTTATCAGTTATTATCAGTTTATCAGAGCCAGTTTGGTGTAGTGGCTAAGTGCACAGACTCTAATCTGGGAGAATCGGGTTTGATTCCCTGCTCCTTCACTTGCACCTGTCTGGATGACCTTGGGCAAGCCATAGTTCTGATAAGAGCTGTTCTTGAAAAAAGAACAGTTTCTGTCAGAGATCTCTCAGCCCCACCTACCTCATAGGGTGTCTGTTGTGGGGAGGGGAAGGGAAAGGAGTTTGTAAGCCACTCTGAGACTTCAAATGAAGGGCGGGGTATAAATCCAATCTCCTCTTCTTCTTCTTCTTCTTCTTCTTCTTCTTCTTCTTCTTCTTCTTCTTCTTCTTCTTCTTCTTCTTCTTCTTCTTCTTCTTCTTCTTCTTCTTCTTCTTCTTCTTCTTCTTCTTCTTCTTCTTCTTCTTCTTCTTCTTCTTCTTCTTCTTCTTCTTCTTCTTCTTCTTCTTCATAGTGGCCTGGTTGCATGATGTACATAAAGCTGAACACCTGATGTGGTCATGGCTGCCAACTTGGACAGCTTTAAAAGGGGAGTGGACACATTCATGGAGGCTGGGGCAATCAATGGCTACTAACCACGACAGATAACTACTCCCTCCAGTACCAGAGGTAGTACGCCTCTTTCAATCAGTGGCTGGAGAGCACAGGCAGGAAGATGTTGTTGCAGTCATCCTGCTTGTGGGCTTCCTAGAGGCAGCTGGTTGGCCGCTGTGTGGACAGAATGCTGGACTGGATGGGCCTTTGGTCTGATCCAGCGCCACTTTTCTTATTACCTGATGTAATTAAACTTGAACACCTCAAAAAATCTCAGGAAGCCATATCCCAAGATCAGCTGGGACACCCATGCAATGGGTTATGTATTCACATAGTGTGTTACCTAAAAAGCTGAGGAGGAGGGAAGTAGCTGCTGGTGCTGTTCCACAGATTGTGCGTGCAAAAGTTCATGCACTGTTATAATAGGTTCTGTTGGTGTTCCTGAGCTTCTGCCTGTGCAAGCGGTTGCAGGATTTAGTTCCACTGTTTTCATGAAGGGCTTTGGTGTGTGGTGTAACCCCCTCCCTTCCAGGAGTTGAAGAGGTCTTCTGCATGCAGCAAGGCACTTTGAGATGCCAGTCGTTCATTCTTGTGTGCATTTATGCTTCCATCCATACTACTTATCCATAATCTTTTTAGCTGGGTAGATTACTTGGGTGCAATATAAGCCCCCTGATCACACAGCATACCCTCCAGCACCCTCATTTTGTAATGCTTAGGTTGTAGTTTTCCTAAGGGGAAGATCCAGAAACACAGAGTCTTCTCTTCTTTGGGATCCTGTAGTGCAGCAAATGGCTGTTTCTCTTCTCCTGGTTTTTGTTTGTTTCAGGAGAAGGGATATTGCATAGATTTGCCATATTCCCACTAAAGCACCGAGGATTTTGACTAGCACTAAAATCTGATTTAAAGCTTTGCTTTTGGGTTGTGGTGAAGGGTGGGTAAAGTATTTCCCTTGCTAGCAGCTTTGACTGTTAACTAAAATGAAATTTCCATCAGACTCAGAATCAGCTCTGGCTCCCAAAGGGTCTCACGAAAAAATCTAACTTGAGTTGCTTTTGGAACAAGGCTGTTGTCTTGACCCTAAGCATGAATATACACGCAGCTTGTGTCTCTTCCGCCAAGCAAATGAATCAGAACCTTTGATAGGTGGCACAAATCAAGTATCAGCCAACCTCCTAGAGTCAGCCTTGTCTCATGTGTGCAGTGGCACCAGTTTCTTAAAATGCAGTCTGCCTGGAGTGAAGCTGTCAGACAAAAACCCTTTATTTCATTTATTTATTTAGAATATTTGTTAGCTGCTCTAAAAATAATAGCTGGAGGTGAGGAGGGATGTTTTTTCTCCCCCCGAGCTGAAATTCTATGCCAGGTGTATTGTTGAGCAGCAAATCATAAATGGGCATTTTCTGTTCCCTCGAGCACAGCGCAACTGAGCGGCCATTTTCAAGCGCAGCCAACAGATTTTCTAAATCAGTCCTTCCACTTCTTTCATCACGCAGCACCTGTTCTGTTTTCATGCATGTTAGAAGCTGATAATGAAAGGCATCCAAATTCTCTGATATTATATAGAAGAACAAGCAGTATTAAAATGTAAAGTGTGTCTTCCTTGAAATTGGAACGTCTATTCTGAAATCTCAGGAGACTGGGCAATTTCTGTCAAGAACAGAGGAGAAAATGCCACCCAAATTACACTATAAGGCAGCTAATTTGTGCTTTCAAATGCATGTAGATCGCATATTAGAGGCTATTCTATTTAGGCAAACCAACTCAAGAAAATTCCTAAATGTAAGGACACAAAGCTATTTCATGTTTGTATAAGCCAGGGCAGTGCATCAGTTAGATTTCTGGACTAAGGCTCAGGAGACCTAGCTTCAAATCCCCACTCAGTTATGATGGTCAGTCTTACTCATGCTCAGCTTAATCAAAGGATTGTTAACATGCAAATAGGGATGGAGAACTGTTAGCCTGATTGCTCTTAGTTCTTATCAAAATTAGGGGATTTATGAATTATTATCAATATACAATCAGCTAAGGGAGCGATCACCTGTGTATACAGAGGTCCCGCCCTTCCAGAGTTATCAGTAACAGACACGGAGACTGTATTAGGTTGGAATTAAAGTCCTTTTACTGGAAATCTTCTTCATGCACAAACAATACACATACATTCAATTAATCAAGACTAGGAAAATAAAGAGAGATATTCAGCATGGTTGCATGAGCAGGGGTTCGTTGGTGGGGCAATAATTACCTGTCGTCATCGAATGAGCCATTCCAATGGAAGAAGGAGGGGAAGAAATGAAAAAGGGACACATGGCTTGAACCAGCAAGCAGCACATGGAACTCTGGCTGCAGATCTAGAGTTTAAAGATGGAGGAAGGCTGGACTAATGCACAGAGTATGGACTAATGCAAGCTGGACTAATGCACAGAGTATGGGAAATAAACAGGAGGAACTTGAACTTCAAATATTGGAAAGTAATTATGATCTGATAGGTATCACTGAGACTTGGTAGGATGAGTCTCATATATGGAGCACAGCGATTGAAGGATATACCTTGTTCAAATGGAACAGAATAAACAAAAAAGGTGGCAGGGTGGCACTATAAGTCAAGGCTTGCTCTGGAATTCAGGATTTTGAGAGCTGCCCTGTTGAAAGTGTGTAGGTAAGGATAGAGCAGGGGGGCGAAGAAGGGGATATTGTTGTGGGGGTATACTACAGACCTCCAAACCAACCAGAGGAACTGGATGATGCATTTGTACAACAGCTTGCTAAACTTTCACAGAGACAGGATGTAGTGGTTATGGGAGATTTTAACTACCCAGTTATTTGCTGGAAATCTAACTCTGCTAGACATGGGGCATCCCACAGATTCTTGAATAGTCTTGCAGACAACTTCATCTCTCAGAAGGTGGAGGTGGGAATCAGAGGATCTGCTATCCTAGATTTAATTCTGACTAACAGGGAAGAGCTGGTTGATGAGGTGAATGTTGTAGGATCCTTGGGGAATAGTGACCGTATCAGCTTCGAATTTGACATAGTGAGGGATGTGAAACCAGGACATAGTAGGACTCATATCCTGGACTTCAGGAAGGCTGATTTCAAAAAACTCAGAGAAATATTAGGTAGGATCCCATGGCTGGAAATGCTCAGGGGAAAATCTGCACTGGAAGGATGGGAGATGCTGAAAAATGAAGTGCTTAAGGCACAATCGCAAACTGTTCCGGTAAGAAAGAAAGGTGGGAGATGGGTAATGAAGCCGAGGTGGCTGAACAAGGAACTGAGACTAAAAAGGGAAATGTACAGGAAATGGAAGGAAAGCCAAATTACTGAGGGTGAGTACAAGAAGCAGGCTTGAATCTGTAGGGATGGTGTCAGAAAGGCTAAAGCACAGATGGAGCTGAGGCTTGCGAGGAATGCTAAAAATAACAAGAAAAATTTCTATGCCTATGTTCAGAGCAAAAAGAAGAACAGGGATGGGGTAAGCTCATTGCTAGGGGAAGACGGTCAAGTCTTAACAAGGGACGAAGACAAAGTGGAATTACTCAACTCTCACTTTGCATCAGTCTTTAACTGTAAGACGAGCTGTATACAAACTGAAGAATGCAGGGCATATGAAGGAAGGAGGAACTGCCAGTCCAGAGTAAGTAAGGAAATGGTTAGAGAGCATCTGGCTGCCTTAAATACTTTCATATCTCCAGGGCCAAATGGCTTGCATCCCAGGGTGCTAAAAGAAATTGCAACTATTATTTCAGAGCCTCTGGCTCTAATCTTTGAGATGTCCTGGAGTACTGGTATTGTGCCGGAAGACTAGAGAAGAGCAAATGTTGTCCCGATCTTCAAGAAGGGAAAAAAGATGGACCCGGGAAATTACAGGTCTGTCAGCTTGACATCAATACTTGGAAAAATTCTGGAGCAGATTATCAAATGCTCTGTCTGTGAGCACCTTGAATGCAATGATTTAATTGGTAGTAGCCAGCATGGGTTTATCAAGAATAAGACATGCCAGACCAACCTTATCTCCTTTTTTGACAGAGTTACTAAAATGGTTGACTCTGGTAATGCTGTGGATATAGTGTATCTAGATTTCAGTAAAGCATTTGACAAAGTTTCTCATGATATCCTTGAGGATAAGCTGGTTAAGTGTGGGCGGGATGGAACAACCTTTGGATGGATTCATGGTTGGTTGAAAAATTGTACCCAATGAGTGCTCATAAATGGCTCTGTGTCTACGTGGAGGGAAGTCTCGAGTGGAGTGCCACAGGGCTCGGTCCTGGGCCTGATGTTGTTCAATGTTTTTATAAGTGACCTGGAGGAAGACATAGAGGGGATGCTTATCAGATTTGTAGATGATACAAAGCTGGGTGGTATTTCTAATTCTGAAGAAGACAGAGTCAGGATTCAAAATGATCTAGATAGGCTGGAACAGTGGGCTGAGGCAAATAAAATGAATTTCAATAGCAATAAGTGCATCTGGGCACAAAAAGTCAAAGGCACAGGTATAGAATGGGAGGGACTTGGCTTGACAGCAGCACATGTGAAAGGGATCTAGGTGTTCTGGTTGATCATAAGCTCAACATGAGTCTGCAGTGTGATGTGGCTGTGAAGAAAGCTAATGCAATCTTAGGATGCATTAATAGAAGCATTGTGTCCAGATCATGGGAGGTGGTAGTTCTGCTCTATTCTGCTATGGTCAGGCCTCACCTGGAGTACTGTGTCCAGTTTTGGGCACCACACTTTAGGAAGGATGTTGACAAGCTGGAGTGTGTCCAGAAGAGGGCAACCAGGACGGTGAGAGGGTTTGAATCCAAGTCTTATGAGGAAAGGCTGAAAGAGTTGGATATGTTTAGCCTGGGAAAGAGAAGACTTAGAGGGGACATGATTGCAGTCTTCAAGTATTTGAAGGACTGTCATGTAAAAGATGGAGCAGATCTATTCTCTCTTGCTTCGGATTGCAAGACTAGGAAATTACAAGGGAGTCATTACTGGCTAGATATCAGGAGAAACTTCCTAACTGTAAGAGTGGTTGAGCAGTGGAACAATCTACCTTGGGAGGTGGTGGATGCTCTTTCCCTGGACGTTTTCAAGCGGAGGCTGGACGACCATCTTTTGGGTATGTTGTAGGTATGTCGGGCTATCTTTTGGCTATGCTCCTGCAGAGTGCAGGGGATTGGACTAGATGACCTGCAAGGTCCCTTCCAACTCTAACATTCCATGATTCTATGAAATAGGCCAAAATCACATAGGGCCAGTGGCCATCATGAAGTTCACTGGAATTCATGTATTTTGGGTATGTTGTAGGTATGTAGGGCTATCTTTTGGCTATGCTCCTGCAGAGTGCAGGGGGTTAGACTAGATGACCTGCAAGGTCCTTCCAACTCTAACATTCTATGATTCTATGATTCTATGATTCTAAGAGGAATGAGGCTTAGATAGGGGTTGTAGAGCAGAAGGGGCGAGCATGTGGTCGGGTTGCCCCTTTTATGAGGGGGTGTGGGGGCTGGCCATAACCCCTTGGTCACACCTCCTGGTTAGTCCATCCCTGAAAACATACTATTGGCTGGAAGGAATAGGGGAGGGGAGCTAAGGAATGGTCAATATTGAGAGCTAGAAGCTTAACTTGTGGCTAGCGCCTGGGTGTAGGTGAGATGAGTCATCGGGCCAAGGCCACTGTCTTCTTGATGGTCTTAGCTGGGTCCTTGATGGGCGAGTGATTAGTTGCTAAGCAACTATGAATAGAGTTTTGCAGGTATGTGGGGGGAGGAAAGGGGTCTGCATGCGTACTTTGGAGAGGTCTCCTAATGGCGTTTTGGAGTCCTTTGTCCTCATGCTCTGGCATGGCATGGTTTTAGGTGCTTTGTGCATACTGTGGAACTGATTCAATCACCATCAGATGAGAGGGCTGGCAACCTTGGATGGCCACTGGAGTAGCAGTGAAGAAAGGAATGTGTCCTTCTCTCAGGGTCCAGTCTCAACTGGCCTCATAGTGGGTCACCATGCTTTACAGTTCCTTAAGCATACTTTGCACAGTCCATACTTTATTACAGTTCATAAAAGGTATGAAAAAGCCTTGCAGGGCAATTTAACTACTAACAGTGCCTTGAGATCATAGGAGGCAGGATGGGACAAAAACTTCACAACAATTAACCAGCTTCCCTATAGTGAATGAAACACTATGGTCCATGTAGACTGTTTCAATATTATCTATTCTAACTAGCAGCATTAGTCCAAAGCCCCTGGCAGAAGTCCTTTCCAGCTCAGCTACCTGATATCCCTTCTATCTGGTTCCACACCACAGCTAGGGTGCCAAGGTCTCCCACTATAGCAGTAGACCTCCTGCCCTGGAGCCCTGCTGCTCACCACCACTTGGTAGAATGGCAAAGGAAAATGGGGGAGGGAGACAGGAGGTGCAATGATGCTATGATGTCACTTCCTGTGTGAACCCAGAAGTGATGTCAGCACATTAGTGTTGACACTCTAGGATTCCACCAAAACTCCATGGGTTGACACCTATTTTTCATGTCCTCATCCCCTATAATTCCTGCTGCTTGCCAGCCTTTGGGTGGTTTCCAAACTAAACTGGGAATTTTTGATGATTCCCCCTTCCTACTGCAGAGCTCTCTCATGCCATCCTTTAGGATACCCTATGAATAGCGCTTCATGGAGATCAGTGGGCCACTGTGGAAAGGGGGGGAGAGGAACGTTCTGTTTCACCAATGGAAAATTTAGTCAGGATTCAACCCCTTTTTTGCTGCTCACTTGTTCCTTGTTTGAATTCTTCTGCAAGCAGGATTGAAATGGGGACTCCACCCAGCATTTAATAAAATGTGATATTCCCCATTAAAAAAAAACACACCCTTTCTTGCTATATAGGTCCTTGGAAGTAAATCAGCCAAGGTCCTGCTTCTCCAATCATTTCCCTTTGTTCCTTTGTATTCAGGCTTATTAATTACTGTTTTCTCAGGGCTTGCTGGTTCTCTCCTGGCACTCATGAATAAATATTTGATTATCAGCTTGTTGGAATGGGGAAGGCAGGCTTGAGTATTATTTTTGAAAATTGTATTGTTGTTACAAAATAATGATCATTTTTTTTTTAAAAAAGCAGTGACTTGGCTTGCTGCAAATTTGTCCATGTGTGTGTGTTTCAAAAACTACATTCTTAAGCTTCCTTCGTTCCCAGGAGAAGATAACCAAGAATTTATTGATGAATGCCAGCAGAGCAAAAGGAAGCATGGAGAAAGCAGGAAATAAATTAAGCACACTGGAAGAAGAATCAACAACTTTTAAGAAATGGGCAGTAACCCTGGAAAGGCAGACTAGTTCTTTGACTGTCCACCAAGTAGAGATGAGTGCTGCAATAATGGTTGTCTGGAGAAAAAAATGTCCTTTTCCTTTAATGGAGGCTTAATGGAATGTTTTTTGTTTCCATGCCACAGAATGCTTCGGCTACTCCTATGCAAATATTAAGCCTCTGTTAAAGGGACAGGATGCTTTTCTCCCAGCTTGTTGGCAATCCTAGCTGCAATTGCATTTAAAGCAGAAAAACAGCCAGAAATGGGATCTTAGTAGAGAGCCGGAGGGCAGCCATCAGTCACATTGTGATGTCACAATGTCATTTCCAGGAAAACCCAGCAGTGACATCACGCCTTTCTATGAAGCTCCATGGTTTTACTGTAGGGTTTCCGATGATAAGAGAGGTGTGATGTCGCTTCTGGGTTTTCCATGGAACTGATGTCATATGTCAGCTCAACAGTCATTTTAATTTTTTGTTCTTATGGCAGGAAACAGGAATTAGGGGCAGGGTATCTTCCCTTCTCACTATGGGGCTGGCAACCCTGGATCTTAGAGGCAGAACCCCCCCCAAAAATACTGGGTCATAACAGACTAAGCACAATATTTCCTGGATGGTTTGTAAAAGAAGAAGAAGAAGAAGAGTTTGGATTTATACCCCGCCCTTCAGTGCCCAAAGGCGTCTCAGAGCGGCTTACAAACTCCTTTCCCTTCCCCTCCCCACAACAGACACCCTGCGAGAAACTGTCCTTGAGAGAACAGCTGTGCCAGAGCTTGTGACTGACCCAAGGTCACATCAGCAGGTGCAAGTGGAGGAGTGGGGAATCAAACCCGGTTCTCCCAGATAAGAGTCCGCGCACTTAACCACTACACCAAACTGATTGAGCAATCCATAGTAATGGCAAATTAAAAAGCTAGTATAGAACCATCATAAGAGTCACTTACCCTTGGATTTGAGGAATGGATTATGTTGTAGAATTAAGGCCACAGAATGGATTTCAGCTGGAAAAGGGTACAGACTGGACTCTTGAATATTCTGACCTGTCAGGCACCACTAGTCCTGCCTGGAGATCTCGAATCCCTTGCACATGCCGGTGACACCATTCATATAGATTTTATTCTTTAGGTTGGGGCCACGGTTTAGTAGTGAGGCCATAGCTCAATATCTGCTGAAGTGCTCCGGTTCAGTCCCTAGCGCCTTCAGTTAAAAGGATCAGGTAACAGACGCAGGTTTGCATCCCTACTCTGCTATGGAAGCTTTCTAGGTGACCTTGTGCCAGTCAGACACACTCAGCCTAACCTTCCTCATAAGGCTGATGTGAGGATAAAATGGAGAGGAGACTCCATTAAATTAGACTGTGTGAAAGTCCCACATGCGGCTCCTGAGCTGCAGTTTGGCCACCCCTGGTATAAGCCATTACAGATCCCCATTGGGGAGAAAGGTGGGGTATAAATGTAGTACGTAAATAAATAAATGATAATTGTTGTAGAAGACCTCTGTCTGAGATCCTGGAGAGCCACTGCCAATCTGAGTAGATTGTATTTACCTGGATGGTCCAATGGTCTACTTCAGTATAAGACAACTTCACATGTTTATGTGTTTAGCTGATGTAGGTTGTAGAACTTTTTGGGGCCCAACATTGGTGGTGGTGGTGGTTGTTTTTAGAAGAGGGTATTTGTGGTCCTGGCCCTACCATTGCCAGTGGCATTTTGGGTAAGGTCTGGAAGGCATTTACTTTGACAGATGAGGACTTTCACAATTGTTGAAACAAAAAAAAAATCCTTCCATATAGAAAACTACAGCAGTGAAAATGCTAGGATAGACCTTTTCCCTTGATATCCAGGTCTCTCTTTTTCTGGCTTGGCATTCTGCACCTTTCCCTCATGTGAACTATTCTATCAGCCCATTATTAAGCTAAGATAGCAGTGCCATCCTAAACAGAGTTATAGCCTGCTAAGCTCATTGCCTGCAACGGATTTAGAAGGGTGCAACTGTTTAGGATTGCACTGTAAAGTTTGCAGAATCCTCACTTGTAGGAAGAAATAATTGTATAGTTTTAATGCCAAAAATTACGAGAAGGCTAAGGCAATTAAGGGAATAGGGGTCTTCCATACGGGGTTACCATCCTTGAGTTCAACCCCACCCCCACTTCTCCACATTAACATGGTAAATTTGTGCACCTCTGGGGATTTCCCTGGCTTTTCTCCAGTCTTTTTCAAATCTGCTTTGCTCTGAAGTTTTGGGAAAGATCTTGGTAAAACCTGCATGACTCCTGTGTGCGTGGGTAAATATAGATTTTCTGGCCCACATGGCAGTCATCCCCGCCCCAATCTTTTAATTTTTTTAAATAGGCACTAGAATATCATTATATTGATATGCTGTTGTTCTGATAGCTGTAGCAGACTCTCTGAATTCCCAGATTTCATTTTTTAAAAAGTCTCCAGCCTTCTCCCCTGCAGAGATACAAGGGAAAACCCACATTGCTAGCAGAAGAAGTAGGAAGGAGGAACTGAATTCTTCCCTTGGCACTGTTTCCTGACTGAAACAGTTATCTCTACCTGTTCCTGGGCTTCTCCTGCAGACCTCCAAGTCCAACGCCAATTCTTATGCCGTTCATGGGGGAGAGGTCCTCCAGGAGAAGTTTTGGTAGGAGCCAAGCCAGTGAGTCCACATGCATTTTCACAATGGTCAAACTGTCTTCCCTCTAGACCAGAAGCTTAAAAAGCCCTGTCACTTGCACAATAGTCTCAATGTGAATCGGCCTTCTTTGCACCTGGTAAATGAATTTTAAAACATCACACTGGTAACTCTGTACATGGAACTCTCGAAGTATTGTATAGTTAAACCTTTACAGCTTGAAGCTGAGTAGACTTGGCCATTGTTTGCATGTAAAACTAGGTGAGTTAATTCAATATTTCTATCAACAAAGGCATTGGTACTGTCTAGAATAAAGATGAAACAAGTTTGGTGGATTCTGGAAAGTTTCTTATTATGTCCATGGATGGTTAATCTAAAATTTAATAATATTCAAGGGTTGTTACTGAGAAAAATGATCTACTACTTTCCAGTAGTTATTTGGCTTTAGAAGGCACTTCTGAATTAGAAGAAAATTGGCCATCATCGCATATTACTTTAGTCTGTCTGATGTACTGGTTTTGTTTCTGGCAATAAGTAATATGTTGCAATATGTTATGACAGATAACGATGTTCTTCCCATCTCAGATATTGAATGCTAAGCTGTAATACCTTGCACCAATGAAAGAGTTTCTATGCCAGCATATTAGGCCCTTGCTTCATTTTAATGGTGAGTTATGAACTGTCATGAAACATATTTGGGCGCAATAACTTTCAGTCAACAAGTATAGAGGCATAAATGAAAGCACATGTTGTCATTGCTTGGGAGGCTGCTCTTCTACTCCACCAAGAAGCCATTACACTGCAGGACTCTTTCTTGTGTATTTTTAAAAATATAATTACACACTTCTTTCTAGCTTCAAAAGCATTTCTATAGTGAATCGATCCAACTGAATCATAGCAACGAACCATTATGGTGAACAATATTTATTTGCAAGTGTCACATTGGGGTGCCTAATTTGTCCCCAAGAGAGTAGTTTTCTGCTCAGACGGCAAAACGTGGCACTAAAATTCCTTGATTGATGCTGATTATCAGATTAAATGGCTTAGCTCTGGGGACAAAAGTTATAAATTACAGCCACCCTGGAGTCGTGATTGGCGACTGGAGATCTTTCCAAGTGCCAGCGGTTTTTTAATGAGATCATATATTTTCAAGTCTCTATGGTATATCAACTTTTTTGAAGCTTATCGAAACAGTGTTTAAAATAACACTGCCTCAGCTTTTAGGAAAGTCAGATACGTTCTTGATTTACTCAGTCAAACATTGGAGGGAAAAAATCCCTCACAAAACTAAAGATTTGTGTGACAACAGGTGTTTGGCCTTCTGTGGCATAAATGCAGTACTTACTACATAACGTTCAGTTTTATGTACATTGCATTTCAGAATTGCTCAAACAGGGCTTTAAAAAGAAGAAGAAGGTTTTTATACCCTGCTTTTTTCCACCTTAAGGAGTCTTAAAGCAACTTACAATCACATCCCCTTTCTCTCTCCACAACAGGCACCTTGTGAAGTATGTGGGGCTGAGAGAGTTCTGAGAGGACTGTGACTGGCCCAAGGTCACCCAGCAGACTTCATGTGGAGGACTGGGGAATCATATCTGGTTCTCCAGATTAGACTCCACCA
The DNA here is from genome assembly GCA_029375565.1 of Gekko gecko. NCBI lineage: Eukaryota > Metazoa > Chordata > Lepidosauria > Squamata > Gekkonidae > Gekko > Gekko gecko. The sequence goes on from JAPDNY010000008.1 coordinate 119,122,254, forward strand.
CTCTTCACTACTACACCAACCTGGTTCCTAAAGTATGCTTTAAAGGTGCATTCTGGTTGCACTTCTGAGTGGCCTACGTTATCAAGTGCTTGTTTATAACCAAAGTGTAGGAGAGGGTACTAAATGAGTGTTTTATAGAAGTGACCAGAACAGACTGATCTGTTTACAGGAATTGTCAGTAGTCCTTTTCAGACATTCTAGATGTGTAGAATGAATGCATGTGGAATGTTAGTGGCAAGTTGTACTTTGAAATATGGGAATTCACTGAAACCTTAGGAATGTATGTCTGAGCTTTTGTGGGGGAAAGATATCTTCTTCCTTGGCCAGATTTAATGTTCTTCCTTCTGCTCTTCTCTCTGGCAGATTCCAGGGGATCCCCTATTCAAGCAGGTGCTGTCCTTGTATGAAGGACTGTGTTGAAACTGTTCCCCATGTTTTTCTTCAATGTCCCTTTTATTTGACACATCACCAGGCTCTTCTGTACCCTATATTAGTTCAATTTTCAGAGATTCCTGATGATTTTAAAGTTCTTTTTTTGCTTGATAATCCAAGTACGGAAATAACTGAAATAGTAGCAAGGTTTCTTCTTAGTGCTATGTCTATACATCCTGATAAGTAATATTAACCACTAGGTTTCTATGCTGTTTTTCTTCGTTGTAGCTCCAGTTTTATCCTGTATGGATTTGTATTTTCTGATCTGTATTTAATTTGATCTCCTATCGTATGTATATACATATGCCAATAAAGGCTTGCCAAAGTAAAGTAAAGAAAGGGATCTTCTTTGGTTCCTCTGCTCTATGGCTGTGGTTACACAGTTTGTGTTGATATCATTGTAGTACCTTTGCAGATTTAAAGAGCATGATCAGACAGCAACATCTGCCTTCTGTGCCCCAGTCATTGCCACTCTGTTCTGTCCTGCTTTGGAAGCAGAATAATCAGGCACTGGGAAAAGTCTGGTGTTTATGGATATCAGCGCTTTCATCCCAAATTTCTGGATGTCTGAACTCCCCTGGTGTGAGCTCACTCAACCTGGTTGGGAAGTCTGGTCGCTGTGTTCTGTTTTTGCTCCTTGTTTTTTTTAAAGTCAGTTAGCAATGTGCACATAACCACATATTCGTGCACACCAGCAAGCTTTCAGCTGTTCTCTGAGGTGAGAAGCAGGGGGGCGGGGAGGGAAAGGCAGGCTGAGAAGCCTCCTTTGTCTTTTTTCATGCCGGTTCCTCTATCTACAGCTTTGCAGCACACAGGGTGGGGAAGGCGTTAATTGAAAAGATGAGTTCTTTCAGAGGGGAAGGCAGCCTACTCCAGCTGTCAGAACAGAGTGGTGGTTCGAATAAGTGGTTATGCATATATGCAAAACACAAATTTTAAAAAAGAAGCCACCCGACCACCTAGTCCATGGTTGCAGCAATAATCTAAATGGTCGACCATGGGGCGAGCATGCAGTGAAGTTGGTTCAGGGTGGGATGTATGATTAAATCTCTCAGTTACAAACTGCAATGGAGTACTTAGAGGCAGGGCCAGACTGTGCGAACTCTGCAGTCTGACCACAGCCAATATCCCACTCCATATGCTATTCTCCCCTTGAGGGGTCTAGGACTGCCAGCCTCCAGTTGGGGCTTGGGGATTTCTTGGAATTACAATAGATTTTCAGACAACAGAGATCAGTTTCCCCAAAGAAAATGGCTGCTTTGGAGAGTGGGCTGTATTGCAATATACCACAATGAGGTCCTTCCTCTCTCCACATCCTGCCTTCCCCAGGCTCTGCCCCTAGATCTCCAGGAATTTACCAACATGCAGCTGGCAACCCTTGTGGGGCCCAGATGCATGCTGTTATTTGCAAACATGCATCTTGAAGCCATGGGTGCGGAGCAGGCACTGAAGTGGAGGATTATCCAGCCAAAGCTGCTGTGAAGGCGTGCTGTAAACCATTTTTACACAGCTTCAGCATTATTCCAGGTACAATGAAGCTGGGACAGACCCACAGCATGGATTAATGCAATCGTTGCTTTATTGACCTTTGCCATCAATACTAAATTGCAGGCATCATGGAAGGTTAGTACTGTGTGGAGGATCATCTGCTTCTTTTCTCTGGTCTGTTAACGGCAGTGCACTGCAATAGCTGACTTCTTTGTTGCATCCCATTTACAGCTCTGAAAGGGAAGAAGGGACTAGCCCATGGGCAGGATCATGGTTACTAACTTCCTTATTCAATGCATTCAATGCTAGGAGCATTTGGAATGTTGAGTGTGCGGTACACAGTATTTCAGTAATTTGCTCATGGTGATTTGGTTCTGGCATGACTGCTGCAGCCTTCATTGTAGCCAAATTCTACTTTGTTATTTTGGAGGCGTGGATCTCACCCAGGGTTAGATTAAGATGTCTTGAGCCTTAAACTATGTCATATTTTAAAGGTTCCATAACAAATGGTAATTTAGTTAATTTTTAGTGGGGGTTTTTTGTTTTGTTTTTTTTGCATTTAAAGGCCCCTCATTTGTCAGAGTTCCTATAACTCTGATCTTGGTTCACTGAAGGGCATTGCACTATAAAGGCATGGCTCTAGCTTTCCAGTTGTTCAAGTCTGTTTGCAGGATGGTTACGTTTTGTGAATGGAAAGATCAGCAATCAAAGATACTGATGACCCCGGGGTTTCTATTTCATGAATCTTGATAAGATTACATAAACCTGACTTTCTTTCTAGGTACTAATAGAAGCACAGTCTAATGGCATCAGGGGATCCGACCTGAACCGCTAGGGGAAAGAGAGGTATTCCCTGATGACTTTCTTTTTACTTCATTTGTACCCTTCTTTTCTTCCACTGGGGACCTCAAGGGGCTTACATGGTTCTCCTCCTCTCCATTTTATCCTCACAACAACCCTGGCCCAGGTTAGGCTGAGAGTATGACTGGCCCGAGGTCACCCAATCAGCTTTCGTGGCATGAGTGCGGATCCAAACCTGGGATTCCCAGATCCTCATCTGACATTCTCTGTTTTTAAATACATTTTTATTCAGTAAAAAGAAAGTTGGATACAAAGCTTTATTAATAAATCTTGAGTTATATAAACAAATCATATCAACGTCATTAAATTCAGTCCACCATCCTAATCAAAATAACATCCCATGTATCAAACTGACCTAACTTTACTATGTAACACAGAGTCGTTTACTCAACTGTACACATCCCTTTCGTTTCTCCAACCACGCCTCTTTATATATGTTCTTTTTCCAGTTAGGGTTGCCAGTCTCAAGTGGTGGCTGGAAATGTCTTGAAATTACAACGGGTCGCCAGGTAAAAGAGATCAGTTCCCCTGGAGAAAATGGCTGTTTTGGAAGGTGGATTCTATGGCAGCATAGCCCACTGAGGTCTCTTCCTCTCCCCAAACCCCACCCTCCCCAGGCTCCACCCCCAAAATGTCCAGGAAGTTCACAGTTCAGAGCTGGCAACCCTAAGTGTCTACCTAGGCTGAGATTCTAACCAGTACACCACACTGGCTTAAGTAGAGAAGCAGCAAGTGGTTGCTGGGTCCTTTCTCATCACTGTGGGCATGGGGGGATTGTGTTTATGCCTGGTGGGAGTGTCATGGGACAAAGAGGTATCTGATACCTGAAAATAACCTTTAATGGGGGCTTAAATCTGGGACTTTCTACATTCAGAGCAGACTTTCTGAGCCACAGCCCTGGAAGATCTGGGAGATGCTGGGAGATAGCCTCTTCTGGTTTCTTCCATAGCCTGTTCTGTAGAAAGTCTGGGATTAAATATTTCCAAAGCATCCATTAGAAAAGTAAACTAAATATTGCTTTTTTGTTGTGAGCCACAAGAGTTTAATAATTTGGTGAAATCCTAACTGCATGGCTCTTAAAGCCAAAAATGACCATGTAGGGTTTAAAAGCGTAGCAATGGATATACGCCTCTAGGGCTTCAAAACTCCTGTGCTAGCTTCGTTCAGAGTGTTGGTTTCTTATTGTTTTAATATTTAAAATGCTGGGCCTTGATCTTTGTGGCATCGTGAAAGGTGCTGATTAAGCTGTTTAGAGTGTTCATACTGCTCAGCTGCGGTGGGAGGGGGGGAGGAGATAAACTTGCAAAATGAGTGTATTGTGCAACTACTTCTCTGTCGCTGGCTGCATTCCTGTTTAAGCAATGCACTCTTTTCTCCCTTCTCCCCCAGCCCCATACCATTGCTACAAAAGTGAGAAATCCTCTGTATGGGAAAGGTATCTTTTAAAAAAATCCCTATAAGGGCTGAAAACATTACAGCTACATAAGACCATAAGAGAAACCAATGTTGGATCAGGCCAGTGGCCCATCCACATCAACACTCTGTCACACAGTGGCCAAAAATACCAGGTGCCATCAGGAGGTGCAGGGCCAGGACACTAGAAGCCCTCCCACTGTTGCCCCCCCCCAAGCACCAAGAATACAGAGCATCACTTGCCCCAGACTGAGAGTTCCTATCTATACCTTGTGGCTAATAGCTGCTGATGGACCTCTGCTCCATATATTTATCCATATACATCAGAATTTACATATATCAGAATTCTTCAGCCAACAAAAACTTCTCCAAGGAACTCCTGTATCTTCTCCTTTTGGGGTTCTACCTCTTTAAGTCTGTGGGCAGAAAAGCACCTCGGGGAAACCACTTGGACAAACAGCAGAAGAGTAAGGGTTGAGCAGGCCCTCCCCCATCAGCACTTGGTTCCCAGGGTTGGCTTTCATTATAATACTTTCAGTACCTTCATAAATTGCTGAGTACTTCCAGTGAATAAGAGTGTACTATAGGCTTGATCCCTGTGAACCTCCCACACATAAATATTAAAAAGAACACCTTCCCTAGGGTTGCCAGCTCTCCACTGGAGAATTCCTGGACATTTGGGGGTGGTGCCTGGGGAAGGCAGAGTTTAGGGAGGAGAGGGAGCTCAGCAGGGATGTGGTGGTGGCATAGAGTCTATCTGTCAAAGCTGAAGTCTGGAGATCAGTTGTAATCCTGGGAAAACTCCCAGATCCACCTGGAGACTGGCAACCTACTTCCTATAGAAAACAGGAACGCGTCTAGTCTAATGTTTTCCCTCAACGCCCCCCCTCCCAAATATATGAATATGCAGCTCTGGCCCAAAGTGGTATGATCCAGGAACAGTTTTAACTGTTCATGTTGCCTTTGGTACCAAAGTATGGGGATACATAATGTTTTAAGGCCCTCAGTGTGAAGTAAAGGAGAAGGAAGAATGTGCCTTCGAGTCACAATCAACTCATGGCAATCGCATCCGTAGGCTTTCCTGGCAAGAAATGAGCAGAAGTGGTTTGCCACATTGCCTTCCACTGCACAGAGACCCATCCAAGTAGTAACCATGATCAACTGTACTCGGCTTCCAAGTTCTGATACCCTCAGACTAAGCTGGACTGTTTACAATTCCAAATTCTGGATGAATGCCCATTTCCTCTTTGCTTTTCATTGTAAAATGTGAGGGTGGATTGTGAAGTGGAGGCTACCTCCATCTTGTCTTCTGTGGTTCTGGAAGCATTTTCTGTGTTTATTCCGCTGTGACCTGCCAGGGAATTATTTTAGTTGCATAAATATAAAAAGGCAAATGTGTAAGATTACAGGAATGGGAAACAAATATTATTTATTATTGTAATGAATTATAGTAATTGTGCCCGGCAAGATGCAGCAACTTAAAGGAAATTAATTTAACCTTTAAATATGAACAAGCAATAAGCTTGCACCAGGATTATTACTTGGGTTAAATCTGGTGCAAGCATTAACCACTTATTACAAATGTACAAAAACAAAACAAAGTCTATATATAAAACGGATTTTGCCTTCTTTCTGTACAAATGGATTCTGTTTTAGCTTGCACGTGCATGGACGCATGCACACACACCAAATGGATGCTTTGTCCATTACTGAAGGCTGATTCTTGCTGCCTGAAGAATACTCAGTAGAAGTTCTACTGAAAGATGGCAGTCTTAATTTTTCCAGATGCGGGGCCATGTTTGTAGCAGCAAAATAAAACAGGAGTCCAATGGTGCTTTAGAGATTTATTCCAGCATAATCTTTACTGGGTCAAAGTTTACTTCATCAGGTGCACAAAATATACCTCCATAAGGCCAATTAATATATACTAAAGCAGAAAAGTGTGGTGGAAATGTCTCTTTGTTGGATAAATGGATCAGTCCCTACGCAAAAGAAGAAATGGACACATATCTCGTACCCTACCACAAATTTTGTTAGTCTTTAACGTGCTACTGGACTCTTTTCTACTGCTACAGACACACTAACATGGCTACCCATCTTGGACACATATCTGACATTAAAAATCACAACAGTCAGAAACCAGTGGGTGAAAGTTTAATTTATTTAAATTTCATTTATTTAAAATATTTATTTCCTCCTTTTCTCCCGATTGACAGGACTCATGATTTATATGTATGCATGTGGTGTCACATCTGACTTACAGTGACCACAGTGAGGGGTGTTCAAAGCAAGTGAGAAGCAGAGATGGTCTGCCATTGCCTTCCTTTACAGGGTCTTCTTCGGCGGTCTCCCATCCAAGTGCCCCTGCGTAGCTTCTGAGATCTGACAAGAGTGGGCTATACCATGCTGCTTTCCCCCCAATTTCATAAATGTAAAAATAAATACAAGACTGCATCAACAGAAAATACAGATAAACTGCTTTTTTCAAAGTAAATGGCAAAGTAAAAACAATTAAAACAATAAAACGAGTGAGGAAACAACTACAAGATCACCCTTGAAATAGCAGCAACAGTAGTCTCTCTCTCATATGGAACTGGGGTCTGTCCAAAAAACAGAAGATACCCTCCCCTGTGCTATTCAGTCTGCTTTCCAGTAAGTATAATACCTGCCCCAGAGAGGGTAGAAAACTAGCTTTTCACCAACTGGTTGGGCCTAAGATGAGAAATTCACTGGCTGTCATTAACATCTCCCCATCAAAAGGTCCTGGAGCCAGCCTTCCCTTTATGAAGGCAAAGAGATATGAGGATTCTGTCCTTTTCCCTATCTTAACATAATAAAATAATCTGTTCCCTAACCTGAACAGAGCAGGCTCAATCTCATCACATCTCAGAAGCTAAGGAGGGTCAGCCCTGATCAGTATCTGGATGGGAGATCACCAAGGAATACCAGCAGGGGTCTTTTCGTAGAAGAACAGCTGCAGGAGCTCATTAGCATATGGTATGCTAATGAGCTATTAGGCTATTAGCATATGCCACGCCCCCTGACATCACCGGAAGTGAAGTAAGAAGGGGAAGCAAAAGGGGGAGGCATCTTCAAAAGCCTCCCCTTCCCTTCCCCAGCTGGCCTGGGTGGGGGAGCTAAGAGAGAAGGGGTTTAAAGTTTAAACTCCTTCTCATGAGAGTTGGGCCACAGAAGGAGGAACAGTCTCTGATCTGGCAGAGACTGACCAAGAGAGAGATCTTGGAGTCGTAGTGGATAACTCGCTGAAAATGTCTACACAATGTGTAGCTGCAATAAAGAAGGCCAACGCTATGCTGGGGATTATTAGGAAGGGAATTGATAACAAATCAGCCAGTATCATCATGCCCCTGTATAAATCATTGGTGCGACCTCATTTGGAATACTGTGTACAGTTCTGGTCACCACATCTCAAAAAGGATATTATAGCATTGGAAAAAGTGCAGAGAAGGGCAACTAGAATGATACAAGGGTTGGAACACCTTCCCTATGAAGAAAGGTTAAAATGCTTGGGGCTCTTTAGCTTGGAGAAACGACGGCTGAGGGGTGACATGATCGAGGTTTATAAGATTATGAATGGGATTGAGCAGGTTGAGAAAGAAGTACTTTTCTCCCTTTCTCACAATACAAGAACTCGTGGGCACTCTATGAAATTGCTGAGCAGTCGGGTTAGAACAGATAAAAGGAAATACTTCTTCACCCAAAGAGTGATTAACATATGGAATTCACTGCCACAGGAGGTCGTGGCAGCTGCAAGCATGAACAGTTTCAAGAGGAAATTAGATAAACATATGGAGCAGAAGTCCACCAGTGGCTATTAGCCACGGGGTATAGAATGAGAACTCTCAGTCTGGGGCAGGTGATGCACTCTATTCTTGGTGCTGGAGGGGGCAGCAGTGGGAGGGCTTCTGGTGCCCTGGCCCCACTGCTGGACCTCCTGATGGCACCTGGTATATTTTGGCCGCTGTGTGACAGAGTGTTGGACTAGATGGGCCATTGGCCTGATTCAACATTGGCTTCTCTTATGTTCTTATGTTCTTATGTTCTTATGAAAGAGGGAAGGAAAGAGAGAGAGTAGAGAGAAGGAAAGAAGGAGGGAAAGAGGGAAAGAAAGAGAGGGAAGAAGGAGGGAAAGAAGGAAAGAAAGAGAGAAGAGAAGAATGAGGGAAAGAGGAAAAAGAAAGAAGGAAAGGAGGGAATGAAAGAAATTCAGTGGCAATTCAGCCCCATTATACCCTATGGGCCATTGAAGTCAATGGTGAAAACATAGGGTATATTCTGGGGAGCTGGAGGAGAGGGTTTGAGGAGAGGCTCCAAGATCACAGGATAGCTGATGGAGCCTCTCCCCAAGATACCCACCAAGTTTCAAGAACATTGGACCAGGGGTCCAATTCTATGGGCCCCAAACAGGTTGCCCCATTTCCTCCATTGTTCTCTATGGTGGGAAAAAAAGTTATTTTTTCCCACCATAGAGAACAATGGAGGAATAGGGGCAACCTGTTTAGAGGCCCATAGAATTGGACCCCTGTTCCAATGTTCTTGAAACATGGTGGGTATCTTGGGGAGAGGCTCCATCAGCTATCCTGTGAGTTTGAGCCTCTCCTCAAACCCCCTCCAGCCCCTAGAATATACCCTATGTTTTCACCATTGACTTCAATGGCCCATAGGATATAATGGAGCTGAAATTGACATTCGGCTGCCTGAAAGACTCTCCGGGACGCCGGCTGGTGGCGGGGCTTGGCTCCTGAGCTCCCGGAGCTGTGCTCCGGTGCGCTCCCCCCCGAAAAGACCCCTGAATACCAGGGTTGCTACACAGAGGCAGGCAGTGGCAAGCCACCTCTGAATGCCTCTTGCCTTGAAAACCCTACAGGGTTGCCATAAGCCCACTGTGACTTGATGGCAAAAAGAGGCAGTCTGTAGCTTTGGAAATGGGAGTTATCAATATGCTGATGACATCCACCAATACAAATCTTTAACTAAGCCTTCAGATGCTGGTTCTTTGGTCCCTGAGTGTTGATGAGGTGGTCAAGAAACAAACAAACTATAGCTGAATCCAGGCAAATTAGTTGGAAGAGAGCAGGGGCTTTCACTGCCCATGTATCTGCCTTTACAGAAGGGGAAGCAGGTTGGTGCCATTGCTAGAACTACTCTTTCCAATTACATCTGACCCTTTTTGGGTACAGCTGACCTGACTTGGGTACATTGGATACATGCCACTGTATAGCCTCAAGACTAAATTACTGCAATGACTTCTGTGTGGGGCTGTCAATGAAGTTTGCTTGGAAACTACTTTGAGCTTATTTGGGAAAAGCAGTATATAAATGTATTAAATGAATGAATAATAAAATTGTAGAATCATAGAATCATAGAATCACAGAGTTGGGAGGGGCCATACAGGCCATCTCGTCCAACCCCCTGCTCAGTGCAAGATTAGCCTAGAACATCCCTGACAGGTGTTTGTCCAGCCGCTGCTTCAAGACTGCCAGTGTGGGGGAGCTCACCACCTCCCTAGGCAGCTGATTCCACTGTTACACAACTCTTACTGTAAAATTTTTTTTCCTAATATCCAGCTGGTACCTTCCTGTCCTTAATTTAAATCCATTCTTGCGAGTCCTGTCCTCTGCTGCCAACAGGAACAGTTCCCTGCCATCCTCTAAGTGACAGCCCTTCAAAGACTTCAAGAGAGCAATCATGTCCCCCTCAACCTCCTCTTCTCCATACTGAACATTCCCAAGTCCCTCAGTCTTTCCTCACAGGGCTTGGTCTCCAGGCCCCCAATTAACCTCATCACTCTCCTTTGCACCTGCTCCATTCTGTCCACATCCTTTTTGAAGTGAAGCCTCCAGAACTGCACACAATACTCCAGGTATGGCCTGACCAATGCAGTGTATAGTGGGACTATGACATTTTGCAATAAGTACAGTGAAAAAAATGACAAATCACAAAAGCTTAGAAGCTCTCACAGAATAAGAAAAAAAGTTTACTGTCCCTTTTCAAAGGAAGCCAAAGTCTAGTGCAGGAGGCAGGAGATAGGGTTGAATCACTAGATATTAATTCCTAGGAAGGGTTAGAATGGGTATCTCAGTTGATTGACTCAAGTGGTACTAGAAAATATTAAAACTCAAGGGCATCCAATGAAGTTGTGATTAAAATGTGAAATTCGCTGCCAGAAGATGTAGTGATGGCCATGGGCATAAACAGCTTTAAAAGGGGATTAATCAGATTCATGGAGGAGAGGTCTATCAGTGGCCACTCACCTGTCAGGTTTAAAATCAAGTAGATCCAAGCATTCTTTGATTAAGAAGGGCTTTATTGGAATACAGTGCTAAAACCCACAGTGAAGGGTCATTTTCAGGAATGGCGGGAGAAGCGGCTCAAGCAAGGTTATAGTGTGATGCAAAATGCTACTAGCAAATGAACTGTAAGCGCGCGCGGGAAACTCCCGGTGGGAGAGTTACTTAATGGGCCGGAGACGACTCCCTCCTCCCCTCATCTTCACAGGACTGGAAAATTCTCATAAGCTCAAGAATAGCCCAAAGCCCACATTCAAGGCCACTGTGATAAGACTGAGCGGCAGAGAAGAAGCTCCCACGTTACTGCCAGCATACCTACGCAAGCACAATGCAGGGACAAGATAGGGAACACAGAACAATGGACTCAGTGTAAAATAGCAAACAGACGTTTCTGACATTGCCATGGTGACAAATGAGAACCTCCACATTCTGAGTCACTAAGCCTCTGAATATAGGAGTCAACATCAGGGGGAAGGCCTCAGCCTCTATGCCCTGTTGTTGGCCTTTCGGAATAACTGGATGGCCAATGTGTAAAGCAGGATGAGTGGACCATCAGTGTGATTCAGCAGGGTTCTTCATATGTTATCACGGCGTTTCAAAATAAATTTTCTGTGGCTGAGACAAATGGGGGGGAAAAACCTTTCAATAACAGGAGCTGATGTCCTTTGGCTTCCATTTTAAGTTTTGGTTGATCTCTTGACCTGGAAGCAATTTTGAACTGTTAAGAGTATGGTTGAGAACTGATGATACCATTGTTAGAGGTGTTTGAAAGCTATAAGTTTCTTTAACCCAAGGGAGATTTCTTTTGAGATCTTCAAGACAAGAAATGTCTCATTGTGCTTTGATATAAGGGGGAGGGGGAGTTCTCTTCTCAGGCCGAATGCCAGGAAACAGATTCTACCTCACAAATGAAATGATGCTAGTAAAAGACATTTGTTAGGAACTAGAACAAAAAAATGACTTGGGCAAGGCAGGCAAAATTGAAATGAAGGGCAGAGGAGCAGAGGGGAAGCAATTCCTCATCTTCTTCTGGTCTGCCTGCTTGCAGACTGGCGGAATTATATTTATATTGATTTGGTGAAGATGTCAGAAAGAACAAATAAACTGCTTCAGTGCAGTAAGTGAAGCATCTGATTATTTTGTGAAAGCTCTTTTGGTGCCCAGCAGGCTTGCCTTGTCGGTAGAGGAGCAACCATTTCTGTGTGCGATCCAAGAGGAAGTTGAGGGAGCCGATCATGCCAAATGTCATTTTGTCACCTTGACTGGAGTCTATAACCTCTGCCAATGAGCTGAACCTCAAGAAGTACTGTCACAGATTCCTTGCCAAAAGCAGGCCATTTGATCAGCATTAACGGTTGCTGATTCGTCTAGATTTTTTTTCATGGCCCCATGGGATTCCTAGTTTTCCACCGGCCTGGCATCGTTTAAGGACCCGAGTCCATGACCCTGGGGGAAGCTGATCTCTCCTACTGCATGAGTTCAAAAATAGGCACAAGGCAGAAGGAGATCAATCTCCACTACCACAGGAGTAATGGGCAGTTGCAAAATTGCTCTGCATGGCACTAGAGGCAGGTGCCAAGCCCTGAAGGAGAACTGAGCTGGTTTGAGGCTTGGCTCCCAAGAGACTGCAGCTGGCAAGAAGATATGTATGCTGCAAAGGTTACAAGGCTGGTGTCGCAGTTGAGAGTGTCCATGTATCTAGGAGACCGAGGTTTGAATCCACACTCATGACATAGAAATTCGCTGGGTGACCCTGGGCCATCCACACTCTTTCAGACCTACCTACCTCACAGGATAAAATGGAGGAGAGGAGAAAGGTGGAGTATAAAATAATTAACTAAGTAAATAATAAATTGAACAAACAGGAAGATGGATTGGGCCTGTTTCCGTTGCATAAAGAAAGCAGAAAACTGTATTCATATTTTGCCTTATATCTTCTGATCTAGAAGACCCTAGAGACTCGTGGCTGGATACTGTCATGTAATAGTAGATGAGAAGTTTTACTTAACACAGTTCTGTTTGTGCAAGTCATTGTGTCAGAACTAGATCAAGTCCTGAATTCCATTTCCAATCAGTGTAAGACTTTTGATGCAGTCATTACCGTCCAATTTGGAAGTGAGACTCATTCTGATCCAGAAAGGTCATTGTCGGGTGGAGAGGGTTTTTTTGGCTGAAATATGTCTTGTGCAAATGGAAATGCATGATGGACTACAGTCAAATTGACTTAGCTTAATAGCTAGAGCTACTTGCAATGACTTCCTTGTAGTTTTGTGCAAGAAATGTTACATAGGATCCAACCCTTAGTTTGAATGCTAGAAACTTGAGTTAGCTAATGGGCCAGATGGGCATATGCAGATTCCTGGTAAAACCTAGCCAACCAGGCAATATGGTGACCCTATGAACACCCATCCAGGGCAGAGTTGTGCAGTGGTAGAGTTGTGCAGCTTCTTTTCTACACTAGAGCTCAAATTTTGCCCCAAGTGTGTTCTCAGCCCAGCCCAAATATTGGAGCTCAACTTTTAGCAATACTAGATAAGAGAGATTGTGATAGGGGAGAGCACACATGGTGAGGACCATTCTCATTCTCTTCCTAGGGACAAATCAAGGTAGGGGGAGGGAATGATGTTCAGAAAGCTCATAGTTGCCAGCCAGTCTTGGAGAACAAGAACACATGGTAAACATTAGAGAGTTTGAAGGGTTTGATGTCTTGAAAACAAAGTTTGATGCCTTGAAAACTAAGCATCAAATAAGGAACACTTGAATGGGATGCTAGTAACATATTGGGTGGGAAGGAGAAGAAGATTCATGTGAGCAGCCAAATGATCTGGTTTGAATTTCATGCACTGACAAAATTTACAAGTCAAAAATTGTTTGCTGATGATAACACACAAGAAACTAGAAATCATTTAGCCCCTCCCCAAGGAACATATGTTTATATATTTTAAGTATTCATCCATCTGTATGTTGGCTGGACCTGGAGCAACCAAGGGATACACCAGCATTTTGGAACCTTTCCTTTCGCACTTAAACAATACGAGTGGACCAAGCAACCAGATGGATTACGGCACATTGAGCCTTCTGCCTGCAGCCTCCCACGGCTTCATGGCCATGTAAGCAAATGATTCATTCTAAATTGAATTCTTACCAACCATAAAACTCACCTTACAGGTTGAATGTTGATGAGCTATAAAAACATTAACAAATATGACCTATTGCTTGTGCGTGGCATTTGCAACAGGGCTAGTATTTCTGTGGAAGGTGGCGGGTAGAGAAAGCAATTGTATATTTTGCTGGACCTTATTTTTGTTCAGCTGCTGCTTAGTTCTTGAGAAATAAGATAACGTACAGCTATATATTTTCAATTATGCAAATAGGCTTTCTTATACCAGCTTTGTTAATCTCTTGCTTAATTTTGACATAGTTTGGCTCTGTAATTATAAAGGTTGCTGACCTCTGCTTTAAGCTTTGAGGGAGGTTGCAGCTTAAAGGGGCTTTGCTCAGTTTAAACGTTCTCAGGGTGGGAAACGGTGGAGACACACTCCTTCTGAATCCTGTTATCTCTCCAGGGGCCCTTTCAAGTGGAACAGAGAGTGCCCCATCAGAGTCTGAAGGTCTGTGGAGTGAGGATGGGATGAGGATTGGCTTCAGGAATTCATACACCCTGAGAGGTCAGCTCTTTGAAGTTTATTCCAGGTGTCTCCATGTAATTCCTTGATACTGCTTGTTCCTTTCAACAGTTCTTCCCTTCCTAGCATGGCCTGCATTTAAGCAGAGATGAGACAATTTAATTATCTACCTCCTATAATTTCTGATTATTTTGTATCCATCTGTTACCTGGAAGCTGGAGACATCAGGTCTAATATAATTTCCTTTTTATGGTTCCTGCGTATTTGGATACCTCTTTAACTTTTAATGGGAAATGAAATGGGTGTGGGGTATGTCTCCAGCTTCATGTCACGATTCATGAAGGGTTGAACCACAATAGGCAGACCACAGTCTTGTCCAAGGCTTTCCAAGGGGACATGTCATGGCTTATGTCCTTCCATTTTTACTTTTTGTTCTTGTGGAACATGAAGTGTGGACCTTCTTCAAAAGGATCCAGTAGAACTGGGACAGTGTGGAGCAACAGGCTTCCCAAGAACTTACCTGTTGTGTCCTGGGATCAGAAGGCAGAGCTGGCGAAATACAGCCAAGCTTCGCTCTCTGAGAACAATAGGGACTAGGTTCCTGAGCTCGCCAGTAGTGAACCAATGGCAGCATTGGCGGGCGATTCAAACCCGCCAATAGGAATATAGGGCCGTCCCCCCTAACTGTATATAGTTGGCCTCCGGCCGTTACTGTGTGTTCTTGTCTTATGTGAAGTACGAATAAACGCGTCTTCTCTTATGTCGTCGTCCGAGTCATGAGGCCCGAAACCCAGTACTTTACAGTGGCAACGAAGGTGGGATTTCAACGCCTTCCGTGACTCCATGAGCGACGAAAAGGACACCGCTGAGTGCCGCATCGCTGACCCCGAGAGCAGCACCGCACCGCTCGCCGAGCATCGCATCGCTGACCCCGAGAGCAGCACCGCACCGCTCGCCCCGGCGCACGCCGTTCCAGACAGAACCATGGCCGCTTCCCATTCCCATGTAACACTGGAGCACTTCGACCCGTCGCAGCCAGAAACCTGGGACGCATGGGTCGACCAGCTCATCAGCTACTTGGAGCTCAACGAAATCCGCCACCCCGACCAGAAACGAGCGATCCTCCTGAACGCCTGCGGCACCCAAACCGTCCGCCTCGCCAAGAGCCTCTTGGTGCCCCGCACGGCCTTGGAGAGCTTGTTTGGGGAGATCCTGGATGTCCTCAATGCCTACTTCAGCCCCCGACCGACCTTCCTGGCCAAGAGGATGGATTTCCAGAGGCGAGTCCAGGCCCAAGGGGAATCCATTGCCAACTTCCTGGCCGCGCTAAGGGCGCTCACGGTGGATTGCGGATTCCCGAAGGTGGAGGACAACCTGCTGACGCAGTTTGTGTGGGGCCTGGCGGACTCCAAGCTGCGGCGCAAGTTGGTGGGACACCGGAGGCTCTCCTTAGACGAGGCCCTAGATGCCGCGACAGCCCACGAGGCCGCGGAAGGGGAACGGCCGGCCGCGACCGCCCATGTGGTCGGGAGGAGTCCCAGCCCTGGGTATGCAGATACGGAAGAGGTCTTCGCCCTCAGACCTCAACAACGCCGGCCGGCGCCATTCCTGCAGGCCAACCGAGAGCCAACCAAGCCTTCCGGCAACCGGATCGTCTGTGCCAGCTGCGGGGAAGGCCACGGAAGGAAATCCTGCAAGTTCCGGGATGCCGTTTGTCACGGGTGCGGAAAGCAGGGACACCTCGCACGGGTATGCCGGTCCAAGGGCCACAGGAATTCGAGAGCATCAGTTCCACCGCGCCGCGCATCGTCCACCGCCTACGAGACGACGGAAGAGGTCGCCGAGTTGTACCACCTCACCGACCAGCCGCTGCAGGTACTTCGCCTCCCCAACCCCAACCTCTCCTCTGCCCCGAAGATCCAAGTAACCGTGCGGATCGAGGGGTCCCCTGTTGCATGGAAGTGGACTCGGGATCGGCGGCGTCCATCATTTCCCTTGACACTTTAAAAAGACTGTGCCCATTAGGGGGACCCCCTCTTCGTCCATCGCCACTAAGCTTGGTGGACTTTCAAAAGAACCCTGTCCCCATCCGGGGAGTCGGCACTTTCCGAGTGCAGTACAGAGACTTTGAGGGGAACTTGGACTTGGTGGTGGTAGAGGGAAATCTCGTGAGTCTCCTGGGGCGGGCGTGGTTCGAAGCCCTAGGCATAACGATCGGGGGAGTGAATAAGTGCGGGGTGCGGGACTGGGGGGCGGTGTGCAAGGAATTCCCGGAGGTCTTTGACGGGAAACTGGGATGTTACAAAGGGCCCCCGGTGTCGCTTCACTTAGACCCCACCGTGACGCCCGTCCGACGGCGCTTCCGCACCGTGCCCCTGGCCCTCCGCCCGAAAATAGAGGCCGAACTGGACCGGTTAGTGGCCCAGGGAGTCCTAGAGCCCGTCCCGAACGCTCGATGGGAGACCCCGATTGTGACACCCGTCAAGCCAAACGGGGAAATCCGCATCTGCGCAGATTATAAGTGCACCATTAACCAGGCACTTCAGGCACACGCATACCCCGTACCCGTGGTCAGTCATGTCTTAGCCACTCTGGCAGGGGCGCGCATATTTGGGAAGCTGGATCTCGCGCAGGCGTACCAGCAACTCCCGGTAGATGAGGCCACGGCCGAGGCACAAACAATATTGACACACCGGGGGGCCTTCCGGGTGAAGCGGCTGCAGTTCGGGGTCAGTGTGGCCCCAGGGATATTCCAAAATCTAATGGACGATTTGTTGAAAGGGATCCCTGGGGTGACGCCGTTCTTCGACGACGTCCTCATCGCCGCGACCACCCCGGAAAGCTTCGCCGCCCGCCTCCGAACTGTACTGGAACGCTTCCAAGCCGCGGGGCTGAAAGTGAAGCGGGAAAAGTGCCTCCTCGGGGTGCCGGAGGTGGAGTTCTTGGGATACCGGGTAGACGCAACAGGCCTGCATCCAGCGAGGGACAAGGTGAAGGCCATCGTGGAGGCCCCCGCCCCGAAGTCCAAGGCCGAGCTCCAGGCGTTCTTAGGCCTCCTGAACTTTTACCACGCCTTTCTTCCCCACAAGGCCGCCGTGGCCGAACCCCTGCACAGGCTGCTGGATAAGGCGACACCTTGGGCATGGGGAGCGAGGGAGGCGGCGGCGTTTCGGGGGTTAAAGTACTCTTGATTTCTAACGCGGTGCTCGCCCACTTTGATGAAAAGCTCCCGGTAATCCTTGCGTGCGACGCATCACCGTATGGGGTCGGGGCAGTCTTGGCCCACAAGCTACCGGATGGGAGGGAAGTCCCGGTGGCTTACTACTCCCGCACGCTGTCCCCCGCGGAGCGGAACTATGCTCAAATCGACCGGGAGGGCTTGGCACTGGTGGCGGGGGTAAAAAAGTTTCACAACTTTGTGTACGGGCGGCCCTTCACGCTCGTAACCGATCATAAGCCGCTCTTGGGACTGTTTGCGGCGGACAAACAAACGCCACAGGTACTGTCGCCCCGGGTGTTGCGCTGGTCCTTGTTTTTGGCGGGCTACCAGTACCAGTTGGAGCATCGGCCGGGCAAGGCGCTGGGGCATGCCGATGCCTTGAGCCGCCTGCCGCTGCCGCATACAGGGGAAGATCCGGCCCCGGCTCCCGCAGTATTGTTAATGGAGGAGCTGCCAACCCCCCCCCTTCAGGCTGCAGACGTGGCCGCCCGCACGTCCCGAGATCCCATTCTCTCCCGGGTCCTAAACTGGGTGGTGAGGGGATGGCCAGCGGAACAGACAGGGCCAGAGTTCACGGCATACAAAGCCAGGCGGGAAGAGCTATCCGCCTTAAAAGGGTGCTTGTTATGGGGGGACAGGGTGGTCATCCCGGGGCCCATGAGACAAGGGGTTCTAGAAACGCTACATGAGGCCCACCCCGGCATTGTACGAATGAAAGCTCTGGCAAGGAGCTACGTGTGGTGGCCCGGGATGGACGCCGAAATTGAAACCTGGGTCCGAGGGTGCACACGTTGTCAGGAAGTCCGCCCCAATCCCCGAGAGCGCCAACCCAAAGCTGGGAGTCTACCCACAAGCCGTGGTCACGCCTACACATAGACTTTGCGGGGCCGTTTCAGGGGCTCCAGTTCATGGTGACGGTAGACTCCTATTCAAAATGGGTGGAAATAAGCCCAGTGTCTACCACCTCTGCCAAAGCGGCAATAAGGGCCCTGCGGAAAATATTCGCGACGCACGGGTTACCCGATACCATCGTGTCGGACAACGGGGCAGCGTTCACATCTGCTGAGTTTCAAGCGTTCCTCGAAAGGAACCTCATCAGGCACATACGATCAGCGCCCTTCCACCCGGCAACCAATGGACAGGCGGAGAGGACGGTACGCACCGCCAAAGAGGCCCTGAGCCGCATAACGGAGGGGGACTGGGAGTTCCGGCTGGCCCGCTTCCTTCTCACATACCGCACCACCCCAAACCCCATCTCCGGGCATTGCCCCGCAGAACTATTAATGGGCCGCCGCCCTACCACCTTATTAGACAGACTCCACCCGGACCGAGCCCCAGAGAGAAAGCTGGTCGAGAACAGGGAGGCGCCCCGAAGCTTCCTACCGGGAGACCCTGTCTACTTCCGGAACTACAGGGCGGGGCCGCAGTGGGTGGCCGGGCGCATCCTAAAACCCACCGGGCCAGTGTCATACGAAGTCCTAACAGATGGGGACCGGGTCCTCCGTAAACACGTCGACCAGCTCCGGAGGCGGCAAGACCCCGACACAGAGATCCAGTTACCGGGAAATGCTGCCGCCGCCCCATCATCCGATCGACCACAAGCACCGACAGCGGAGCCAGCACCAGAAAGTCCACGGAATCCGGAGGGGCCCCGGTGACAGCTGAACCACCGCCGCCGCTGCCGCTGCTGTTACAGCCGCCACCATCACCGCCTCGGCTACTACCAGAGGTCCAAG
Organism: Gekko gecko; assembly: GCA_029375565.1. Classification (NCBI taxonomy): domain Eukaryota; kingdom Metazoa; phylum Chordata; class Lepidosauria; order Squamata; family Gekkonidae; genus Gekko; species Gekko gecko. The sequence goes on from JAPDNY010000008.1 coordinate 119,141,341, forward strand.
CTCCTTGTGCTGGCGGACCACCCGATAGGGGCCCCGCCAGTCCGGTACCGGCCCCCGACGTTCGCTAAGAGAACGGAGGGCACCAACATACTTAAAAGACTACGTCACCTGATAGGAGACGAACTATGGGGGAGGGGTGTTGTGTCCTGGGATCAGAAGGCAGAGCTGGCGAAATACAGCCAAGCTTCGCTCTCTGAGAACAATAGGGACTAGGTTCCTGAGCTCGCCAGTAGTGAACCAATGGCAGCATTGGCGGGCGATTCAAACCCGCCAATAGGAATATAGGGCCGTCCCCCCTAACTGTATATAGTTGGCCTCCGGCCGTTACTGTGTGTTCTTGTCTTATGTGAAGTACGAATAAACGCGTCTTCTCTTATGTCGTCGTCCGAGTCATGAGGCCCGAAACCCAGTACTTTACATTACCGTAATTCGGTGGGAGACAGATACGTCATGGCAGGACCATTCCCGGGGGGGGAGATGCGGTGCACAATGCCATCACCAGGAAGTGACACCAGATGATGCTCTGGCAATGGGGCTAGAAACTTGATGGTACCATCGAGTTTCCAGCCCCATTGTCAGAGCGTTGCCTGGTGTCACTTCCTGGCAATGGCATCGTGCGGCATGGGTGTTCCACAGAGGAATGTTCCAGCTGGGGACTGTGTGTCCCCCACCAAAATACGATAAGTACTTGGCAACCCTATGGAGCAATGTTGTATCTGCAATCATCACAATGGCTACCCATCTGTTTCCAGGCACAATTCAAAGAGCTGGTTCTGACCTCTAAGGCTCTGAACTCTTTGGAGCCAGGATACCTGAAGGACCATCACCTCCCATACTATCCAGCCTAACGCTTAAGACTTGTCTCTCAAGTGCTGCTCACTGTGCTCCATCCCCACCTTCAGGTGAGGTAGGTGGTGGTGACTAGAGACAAGACATTTTCTGTGGTGGCACCTCACCTTTGAAACACTCTCCCCAGTGAGGCTCACCTGGCACCTACTTTGCGTTCTTTTAGGTGCCAGGCTAAAACACCTCTTTTTACCCAGTCTGTTAATTAGGGGGTTTATCTTATTAGCTTTCTAGTGGTCTGCTTCTGTTTTATAGTTTTTATGCTGCTTGTATCGAATGGCTTTTAAGAAATGTCTTTTTCCCCAGTACTGTGGTTTTTAATTGTAAGCAGCCTTGAGCAGAACTCTGAAAAGGTGGCATAGAAATATTCCAAATAAATAAAGGACTGTTCTCGGTCTTTTCTGGAAATTTACAATCAGCTTCAAGAAGTGATGTCTGTACATTCTGTGTAGCTGCTATAAGTCTGGTGTGGTCAACACTTCACTAGCAACGGTAATATCTGTAATACATGTGAGTGCCTGTTTGACAATATGGGGTTGCCACAGTTTTTCCTAACTCATGCACTATACCTGTTGAATGACAACCTACCGGGGATCTGTAAAAGCCTCTGGCCAGGACAAGAAGCAGAAACTCTGTGGCATCCATTCCTGGCAGTCTTCTTTAGCAATTTCTAATGGTGGTGTATTGGGGCTTTAAAAGACCCTGAATCTGCAGAGAGGAATTAAAGTTATTGCTGCAATGCAAAGTGCGTGGAAAGCAGGATACCCCCCCCATAAGCTGGCAAATGGACATTTAAATGAACTTGAACATGAGTAGAAATTTAAATTCTCTCAGTTTATACCAATATAGTACAGCTCTAACGATTCTGAAAAAAGAAAGCTTTCTTTAAACAAGAAGGGGCTATTGCTCAGGGGTAGAACACTTGTCTTATACCCAGAAGATCCCAGTGTCAGTACCCAGCACCTCTGGTTAAATGCTCTCAGGGAGAAAGTGCTGGGAAAGCCCCTTCTCTGCCCAGATCCGTGGCTCTGCTGGCAGTGATGTGACTTGGTATAAGTCTCTTGTGTTTACAGAAAGGAATATCACTATCCTGGAAAGATACAGGGATGATTCAGTGTCTCTGATTTGTGTAAGCAAGCTTCTAAAGTCTGCCATCAGTCTTACAACAAAGTTTTAATAGAGTTAAATGCACCTAGAGAAGCTTTAACTCGGGTGATTCGCATGGAACTCCTTGAAAAGTCATTGTTGGCTGTAGTGAGATAGTCAGGTGCAGCTGCTGTGAAGAAGACTCTGCCTGCAGAACATAGTGGCCCATTCTGCATCTAGCATTTGCTTCATTGTTTTACCAAACCCATGCTGGAACAGAAAAAGATGTGGCTCAAAACCACATTCAGATACCCCAGGCCAATGCTGTACTGACTGCAGAGTGTCCCCTGAATGGCCATAAAATGGCCTTAAATCTATGCAGATAGTACCACAAAACTGAGAGATCAAAGGAAGTGAAACCGCCATGCAGTGTGGGGGCTTCCATAAAATCTGACAACCAAAGAAAGTGGAAGTGGCATGCAATGTAAAGGGGAATCTCTGTTCCAACGTGGGTTTAGTAAAACAGCGGAACAAATGCTAGATGCAGGATGGGCCATTGGGAGTTGCTCAGAAACTTACTTTGTTTCGAGGCACCAAAAGTGGAATGCTTTGTTTGGGGGCAGTTGCACATGATCAGTCTTGCCACAAGCGAGGAGTAAACATGTACACGGGTTTCAAGAGGCTGTTACATGCACAGATGGGCATGTGACTGGCAGTCACTAATTTATTTGCATTTGTCATTATCTGGACGTGCTTCTTTTGAGGGGTGGCATTCGTAATGGCATGGTCTCGATACAGCAGAAAACCCGCTATTGGCGACATACTGAGATGAAAGCTATTATAATAATACAACACAGAAGCATAAGGCCATGGGGCCAGAAATCATTCTTTGGCATTTCTCTTCCAGCTCAGCATAACAGCAGTCTTACCACTTTCTCGGGTGCACTGGGATCTGAGGATTTACTGCCTGTGAAACTGCCGTGTGAGTACTTGAATCAAATGGCTGTGATTGAGTTGTTCTCAGAGGGATTCAGTATGCTGAATCACACAGTTGTCTCTCTCCGGGAAAAAGCAATGAAATACAGACTGTACCGTTTGAACCTAACATCTACAAGAGGCCATCCAAATACCAGAAATATACATACCATCTCTGGTGGATTATGAATAAGAATGTCAGGAGCTGAGATTGATTGTTCCAGGAGAGTTTCAAACAGCATGGACACTGTGTCTCTCGTATTTTGTGACATTTTTCAGAAGTGTAGATCCTCACGTTTCTTCTGCATTTACCAGATAACTCTGATGCATAACTGTCTGGGATCCTGCTATCATTTTGACCATTCTGATGCCTAGCATACTCCCTGGCTGAGGTGATGGAGATGTTCATGGACTTGGTATTGATGCCTCTAAATTATCATTATCTTCATTATCATCTCAAGATCCCACAGAGATGACCTGGAAGTTCTTGGAACCAGCCATCCATGGCAAGAGGCAAGTACACATAGGAGCAGGCACATTTTCTGAAGAACTCTGTATACATCCTTGAGCACTGGCAACTGGAACCCAGCCAAGCAAATATGATAAGCTGAGCTCATGCACAGGAATCACACTTAGCATAGTGTTTAAATCCATATGAAATATTGACTGGTAAAATGAATGCACGTGAATTTATCTGCAAATTATCTCACAATGGGCTGCTGAAAGTTGGATTTGACTGAAGTTTAGGCTAGTTTGCATAAGGTTCCCATTTGGGAAAGCTCTGTTATGTGGCAATGTCAGCTTAAGAGCATAAGAACATGAGAGAAGCCAGTGTTGGATCAGGCCAATGGCCCATCCAGTCCAACACTCTGTCACACAGTGGACAAAAATACCAAGTGCCATCAGGAGGTCCAGCAGTGGAGCCAGGACACTAGAAGCCCTCCCACTGTTGCCCCCCCAAGGACCAAGAATACAGTGCATCACTTGCCAAAGACTGAGAATTCCTATCTATATCTTGCAGTTAATAGCCACTGATGGACCTCTGTTCCATATGTTTATCTAATTCCCACTCTAATTCCCACTACATGCTTGTAGGTGCCACCACCTTCTGTGGCAGTGAATTCCATGTGTTAATCACTCTTTGGGTGAAGAAGTACTTCCTTTTATCTGTTCTAACCCGACTGCTCAGCGATTTCATGGAGTGCCCACGAGTTCTTGTATTGTGAGAAAGGGAGAAAAATATTTCTTTCTCAACCTGCTCTATCCCATGCATAATCTTATAAACCTCGATCATGTCACCCCTCAGCCGTTGTTTCTCCAAGCTAAAGAGCACCAAGCACTTTAATGTTGCTTCATAGGGGAAAATGTTCCAACCCTTTGATCATTCTAGTTGCCCTTTTCTGCACTTTTTCCAATGCTATAATATCCTTTTTGAGGTCTGGTGACCAGAATTGTACATAATACTCCAAATGAGATCACACCATTGATTTACACAGGGGCTTAATGATGGCAGAGCTGTAGTTGCCTTAATCTCCACATTCAGAACACCAACAGCCTACTTAGTGTAAAACATCAAACCCAGTTGTGTACTGGGTCAGCTGAAAACAGAGACAGCCCCATGGTTAGGCTAGCCATTGGTTTGCCCACAGTAAGCCCCTCTTCTCATCCACAGCCCTCCACCCATGAGAAACTGAGGATTGGGAGAAAAAAATGGCATGCATAGTAACACTCTAGGAATTTCCCCCTGTCTCTGTGGTCTTTACCATGCGGAAAATTCCTAGAGCATCAACATGTAGTGATATCACATCCACATCATCAGGCACTGCCCTCAAACTCTCCCAGCATATTCAGGCCTTCAGAGCCTTGCGTGCCCAAGGATGACAATGCAGAAGAAAGCAGGTTAAACCAGATTTTAGACTTTACTGGTTTCTCAGAGACCAAATCAGGATTAAAGACAACTGAATTATCATAGGTTCTAAAATAATTATTCCTATATGGGCACAGTCTCACATGCTGATCCTGCTTCACTCTCCTTGCTTCATTCCTCCATCAAGGCATGTAGAGGTCAAAAGTATTGACTCAGTATGAATGCTAACTCAAGAGCACCAGGTTGAACATTGTGCACCATGCCAGGAATTTCAGCCTAGCAAACGCAGAGAGTCAGTGATCTCACATGAGATCCCAGACTTGCTTTAGTTCAGACAGGCAGCTGAGATTTTTGAGCTCAATGGCCAATCCTATCATATAGGCAATTGTTATTTAAGTATCTGCAGTGCTCCTCTTGCCCAGTCTCACCCAGCTGTCTCTCTGCCATCTTGTTGTGAGCCCTATGGCTTCCCTGGGCCTCTGTGATGGACCCCTGTTTCTTTTTTACTCTGAGGCAGATTTTCCTGCCCAAACACTGTTCCCCAGTCTGACTGAGCAGCCCCTTTGTAGTGTACTATAATAATAGATTTATAACTTTCTGTGTGTCCCACTCTGTGACAAAGAAGGTATTTGGCTTTTGCCCAGGCCAGAGATTTATTGTAGCTAAGCAGGAGCCATTTTATAATTCCCTTTGTAAATGGCACTTGACACAAAGTAAAGTTCAAACAGGAATGTTGATTTTATTGAACAGTTGGGTTAGGAATAGGCAGGGGATGAGAAACTGAGGTGAATTTTGGTGTCTGTACAAATTATAATAATATTTTGAACAGGCGACAGAGTATAGTTGAAGCTTATTTTCTTATAGACTCAGTTCTTAACTGTGAGAGGTTTGTTCGTTTTGGAGATTTCTTTTAGCAACAATGTATCTTAATAAAGTTTCATATAATTATCTTAGTTTCCTGGAAGTTAGTACTTTCTTCGGGTATTTAAATAGTTCCCTTGTGGGATTACATCTTTTCTTTTGACTCTTGAGGAGTTTAAGACTGTTTCCCTTTTCACACAAACCAGGGGGCCCTTCTGAGTTGAACCCTCTGATTAATATCCTCCTCTTTCTAGGAGCAATAATACTTTTGTTTGGCTGGAATGGCAGTTTCAACCTACTCTCCAGTCTTTTTTGTCAAACCTAAACCCCAGTTCTGGAGATTGTGAATAAACAGAATTCAGCTAGGGCTGATACTTAGACTTTAAGTTCTAATTTCTGAACTTTCCCTTAAATATGATGGTACACAGTAAGGGAGGGAGTTGTTTTCTTTCACTTCCCAAGTGAACTTGTCTGTTTCCCTCAGACCAACACATGATATACTCTTGACTGGCTACTGCCAAGCCAAAGTCCAAATGATGACTGACCCCGCTGACAAGACTGACCAGACTTTTTAAAGCTCTCCTCAGCTGGCACTGACCAATCAGAGAGAAGGGGGGTTCACACAGGCATCAGCTTGTCAATCAAACTGTGCTTTACAGTGAGGCATTAACCCCTAATCTCCCAGTCCACTGCTTTTGATGCACTAAGGTTTGCCAGCTCCCAGGTGTTTTATGTTTTCTTACAGCCCCCAGGTGGGAGCAGGGGATCCCCCAATTTTATGGACTCCTGCCCACCGCCAGCCAGCTGGCCAGTGGGAGGAAGCCCCACCCCCAACAGCCACAACCTGGTATGATGTCCCCAACATGATATCATGTGGAAGTGACATCATCATGCTGGGGATGTCGCGTGGCGATGCTACGGTATTTTGGGCAAAATTCTATGGTAATCACTTCTGCATGATGTCATCACATTGGGGATATCATGCATGGTGGCATCATCCCCCACTCCCGGAGAGCTCCTTCCCACCCTCCACCTGAGCTTAGGACTTGGCAAATTTACTAAGCAGCCTGGTTTTGGAGGTCAGTTCATCACAGCCTCATAATTGGAAACACTTGGAGTTGCTTCACTTTACTCTTCTCTTCCCCAGGCAGCAGTGTTTGAAGCCGTGAGCTAAGCCTGCTTCTCCTCCCTGGCCATCATCAGGGGCCTCCTTTTTAACCTCTGTTGTCTCCACTCCCCTGTTGGCACCCAATCCCAGGCTGAGCTCTGCCCCAGTAGTGACTTGGCCAATCCCTGGCCTGAGAGGTCACTACCCCTTCCTCTTGCCTACAACTGGCCCTTTCCCCGCCCTTCTCTGACTCCTGCCTCCTCCATGCAACCAGGCAGGATAGCCAGTGGGGAGGGCTACTAGCTCTTTGTGCTCTTCCTACCTTGCATTGAGCCTACCCTCAAGCAAGCTCATCTTCCTGGGTGGACTAACCCCTACTGGAACCTGTCCCTGGAGTGTCACCCCTGCTCCTACCAAACCAGGGCCCCCTGCCCCAGCAGTCTTGGCCCTGCTGCTGGCTTTGTTGGGTGAAGCTGGTCTGGGATGCTTCAGTCTCTGCCTCACCAGGGCACCAGGAAGGACACATCCAGGTAAGTCTTTGGCAGTGCAGGAGGCAAACCTCAGTTTGGAGCTATCTCTGAACAGTATCCTGAAGATAAGATAGCAGGCATGGTTATAACCAAGATGAAAGCATTGTATGCAATTCCTAAAGAATTCATTTGTGACAACATTCCTTTTGCTGCTTCAGTGATGAAGCAATTATCTTCTGCCGGGAACATTTCCATTACATGCTCCAGTGCTGGGTACCCCTGTCAGTCCAAACCATCAAACATATGTTCAAAACAACTTTAATAGATAGTTCAAATCTCACTTTGGGTATACTCAGTTCCCTAACCTTCCCTACGAATAAAGGTTAAAGAGGTTAGGGATCTTTAGCTTGAAGACACAACGATTGAGGGGTGACATGATAGAGGTTTATGAAATTATCCATGGGATAGGGAAGGCAGAGAAAGAAGTACTTCTTTCTCTTTCTCATAATACAAGAACCCATGGGCACTCAATGGAATTAATGAGCAGTGGGCTTAAACAGATAAAAGGGAGTACTTCTTCACACACATGGAATTCACTGCTGCAGGAAGTGGTGGCAGCTACAAGCATAGACAGCCTCAAGAGGGGATTGGATAAACATATGGAGCAGAGGTCCATCAGTGGCTATTAGCTGCAAGGTATAGGCAGTGATACTCTGTATTCTTGGTGCTTGTGGGGCAATAGTGGAAGGGCTTCTGGATTTCTGGCCCTGCTGCTGAACCTCCTGATGGCACCTGGTTTTTGGCCACTGTGCGACACAGACTGTTGGACTGGATGGGCCATTGGCTTGATCCAACATGGCTTCTCTTATGAACTCAACCCTCTCTGCTGTGCAAGCAAAAGGGAACATCATCCACTTGTTTCTGAAATTTAGCAGCAAGGATAAAGTGGTCTTGCACACTTCCCTGGGGGATAATTCAGTGACCTTTTCTATTTGTGATTTTATGGTTTGGGGCTTTCAAATTTTGTGTTTGCATTTTTGGTATTGGTACTTTGTTTCTGTAGGAGTGCATTGTGATGCCAGCAGCTTGACAGGCCTTTTTGGGAAGAAGGCTGTTGTTGTTTGAACTGCTGTGAAGCTTGCTACCAGTTCAAAAAAGATAAAGCTACTTTGTCATGATATGTGACTCACTTCAAGAAGTGTTAACTAGTGTTCAATTTTTTTAAAAAAATTAAAGAAAAGTGTTAATTAGAAGTAGACAACATAAAAAGAAACTGATTTCAATCTTAGCAGAAGATCTAACAGCAGGGATTTCTTCTATTAAACAGCTAAAGTACACCGCTGGGGGGAAAGATGCTAAAATTCATAGGAAAACATTTATACAAATCTAGATGTGTTACCCTAATTTCACATTACACAATTGACTGGCTTTCAGATAATCTTCTGGGGTTCTTTACAGTCCTGTTGGGGTTCTTTAGTGACAGTGCTGGAAAAGCTTCCTGGGAGACAGCTTGCCCATTGCTAAAAATTCCCCCCAAAACAAGCTAGATCCAAGTTCAACAGCGCCTTAGAGACCAACAAGATTTTTGGCTATAAACTTTAGAGAATCAGATAGTTGAGGAAGGGAGCTTAGTCTCTCAGAAGCTTATACCCCTACAATCTTATTGGTCTCTAAGATGCTACAGGAGTTGGATCTGACTACTGCAGACCAATATAGGTATCTTCTGAAACTTTCTTCTTATAATGCAGTGAGCCCTGACCTGGGTGTCCCAGGCTGGCCAAATCTTGTCAGATCTACAAAGTTAAGCAGGGTCAACCCTGGTTAGTTCTTGGATGGGAGACCAGTCCAGGGTGTCTACATAGAATCAGGCAAAGGAAACTGCCTCTGTTTGTCTCTTGTTTTGAAAACTCTATGGGGTGACAAGTTGGCTGTGACTTGACAGCACTTTCTACACACAAAACACAGTGAATTGGAAGATCATTCTAAGGCAGCAGTAAGGCCAGCCAGGATTGATGGGATCCATCGTGAACCAAAAGTGCACCCTATGTCGCAAATCCAGCTCTTCTGAAATGTGAGTGGAAGGGAGGGTTGTCCTGAAGTAAATGTGGAGCTGACCCTCATCAGACAGGTCGATGCATCCAGGTTTGCAAACCACTGGATTAGTTAATTACCTTATGAAAAACTTTGTTCTCTGTACTTTGAGAATTGTGCTGCCATATGATAACTGCTCGTTCTCATCTAGAGCCCTGTTTGTGTTTTCCATACTAAATAAGCAACTGTAAATCCACAGTAGTCTCTGCAATCCTAAATTGCCAATGTGCACAGGGGGCCATAAATCTTGCTGACCATTCATCTGTCTGCCTTGATATATCAGAGAGGGTTTCCACTTTTTCTACTTATTTGAACTTTCAGAGCCTGTCCTTGGAATGAATAACGTTCAGTTCACAGCGTCAACAATAAAATCGCATTCCAGTGCCTGGAAGAGAAATGGGTTGTGCTTTTCGTTAGACCCACTATGTGTAAACTGCACACAACGTGACACTAGCATTATCCTGTAGACATTAATTTTTTTTTGTTTAGTGGGAAGACTTCCGTTTGAAAATTTCTGCCTTGCATTGTGCTGCTTTGTTTTTAAAGTCGAAGTCAGGATTTCTGTTAATCATCTCTTGTAATCAGTATGCAAGTTTTTCTTTTCTTGTCAGGAATGTGGTTGAGGGACACTCTGCAAGGGTCTCGGTGAGATGTGTTTCATGTTGTTTGTAATGGAATCATATTTTGTGAGACTTAGAAGCTGCCCTCATAAAAATCTTTGGTGCATCACTACTGAATGATATATAAAAGTAGATTAAGACAAATTAATCTATTAATTCCTGCTATCTTCTTTTGAGGACGCTGAATCATGGGAATCACATATAGGTGAATGTTTTGAAAGTGTTCTTGGTTGTATGACCTCTCGGGGGGGGTTGTATTTTTTGTATTTTTTTATATGTGCATGTGTGTGAGTGTGTGTGCACCTGGAAGTCTTGATGACCTCTGGTGACTGACCCCTACTGGGGACCTGGAAGATATTCAGAGAGGTGGCTGAATAAAGCCTCCCCTGCCTCCCACCTCTGGTATTTCAAGGAGGTCTCTCATCCAAGTACTTGCCAGAATCAACCCTGCTTAGCTTCGCCGCTTCGGATTCAGCCCTGTGCACTGTGCCCCCTGCCCCACTTGCAAAAAGACCCTTTAAAGCAGGGGTGTCAAACATGTGGCCCACAGGCCAGATCAGCCCCCTGGAGGGCTTCTATCAGGCCCACAGTGGAACTGGCTGTCTCCTGCTTCTTCTTCCAGTTCTGTTGCTGCTGTGTTGTAGCTTGCTTTGTCATACTCTCTCAATCACTCAGGAGAGATAGATAGGCAAGCTTCTGTTCCTTGCTCTGGCTGAGGGTTCTCCCCCTCCTCCTCCTAGGAGGAGGGAGGGAATGAGTCAGAGCTTGGTTCCTGGCCAGGCTGCCTCAATCACATAGGAAAGAAAAGCAAGCCTCCATTGGCTGAGGCTCCTCCCTAAAGGGAAGGAGGTAGAGCTTGCTTTGCTTGACTGCCTCAATCACACAGGAGAAATCCAAAGAACCTTTAAGACCAACAAAGTTTTATCCAAGGTATGAGCTTTTGTGTGCCTTGCTACAGTGTGTGTGTTTTGTTGGGCTTGTTATGCTGTGGCTCTCCTGGGTGCAAATTGGTTCCCTCTCCCTTTACACTGTATTCATGCCCTCATGAACCAATCTTTCTCTTTAGGAAAGCCATGTGAACTGTTTAGATAAGGAATAACAAAAAGCCACTGAGGTGAATTAGGCTGAGAGTGTGTGTCCAGACCAAGTTCACCCAGCACATTTCCTTTGGGGATTTTGAACCTAGACTTCCCAGATAGTAGGCTGATACTGACCACTGAAGATGACTAATTTTGTAGACAAACGCATAGCCCTCAGTCTGTGTCATGGTGCCTTCTCATGTTCTTGACCAGCCCACAAAGCAATTTATGTACAAAAGCCCAGCCATTTCATGCTTTCCCCTGGGTCCTAGGCTCAGAACTCTGAGCATGAGATTTCTGAAGTGAATGTCAATAAATCAAAAGTAGGTTTGCATCTTGGAGATGCACACATGAACAGCATCCTCAAGATTGCAACAGCACAAACATTTTGATGCAATAATTCAGAGCAAGAGGTGTCAGATACTGTTAAATAAACAAAATATTGCAAGAGTGTTAATGTTTTAAGCTTGTTTAAGTAAAAAAAATCTTTGTGTTTGTATGCTTTATAAAGTTTATATCTCTGCTACCTGACATTACATTTTATGACACACATGGCCCAGCCCAACAAGGTCACATTTATGTCAGATTCGACCCTCATAACAAATGAGTTCGACACCCGTGATCTAGCTGTTCTACTGCAGACCAACATGGCTACAGTCTGAAACGACACAGCAACTGTTACTCATTTGCTGTATTTTGGTTCTGAAACAGAGACCAGCCAGGAGGGGAAGGAGAGGAAGATAATACAGAACCACTAGAGTGAAGAAAATCAGAGGTGGCCACCGTAACCCTCATCCCTGAGTTATGCCCCGTAAAGAAGGTAGTCATTTCCAGAGTAAGCACTTTCCTGGGGGCACCTTCTTTGGAGAGGGCATAATTTGAACCCAGTTAATCCAATCCTCACCAAACTTGGAGGACATGTAGAGGAGCATCCATGTGAGGTCTGCTGTGAGTTAGTGTCTCTAGCTTGAACAGGATCCATTCTATACACTCCTGTACCTGCATCTGTCAAAATGACTGAAGTTCAGGAGTGTATAGGATGGATGCTGTGCAAGCTTAGAGACATTCAAATTGCAGGGGATCCCCCCTCCCGAAGCTCCTCTACATACCCACCAAGTTGTTTCTTTGAAGTTCTGTTAACAGTCTGTCTGGAGATGTCTCCACTCATGAACTGGCATAAATGTCCACGAACAGCTAGAAAGTTAATGGAAAATTCATGCTTTAGTGAACTGCTATGAACTTGACCTTGCAAAGCACGAACTGTCTAAAAGTCATCATGAACTTTAGTTTGTGAGGCATTTTGTGCTCATCCCTAATGATTTTTAATAAAACATGAAGAGCTGAAATGTTTATATTTAGACATTGCATTTTAGTAAACATTATTTTCCAAAGCTGAATCCATCACTTTTAAAATAAAAGTGGGTTAAAGCTTCAATTAAAGCATGAAGCATTTCTTTACCTCTTCTTTACAGATTTGAAATGATCAGCATGTGGACAAATTGTGTGTATGATTAAACATGGTATTGATGATTCATTTTTTAAAATGTTGGTATAAGTGAATGGAGAAGCGCTGACAATCCTGTTAGTTGTCGCCAGAGGCAATGAAGACTTTGTCTAATGGGCTACTGAAGCCAAGACTTAGTTAATGTAATGGTTCCAATTTTTCATTGCTGTAATGCAAATTCTGATAATGAAAGTCTGAGATGAAAGTGTTGTAAATTATTGATTTCAACCACTGCAGTTTGATTACTTAATGGATTCATTTTCTGCAGACTTAGAGCTAGTACTAGGTTTGAGCTAGTACTAGGTTTGCCCACATGCCTTTAATAGAGGCTAAATATGTAGAAATGGGCAGCTGAAGATTTTCATGGCATGGCATGAAGGTAAATAATATCACCTGGTAAAGTCAATAACTTCCTAATCCTCTATTAAAGGGACAGGGCATTTTCCCTCCAAATTCTCAGCAACCCTACATAGAATCTAGGGTTGCCAGCCCTGCATAAGGTTGCCAACTCCAGCTTCAGAAATTCTTGCAGATTTGAGTACCATACCTGGGGAGGGTAAAGTTTGTGGTGGGGAGAGAGTTCAGTGGGTATGTGATGTCATATAGTTCAGAGTAGGTGACATCCAGTGTTCCCTCTAAGCTGAGTTAGTGTGAGCTAGCTCACAGTTTTTTAGCCTCCGGCTCACATGTTTTTGTCTTAGCTCAGGAAAGATGGCTCCAGAGCCAACTAAGTTATGTAGTAGCCAAATCGCTCACTCACAACTTTAATGCCTGTAGCTCACAAAGTAGAATTTTTGCTCAAGACTCCATAGCTTAGAGGGAACATTGGTGACATCATGTCTGGTTGACACTCTAGGAATCTCTACAATCTCTGTGATATTTAAGATTTGGTATAGCAGTTAGAGAGCAAGAAATCGCAAGTCAATAAACAGATGAGCACTGCCCCCTAGAGCTGGACTTGACTAGTTTTCGAGCAAGGGAAACCTTTACTTTTACCTTTTTTATGGTATGGTATTTATCCCTGTCCTTGGCCACAATTCCTTGCACTCAATGATTTGAGGAGTGGCAGAAAAATGTGGGGGGAGAGAATGGTGCTGAAGGTGACATTCTAGGAATCTCTACAATTTGTACGATATTTACCATTTTGAGGGCAAGGAATTGTGGCCAATGACAGGGGTTGGCCAACAAGTGTGAGCAAATGGCAAGCCTAATAGCATCTGACAGGTAGATAATGTGATCCTAACAGAGTTATATCCATCTAAGTCAATGGGCATAGAATAATGTGTAGTGTATGGGGCCTGCACTGGCAAGGCGAGGGTCCATTCTGGTTTATTTGCAAGGCTTCAGCCATGCATCCATTTTAGAAAAAACTGCATAAATCCCTTTCTTCTCCAGGGACATGCCTAGTCTCACCACTTGAACAAAAGTACCTGTCACTTAGCCACTAGGTGGTAACTAACGGGAACATATATTACAGAATCTAACTAGGACTGCACTGTACGTAAACCATCAAGGAGATCCTCAGTTCAGTTCCACCATGAACTTATTGGATAGCCTTAGTTAAAATAGTTTTATCTCAGGCTCAGCACCTAGTGTTGCCGGTTCCCAATTGGGAAATTTCTAGCGATTTGGGGGTATACCCTGAGGAGGGTGGGGTTTGGGGAAGGGAGCAAGATATAATGCCAGAGGGATCACTCTCCAAAGCAGCCATTGTCTCCAAGGGAACTGACAGCTGTAGTCTGGAGATCAGTTGTAATTCTGTGAGATCTCCAAACCCAACATAGAGGTTAGCAGCCCTAACATCCCATTTCCAATATGGGGATAACAACAGTGATTACAGAGTAGCTAGCCAAAGAGAGAGGTTTCACCTTGTTTTACAGGAGGCTCCCCTAACTAATATAGGTGGAACTAACTATGACAATGAAGAAAGCAAGTGGGAAGACTAATCCAGGGACACAGACTGAGGCAACAGCAACTAGGAAGTGGATCAGTACAAAGAGGAAGAGCAGAAGAGACAGAGAAGAGGACTAACAGTAGGGTTCCCAAGTACTTACCGCGTGGAAGCAGGAAACGCATGCTCCCCGGCTGGACCAGTCCTCCCTGTAACGCACCATGCCGTCTTCAGGAAGTGACGCCAGGCCGACGCTCTGGCAATGGGGCTGAAAATTCGATGGTACCATCGAGTTTCCAGCTGCATTGCCAGAGCGTCGCCTAGTGTCACTTCCTGGAGATGGCATCATGCACACGTCTTTCCTTCCCACGGGGATGGTCTTGCCAGGACATATCTATCCCCCACCGAAATATGGTAAGTTCTTGGCAAGACTAACTAACAGACTAGTTTAATGAGAAGAATTTAAGACACATTATATTGAATGAGCTCTAGTGGCTCCAGTTTGTTTCAAGCACTGCATTTTACAATGTTGGTTTTCTTACCTTTAAACTTTTAGTTGGCTTGGTACCAATCTAGATGAAGGATCTCCTGCTTTCAAATGAACCTGCCTTAAGAGTTTTCCCAGAAGCTCTTCTATGGCCCCGGTCACATGGGCCAGAAAATGCGCGGGGGAGGCGTGGCAGTTTGCCCCGGAGCTAAATAAGGCGCAGTAGCCCGATCTCACAGGCCACTGGGTTTCCACGCGCCAGCTCTGCGCCGCGATCACACCGCGCTGCTGCAGCGTGGCAAAACAGCAGCACAGTAGACCACACAAGTGCAAAGTGCGCATGCGCTGTTGGGGGGGGCGGGCCGCTGTCAGTGACTTGTGTGTGCGCATGTGCTGTCCAGCGTTGGTGCGCATCCCAGGGAAACTTACAACATCGGGAAACCCCGGGGACATGGGCGGGCGTCAGAAGCCGTGGGATACCGGCGCTCCCGTGATCAGATGCCAGCCTTTGCCCCGGGGTTTCCAGAAACTAGTACCTCGAACCTACTAGTTTTTTACCCCGCGTTTTCGGAGGGAAGCCGTGGGTTGGCCACGGGAGCCCTACGCCTCCCAGATGTGCTCGTATGAACGCGCACGGAAAGTCCGCAGGGCTCCCGTGACTTCAGCGGGGCAAATGCTCCATGTGGACGGGGCCTATGTGTAGCTCTATGTTTGGATACAATGTTTGGATACAGTGAGTAGCTACTGGAGGCATTCTCTGTCATAGTGCAGAATTACTTCTCTGTGCTCATTCACCTGGCTCTTACATTAATTCAAGCCTCAGGTAAAACACTTTAAAAATATTACCTAGTTTTTAACAAGGTTTTGAATATTGCAAGGTATTACTGTTGAACTGCTACATAACTGTGTATTATTAGGTTTACTTCTTATTTGAGAACTTGGTTTATGACCAAGCCTATCATAATTGTTGTGCTGAAGTCACCCCATTAACTCTGTATACAAGTGAGGTCTCTCTTTGGATGTGGAATCCCAGTTTTAAACTCTCTTGCAGCTGTAGGCTGACTATAGGGAAATGGGCAGGTATTATTGCCCAGCCTAAGCTCTGTTATGGGATTTCAGTTCCTTGTAGGAAAATTGGAATAAAAGTACAACACATATATGTGTGTTCTGTGCTGCTTCTTTCAGTGTTTTGTCAGATATAGAGCCTTTCCCATAGAGTTTCCAACAGATCTAAAGAAAAATGACCTGTCCTTTTAATGGAGGTTTAAGGTGTGGAAAGAGGCAGCTGAGGCTTTTCATTTCTGGGAGGTAAGTAATATCACCTGGGAAATAGTATCCTAGCAAGACTCACTAAAAAGGCATCCCCCCCCGGAAGTTGGCAAGTCTACTAGGTTCCCAAGTTCAGTTGTACACAAGTTAGCCATAGCAGTTGCTTAATGGGCCTCAGAATGCTAAGAATTAACCTTGCAAATTCAAAAGCAGTCAACAATTTTTCCTTCTAGAGTGTGTTCTGAACCTGAACAAAACAGCAAAGACTTTGTCTGCCAGTATTGTTAGGCCACGTCTGGAAGCTCCAGTTTCTCTCTCCTGCTTAATGTTGCCAACTCTGGGTTGCAAAATCCCTGGAGATTTGGGGGGGGGGCAAAGTGTGTGGAGGGTGGAGTTTGGGGGTGGGTGGGAGCTCAGCAGGGATTTGGTGCCACACAGTCCACCCTTTGAAGTTGCCTTTTTCTCCAGGCAAACTAATCTTTGTCATTTGAAGATCAGTTGAAATTCTGGGAGAACTCCAGGTTGGACTTGGAAGTTCTGCTAAAATACTGATGCTTAGTTTCACTGAGCCATATGAAAGCAGCCCAGAGGTAATCTGTTAGAGATTATTTTAAAATGGACACTCAAAATATAGTATGCCTCTCTTTCCCTGAGGGTTGCCAGGTCCTCTCGCCATCATGGCAGGGGGATTTGGGGGCATTCCCAGGATGGACAGGAATGTTGCATGCAACATCACTGACATGATGACATCGCCCAGAAGTGATGTCATTGCATTGGCAATGTTGTGTGTGATGCTCTGGTTTTTGGGCAAAGCCCTATAGTTTTTTGGCTTCAAAACCACAGTGTTGGGGGGGTTCCCCCCACTGGCCAGGTGGCTGGTGGCAGGCCAAACTCCCCAAAAGCAGGGAACCCCCACTGGGACCTGAGGGCTGGCAACCCTATCTTCCCTGTAACTGTTGCAAACTTTTGCCAGTACTGTCAGATATGTAAAAATTATAGTCACTTGAGGCAAATGAATCTGTACAATTTTGCCTTGTTGATGTATAACTTCTGTGGATGTCTCATTTGCTTCTTCTGATGTGTCTCAACCTGGCTAATGTGACACAGGTACTCTTCATTGTTTTCTTTCAGAGAGGCACTGAATTGCAGTTAGACCTTTAGTACCAGTCTCTATCCCAAAGCTAGGGATGCCAGGCAGCATCCCCTCATCCCTGGGCATTTTGAGAGCAGGGCAAGGAGTGGAAATGATGTACTGATGTCCCATCCAGCCAAAATCACAGATGTGATGTCAGCACATTGGCCAGTGCTCTAGGAACTCAATAGTATTACCATAGAGTTTCTGGAGCATCATTGGACATCACTGCCCCCCCTTCTCCCACTGGCCTAAGAGGCGAGGGCAGGTGGGAAGGCCATTCATGAGGACATTGCTTGCCTGAAGAGGGCCCTTGGCATGCTTATCCAAAGTGCTTACAATATAAGACAATCCAGAAGTTGTTTTTCTTGTGCAGAAAGGAATTCTGTGCAGTAAAAAGTGGGAAACATATATTTTATTTATTGGAGCTAGTTTGGGAAAACCATATCCTGTAAGTAGTTTACATTAAACAAAAGGCCATCAATTAATGTGCAATCAAACCTACTCACAAGAAGTAGCCAAATGCCTGTTAGAAAAGAAAGACTCTTTTTTTTTGGTGGTGGTTGGGAGAAATGTCATGCAACATGATGATGATGAAATAGATTTGGTAAAGTGGTAAGTTTTCTAACCTCTTCCTGGGAATTTGTACTGCAGTTGCACGCCAACTTAGAGCTGTTATGATCCTCAGCTGTCAAGAGGATTCATTGAGGGAGATGCAATCAGTTAAGCTATGAGGGTTCTAGACCCTGTAGAGCTTTAAATATCTTTTCAAATTAAGACTAAAATGTACCAGTAATCTTTCTCCTGTTCCTTAATACAAATTAAATCACACGGCTGATTTAGTAATGAAAGCTATGAGCCACTGGCCCTTCCCAGTAGGGTTCCCAAGTACTTACCGCGTGGGAGTGGGGGAAGCATGCTCCTCGGCCGGACCATTCCTCCCTGTAATGCACGATGCCGTTGCCAGGAAGTGACGCCAGGTGATGCTCTGGCAATGGGTCTGAAAACTCAATGGTACCATCGAGTTTCCAGCTGCATTGCCAAAGCGTCGCCTAGCGTCACTTCCTGGTGACGGCATCGTGCAGTGTGTCTTTCCTTCCCCCGGGGATGATCTTGCCAGGACTTATCTGTCCCCCGCCGGCACGAGGTAAGTATTTGGGAAGCCTTCTTCCCAGAGAATGTACAAGCAGTGCAAAGTATACATGGTTTTCTGCAACAAGTTTCAGGATCCTTGTCAGGTTTGAAATCAAGTAGATCCAGTCATTCTTGCACAAAGAAAGGTTTATTGGATTATCTTGCTAAAACCCACAGTAGGAGGTCATTGTCAGGAATGGGGGCTAAGCGAAGCAAGCTAACTTATAGTGTGATGCAATGAAGCGCCTAGCAAATGAAACTTGTGCACTCGCGCGGGAACTCCCGGCGGGAGAAATACTTCATGAACGGGAGACTACTCCCCCTCCCCTTGCCTTCCCAGGACTGGAAAATTCTCAGCAAAACAAGAATAGTCCAAAGCCTACATTCAAGGCCACCGTGATAAGGAAAAGCGGCAGGGAAGAAGCTCCCACGTTTCTGCCTGCATAGCTACGCAAGCGCAAAGCAGGGTAGGGAACATAAAACAATGGATTCAGTGAGAAACATCAAAGGCATTTTCTGACATTCTGCCCTTCCCAAAATACCACCCACCCACCACTCAGGAAGGAGAGAATGAGGGGCCCCCAGGTTTATTAGGGTATCGAGTGTGAAATTCTTTCAGGTGATCCGGTGCATTGATATCAGATACTTTCACCCACTCCCTGTGTTGGGGCCCAAAGTGTACCCACTGAACAAGGTACAGGAGTTGTCCACGGAGAATCTTAGAATCCAAAATGTCAGCAATTTCGTAGTGTTCCTCATCATCAACCATCAAAGGGGGGAGGTGCCGGAAGCTCAGCTTGCCATTTAGTCGGGGGTAATGCAGGTTTGAGGAGGCTGTAATGGAAAATTGGATGTATTGCTTTAAGAGATTTAGGCAAATCTAGTTGTACAGTTACTTGATTTACACATCTCAACACTTTGAAAGGACCAATATATTTCCAAGCAAGTTTTCGGGATTGTTGCGCTAGCCTTAGGTTTTTGGTTGACAGGTAGACCAAGTCTCCCGGTTGCAGTTTCCAGCCACCTGCCCTCTTTTTGTCTGCTTGCTTTTTGTACTGTGCCTTGGCCTCATTCAAAGTCTCAACAATTAGGGGCCAAGAGTCCCGGAAAGTTTTACACCATGCTGAGGCTTTCCCAACAGTATCACCGGGCTTCAAAAAGGGAAGAGGGGGCTGTCATAACCCATGGCAGCTTTGAAGGGAGACATCTTCGTTGAAGCGTGCCATGAGTTGTTATACGCAAACTCCGCCAGTGGTAATAAATCTACCCAATTGTCTTGTTGATAGTTAGAGAAACATCTTAGGTATTGTTCTAAAGTCTGGTTTACTCTTTCCGTTTGCCCGTCAGTTTCAGGGTGATAGGCAGTACTGAGAGCACGTTCAATACCCATTAGAGTCATTAACTCTGACCACAACTTTGAAACAAATTGAACCCCTCTGTCGGAGATTATCTTGAGTGGTAACGTATGTAGCCTGGCAATGTGTTGGAGGAAGGCTTTGGCCAAGACTTTGGCTGTTGGCAGACTGGGGAACGGTATAAAGTGAGCTTGCTTAGAGAATAAATCCACTACCACCCAAATGACCGTCATATGTCTAGAGGGGGAAGATCTGTGATAAAGTCCATAGAGATTACTTCCCAGGGTCGGCTCGGGGTAGGTAGAGGCTGTAAAAGACCTGGGGGTTTTCCCGGTCTGGTTTTGCAACGATTGCACGTCGGACAGGATTGTATATAAAGGGATAAATCCTGTTTCATCCGGGGCCACCAGAAGCCACGTTGTAGCAGTCGTAAGGACTTTACATATCCAAAGTGCCCCGCAGATTTTGAGTCATGGACTATCTGCAACATCTGGGACCGGGTAGCTTCAGGGACAAAAATTTTATTTCCCCTGTACCAGCAGCCGTTCGGACCACATTTCACATCATCCCTGGCTTGTAAGTCACTTGTTTCGTGTGTGGTGATGTCAGTGACAAATTGTTTTTCCCAGGTTAATGCCTGGATGGGATTCAATTGTGCTCGTTTGGTTTTACGGGTTACAACTGCACCAACTAATTGTTCAGGGGTGAACATAGACTCTCGTATTTCTGTCCTCTTACAGAGGTGTTGGGGAAGGCGGGAGAGAGCGTCTGCCAGATGATTGGCTTTACCTGGGAAATGGTGAAGGGTGAATTGAAATTTAGAGAAAAACTCAGCCCACCGGAATTGTTTTGCATTTAGATTCCGGGGTTTCCGCAGTACCTCAAGATTTTTGTGATCAGTCCAGATTTCAAAAGGTACTTGGGACCCTTCTAACCAGTGTCTCCAGGTGATCAATGCTAAACGTATAGACGCTGCTTCTTTATCCCAAATGGGCCAAAATCTCTCTGTATCATTGAATTTTTTTGATACATAAGCAAGGGGTTGTAGTTGCCCCTGAACATTCTCTTGCAAAATCACCCCACCCATAGCGGTATCCGACGCGTCAACTTGGACCACAAACTTTTTTGTCTCATCGGGGTGTGCTAGTATGGGTTCAGACGTGAATAACTGTTTTAGTTGTTCAAAAGCTTCCTGACACTGGGGGGTCCAGTTCAACGGGGCCCCTGGCACAGACGCCTTAGATCCCCTCCCCTTAGTTTTTAGCAGTTCCGTGAGGGGAAGGGCTACTTGGGCAAAGTGTGGCAGGAATTGACGGTAAAAATTGGCGAAGCCGAGGAAACTTTGGAGCTGTCGCCTGTTTTTGGGGGCTCCCACATCAACACATCCTGGACCTTCTTTGGGTCCATTTCTAATCCCGCGGAGGATATGCGGTACCCCAAAAGTCAACGCACTCCTGGTGGAATTCACATTTTGATAGTTTGACAAACAGTTTGTGTTCTAATAGCGTTTCCAATACCTTTCGCATAAGGGTAGTGTGAGATTCTTGATCCGGGGTATAGACCAAGATATCATCCAAATAAACAACCACCCCCTTGAATAAATAGGGGTGTAACACTTCATTGATTAAATTCATGAAGACTCCTGGTGCCCCCTGTAAACCGAAGGGCATAACCCGATATTCAAATTGCCCCAGCGGGGTATTAAATGCAGTCTTGTATTCATCCCCCTCTCTGATACGGACCCGAAAGTAGGCATCTCGTAAATCCAGTTTAGAAAACACTTTCCCCTTAGCCACCTCTGCCAATAAGTCTTTGATGAGGGGCATTGGGTAGGCATTAGTTGCTGACACTGCGTTTAGTCCCCGGTAATCCGTGCACAGTCTGAGCCCCCCATCTTTTTTTTTACAAAACAATACAGGTGCTGCAAAAGGGGATGATGCTGGCCTAATAAATCCACGGGCCAGATTCTTATCGATAAAGCGGCGTAGTTCCTCCTTTTCACTGGGACTCATGGCGTAAATTTTCCCTTTTGGTAATTTCTGGCCTGGAAGAATTTCAATCGCACAGTCGGAGTTACGGTGGGGGGTAGTTCATCAGCTTCCTCCTCCTCAAAAACCCTGGTTACATACCGGTAATCCTTAGGGATGCGGTTAAGGTCCTCCGTAGCTAAACAAGCTCGTGGAGGTTCATTGCATGGGGGATTTCCCCACCCTGGGTCCCATTGGTGTTCTGTACATTTCGGGGAGATAAATTGTACGCTCCCTTCCTCCCATAGAATGTAAGGATTATGTCCATGTAACCAAGGGCTACCCAATACTAAGGGAAACTGGGCTTGAGGGGCTATTACAAACGAGCGTAGCTCCCAGTGGTCACCAATGCCTACTCTTAAAGGAACAGTCTCAAATCGGCATGGTTCTTTCATTGGAGACCCATCCATTTGCGTGAAAGTTATTGGGTCTTTCAAGTTGACCACAGCTACCTCCAACCCCATAACCATAGACGGGTTTATCAGGTCCCTCCCGCACCCTGAGTCAATGAGAGCCCGAACCCGAATATGGGTCATCATTGCTGGGTTCATCACCAGAACAGTCACAAAGAAGAGAGAGGGGTAATTGCTCACCAGTTTTGGCGCCTCAAGTGCTGGGTCCTGCTGGGTAGCGCCATTCACAAACAGGACCATTTCGTTTCCCTGCATCTCACTCTCCTCCTCCAGCATCATGGTATCCGCTTGGTCGGGGCTAGCAAAAAGAGCGCGTGTATTGTGTGGTTTCACTGTACCTTTCCTTGGGGTAGGGGTTGTCCACCTTCTGGGCTCCTCTTGTGGTAGAGCTCTATTGGGATCCCCTTTCGGGCAGGATGCGGCGAAGTGCCCCTTCTCCCCACATCGCAGGCAGAGGCCCTGTCGCATACGCTGATCTCTCATCCCACTTGGGGTGGACGTTGGTTTGAGTCTGGCCTGGCCTGCCACAAGACTCGGACGGTTGTTGCCCAAAGATAGATCCAGTTTCATCATACGTAAGCGACTTTCCGCTTTTTCGGCTTCCTCCATCCAACCTTGGAGGGTGCGAGGTTGCTGAGAGCTGAGGACATTATTGCGGACGTCTACGGCTAGTCCCATTCGATATTGTTGAGCCAAGACCGCATCGGTCCAGTCCCGAATTTTCACTGCGTGCCTTTGAAACTCCCTTGAATACTCCCGCATGGAGAGTTTGCCTTGTCTGAATGTGCGAAGAAAGGCTTCAGCTTTTGGGCCGCCCCGGGTCCTCGAAACGGTTTCTCAAGGCCCACATGAAGTCATCTACATTCCCCAATTCTGCTGCCTCCAGATCATGAAGGGCTACATACCAACTAGTAGCACTCCCCCGGAACCTAGACGCGATAAACTCCACCTGTTGCTCTTCGTCTGGGAACACATAGCCCCATCTCTGCACAAATTTCCCTACTTGCAATATGAAAAAGGACACAGTCTCTGGATCTCCATCAAACGTGATCTCAAGCATGTCCTTGGGGCGGATTACTGGGGGGCTGGCGCCATGACCGGTACTGGGACTGGCTGCATGAGGGGTGCTGGAGCAGGGAGTTGAGGCGGAGGCAGAGCTGGCGGCTGGATAGGTCCTGGTTGTCCTGGCCCGGGTCCTGGTGCTGGGACGACCAGTGGAGGTGGGACCGGTGCTGGCTGGCCCGGCCCTGGCCCCGGGGGAGCTGGTTGGCCCGGCCCCGGACCCGGGGGTGCTGGTTGGCCCGGCCCCGGGCCCGGGGAGCAGGAGGTGGCCGTCCCGGTAGCAACGGTGGTGCAGGGATTGGTGCTGGTCGAGGTTGCATCAGCGGATGAACTCGAATTGCTTGGTCCATCATCTGTGGTAGGGATTGCATTAGTTTGCTCATGTCCCTTACCAGACGTCGGGTATCCTCTTGAATAGAGTCCATGCGGGCATCAGTATCCGAACCGGACCCAGTTCTGGGAGATCCTCGAGACAACCTCCCCTGGGGAAGTCCAAAACTACCTCTGGGGTCCAAAAGGCTGTCCCGGCTCTGGCTTCCCGGCATAGTCCAGGTTGTCTGGGTAGTATCCAACAGGTTCTTAGTCCAATCGCGCGATCTGCGATAGGTCACCCCTTTATCCCAGGGTGTTGGGGCTCCCGGCACGTAGGTTCGTGGAACCGCTCCTCCTTGACTCTGCATTGGCCCGGCCGGGCTGTAGATTGGGAGAGCGTACGGAGCACCCATTGTGCCGATCGATGGCGGGGTAACCAACCCGGCTGCTGATTGTGGTGTTGGCACTGCCAATACTGTCGTTGTAGTCACCGGAACAACAGTGGTGGTCGGGACAGTGACCACTGGAGTTGCCACGGTAGTGACTGGGACCGTGGCTCCTGAAGCAGTAGTCACTGGAACCGCGCCCGTGGCTCCCGAAGTAGTAGTCACTGGGACTGCGCCCGTGGCTCCCCCCCCAGCTCCGCTCATCGTAGACGGCGGAAACTGACGGTGGGAGAATGATGTTTGATTCCTGACAATTTCTGTCAGGTTTGAAATCAAGTAGATCCAGTCATTCTTGCACAAAGAAAGGTTTATTGGATTATCTTGCTAAAACCCACAGTAGGAGGTCATTGTCAGGAATGGGGGGCTAAGCGAAGCAAGCTAACTTATAGTGTGATGCAATGAAGCGCCTAGCAAATGAAACTTGTGCACTCGCGCGGGAACTCCCGGCGGGAGAAATACTTCATGAACGGGAGACTACTCCCCCCTCCCCTTGCCTTCCCAGGACTGGAAAATTCTCAGCAAAACAAGAATAGTCCAAAGCCTACATTCAAGGCCACCGTGATAAGGAAAAGCGGCAGGGAAGAAGCTCCCACGTTTCTGCCTGCATAGCTACGCAAGCGCAAAGCAGGGTAGGGAACATAAAACAATGGATTCAGTGAGAAACATCAAAGGCATTTTCTGACAATCCTCCCCCATGGAAGTTTTCTTCCTCTTTCTCCCCTTATCCACTGTGGAAAAAATACATCATAGGAAACATCTCTTAAACAAGCCAGATGAAGAGAAGTTACTGATTTTTCCACTGCCATTTTTTAAAAAAGTGCCAGTACTCATAAAGACGATTGTGCTGATTTCCCTCTCCCACTAGGCTGTTCCTGAAGGCCCACTAACTCTCAGGAGCAATGTTTTGAAGGGTTCAGGAGACTGCAGCAGAAGAGGGGGATTGCTTCTGCCTCCTCTTAAGAAAAGGGTACTTAATTTTTCTTAATAGTGTATTTGGATGCAGACTGTTATCGGGTCACCCTCATGACAACCCTGTGATGTAGATCAGTATTACGATCTCTGCCTTAATCTGGATGGCCCCACCTAACCTGATCTTGTCAGAAGCTAAGCAGGGTTGGCCCTGGCTAGTATTTGGAATGCGAGACCACCGAGGAAGCCCGGGGTCATGATGTAGAGGAAGGAAATGACAAACCAATTCTGAATGTCTTTTGCCATGAACACCCTACAGGGTTGGCATAAGTCGACTGTAACTTGATGGCACTTTACACCACTGTATAAACAGCAGTCTGAGACTTGAGAAGCTGTGGCTTGCCTAACCCAAAGCAACCTGCAGGTCCAAAGCAGTGGTGAGCATCTGTCTGGGGACATTCTGGTTTTATTTCTACTCATGCACTAAACTCTTCTATTGTTGATTTGCTGGCCCTGAAAAAAAGGAGCTGGTACTCAATACTGGTGAGTACCATCACAAAAAAAGCCCTGGGATTTTCACTGTGGCAGTGGACGTCAAACTGAATCACTTTTAGGAACAAGGCTGTTCCTCTCCTCCCTGTTGTCGAGGACACTTCATACAACTGATGAAACTGAGTAAATAGCAGTGAAAAGTTGACTTTCCTGTTCGGCTAGATGTCACGTCAGGCAACAGTGAAGCAGTAAAAACACACACACTTGAGAGACCCATAAATCTAGTGTTCTCTATAATTGCTTGAAATAATATGTGATTTAGTTATTTACATCCCCATAAATTTCTTAAAATTCTGTGAACAGATGGTGGATGAAAATAAAGTTTCCCCGTAATTCTTCTATAAACTACCTCAGATGGAAAGGTTTAGAGGATCTGCAGTGGTATAAAAGAATCGATGCCTGTTGGTTATGATTTGAAGGTGACAGTAGCAAACTAAGGCTGAAGAGCTTATTTGAAGGGCTTTGACTTATAGTGTCCTAGTAGTTAAGACTTTGTGGGACTTTGGCTGGTGAGATTATAGTTCACATCTCTACTCAGTCTCACTAATGGTGCCATCCTAAGCAGTGCCTTCTAAGCCCAATGGATCTTAAGTAATCACTCTTCTCAGACTCATCTAACTCACCAGGTTGGTGAGTGGGAAGTGATAGTGGGATTCCCTGTCTCTTTAGTGTTAGTTCTGTCATAATGCCAGACGTGTGGCCTGGCTAGTCTATTGTAGCAAACTAAAATGGAAGTCCAGTGCCACCTTAGAGACTAACAACATTTATTCCAGCATGAGTTTTCATGAGTCAGTGCTCACTTCCTCAGAGACAAGAAAGAGAGAACTATTTTCTTTATATTTATCAGAAAAGTTAAAGAACGGGGTGGAGAGGAGGACTTGGTGACAGGGTGTGTCTAAATAAGTGTTGATTCTTTGTGTAAGACCCAGAGAGTCACCAGAGAATCACACCTGATTTATGACACCTGGCCTCTCTCTGCCTCCTCCCCCAGTCTCTACTCTGTTCGTGTAAGGGCCTCATTGGGAAACCCCAACACAGCCCATGTTTAACGTCTGCACTCAGTTTAAAAATATTATGGGGGGACAAATTGGCTCTCAAGCTTGGGTGGCAGCAGGAGGGGCTTTCTCATTCCCTCCCTTCTTCCCCATGTTTTCACTAGCAAAAAAGGGCTGTGGGAACCAGCTGTTCGTCTTACAGACACACGGAGCCAGTAGTAAAACAAATAGCCCTCCATCTATGGCCCTGTTCTTCCAGTGGAAGCACCCTGGGTGGAAGGGAGGGAATGATGAAGCTCCTCCTGTTGCCACGCACACTCATGAGCTGATTCCCCCCTACACACTATTTTTAAGGTGAGTGAAGGGTAGGGTTGCCTGGCAACCAGCAGGAGGATTGGTGGGAGGCTGCAGTTTAGCTGGATAATTTTTTATAAATGTACTTATGTATTTACTGGAAGTGGCATAGCATAGCTCTAGGAGCTGCTGGAAACTGGTAAAACCATAAATTCCTAGAGCTGCCCTTTGTCACTTCCTGTGGTAAGTACATGAGGCTGCATTGAAAAATTTCTTTCTCTGGCTGCTGCTCTAACTGTCGACAGACAATAGGACTTGGGGGGCAGGGAATCCCCTGCCCCCATTGGGGTTTGGCAGTCCTGTGAGTCACACATTAATCAGACTCTAATTGTTGTGGTGTTGGTGTGATTATTTTCAGCCCACAGTCTTATTTCTTCTGTATTACCAACAGAGTGCATATGTGTTAATGGTCCATTGGCCTTTGTGTGTGCATGTGTTCTTGCTCTGGAGAGCCAGTTTGATGTAGTGGTTAGGAGCAGCAGACTCTGATCTGGAGAACTGGGTTTGATTCCCCACATGTAGCCAACTGAGTGACCTTAGGTCAGTCACAGTTCTCTTAGAGCTGTTCTCTCAAGAGCAGTTCTCTCAGAGCTCTCTCAGCCCCACCTACCTCACAGGGTGTCTGTTGTGTGGAGATGAAGAGAAGGAGATTATAAGCTGCTCTGAAACTCTTCCTCTTTCTCTTCCTCCTCCTCCTCCTCCTCCTAAACAATGCCCACCAGTTGGTATTATTCCAGTGTTTACTTCCCACCAAGCAGCCTGAACAATGCAAGTGTCTGTGTTCTCTCTTCCATATTATTTCTTGTCATGTGATACTACCTGTCTTTCTTAGGGCAACCTCTCTGTAGGCGGCTGCTGCCTGCCGTTGTCGGGGTGCCAAATGCAAACCCCTCTGTAGGCCTTGCTGCCTGTCTGCTTAAGATTTTCACTGCAAAATTCTGCCCACCACATAATGTGACTTTTCTACCTTAGGTTGCTAAATGTATGCTTTCGTTCCCACTTTTCAACTCTGCCTTTTGGGGCGTCTCGAATGCCCACCCGGGCTCACTTTGTAATGCTGCTTGCCAAATGTCTGCTTCTGCTCACTCGGCAAGAGAAAGCTGCCTATGTGAGAATGTCTCCCATCTGTCTGAAACCTGGCAGAGAGGGTCCGTTGGTTGAGAGGCTCCCGAAAGTTTTATCCAAATCGAATGGAAACAACAATATGTTTGCCGTTGAAAGCAGTTGGCAACAAAAACGAATAATGAATAATGCATGACATGAAAATGAATATCACTTTTTAAAAAATGAAATAATGAAAAAAATATACCCACTATTTCAGTTCTGTTTAATACTGTTTTAAGTCACACTGTTTGCGGTTCAGGACCTAAATGTATGGGTCTGCTTCCGTTCCTGTCAAGCAGATGTTTATCCAGGTGTTCCCTGTTGAAATTTAAGTTCTGAGGTGTGTGGGGGACTGATTTGGATTGGAACTGTACTGTGTTGGGGGGAGAGGAATTAAATCTCCCCCCCCCCGCTGTTTTCGGGGAACCACTGTTTGTTTTGCTGCGGTACCTTATGTCTTGCCCTGCAGTACATGTAGGATATGATCCCACCTAGAATTTCTATGGGTACAAGAGGGGGATGATTTGTTTGCTGATCCTCCCCCTCCCACGGCAGCTGCAAATACCCCCTGAAATGCTGCTTCTGGGGATTCAGCAGTGTTCTGTGTGGGGGGTTGTGACCCCCCAAAAAGGCCCATGGAAATTCTGGAAAGGTCCAAGCCACATTTCCCCAGTACAGCAAATGGCCTTCCCAGAGCCATTTCAAGTGACATGAGGGAGAGGAGGCTTAAGATCCCTCTCATAGGTTGGCCAGCCTCCAGGTGGAGCATAGAGATATCCTGGAATTACAACATCTCCAGCTGACAGAGATCTCAGTGCGGTGGACTGTACCTGGTCACCAAAAGACTGCTTTAGGATTATGTTCAGAGGGATGTCTGACCAGGCCTGTAGCCAGGAATTTTTAATTCAGGGGGCCTTTAAATAAGTCGGGGGGCACCCCACACACCTCCGAGGAGCGCCACAGATAAAATAAAAAATTGGAAGTTGGGGTGGGATGGATGGATGGGAAGTCAGGGGGCCTTAGCAGTAAGTCAGGGGGCCAGGCCCCAAGATGCCCCACTATAGCTACGGGCCTGTGTCTGACCATGGTCATACCTGTACACCCTTAGTCTGTAGTGTTCTTAAAGATACTTCCAGCCTGCATGCTGGCACTGAGATGATTATTATGTCTTTTTTTGGTATGGTCTCCTCTACCAGCTGTACTGGAGAGGGCTGACCCAGCCAAAACTGAAGCACTACAAACTGTGAGAATTCCCCATATATATATGAAACAACAGTATATGCCCGATAGATAATAACAATGAAATCTGATCATTCTTCCATGTGGCCGAACAGCCATTCCTCAACTAAGACTTCACCACAAACCTCATTTATACAAAGTAAATGCAAGATTTTGTTCGGTAATAGATTTAGGAAGTCGAAACTTCATGATCCTGCAAATAGGTATCAGCACAGAAGAGCCCTCTGCTTAAACTGGGAATAATTTATATGTTATTTTGGCATGTAATTTCACCCTTGCTGATCCGGAAACTCATTACAAGCTAGCAGGGACTGCTAATCAAGATTTCTGGGTCCCACTCTCTTTCTGATAAGCCCTTTGACCATTAAATCATAATCTTCAGCTGATATCAGCATGTATCATGTCTTGCCATAAGTGATAAAATGTTACACAGTGTTCTATGGTCCCGTTAAGTATAAATGAATAACTGTAAATCTTTTGAAACAATGTAACTTGTTTTGGGTCCTTAGCCCGGCATCTGCAAGAACATGATGTGTTTGAAAGGCTACTCAGTAGAGTCATCACTAAGAGTACCTATCCACCAAATCGAAATATTGCATATGGCCCAGTTTTTGGTATTCATTGGATTTTGTTATCTCTTGATAAAAATTGTGGCTGATGTAGGGGGGGGAACACAGTTAAATGAATCTCTGAGAGAATTTGATAGTTTAGTACAACTGCACATGTAGTTGCCAAGTCTTTATAAAAGGGCAGTGAGAGAGAGAGAGAGAGAGAGAGAGAGAGAGAGAGAGAGAGAGAGAGAGAGAGAGAGAGAGAGAGAGAGAGAGAGAGAGATGCAAACAAACACAAGAATCTCATGTGGTTAACTCAGTAAATGTTTGCACACAAACCATAGAAAGATTTCTGGGTCAATCAGAGAGCAAGCTGATTAATCCAATCAGAATCCTTGTGAGGAGGGCTGACAACTTAAATTTCAGCGGTCAGTACCTTAGTCAGCAATGTTAACCCCCAGTGGGGTTAACCCCCAGTGGGGTTAACAGAATACCGAAGCCATCAAGGTCAAGGTCAGCTGGCATTATTGCTGTCTTTAATTCGATATTGACCAGCCGTTGTCTTCCAGGGCTCGATTTTTTAAAGGAAAACCATCAATTAGAACAATTCAACAGGCATTATTATGGATGGATTTTCAAATTTAAATGTCCGTGCTTTTTCGTGTTACAGTAAAATGAAATGGATTTGTGTTATGACTCCACACATTAAAGACCTGTTGTAGAGGAAATACTGTTTTAGTATATTGCTCAGAAATTCTACCTCCCCTAATACTTCTTCCTTTAAAAGGAGATTGTTCAGGAAGGGCTCATTGACTCATCATTCATAATGGCCATTTCTTATTAGGTGTCTTTTCCTCCTCCCTTCAAGATTGTGTGAACATTAGTGCCATTCCATAAGGTTGTTTCAGAGGGCAGCCAGGCTGGGCAGCAGTGGAACAATTAGATTCAAGTCCACTGGCACCTTAAGAGCTTTGACTTCCAAAAGCTTGTGCCCTGAAACTCTTGTTGATCTCTAAGGTGCTACTGGGCTCAGATCTAACTATCCAATAATGTTGTATCATTGAAACAGGCTGATAAACTTGCTGCCAAAATAGAGCTTAACAAGCAAGCTGGTAGAGAAAAAAGTATGTTCAGTGTGGCAACATGTAAGTAAACGGAGTCCGAAATGCCACTTCTGCACAAGCATGAACTTGGCTTTCACAAATACTTAAGACTATATATATAGTCTGATGTTTTACACTGAAGAAATTGTGCCTATCCTATAAATATTCTGGAACCATCTGGTACTGCAAAACATAGGGAAATGAAATCTTAGATAAAGTTTTGGTTGTTACACATTTCTGTTAAGGCCTGTTTGTATTAAGTCTGGGGACTTAGCCTACTGATTGGTCAAATCATGTCTATGTTGTATTTTAGATGTTCTGGGATCACCCCACAAGTACCCTTTCGAAGTCAACAGAATTATATTCAGGCTGTAAATAATCAGAGAACTGGTCAGCTTTGCAAGGCAGTGAAGCCACAGAAACATCAGAACTGAGGGACAGGGCATGTAGAATAAAGGAATAACCCCCAGGATGGGGCCCCCAGTTTTCACCGTTTCCTGTCATAGCCTCCCCAGCACTACAAGCAATGCCATTCTGAAAGCTCAGATGTTGCTTTTTAGGCAACGCAAGAGACTCGAGAGAGAAGGAGGTGGGTAAGAAAGCCATATTCCATTGCCAGATTTCCCTTGATGGTTGTTGGGATCCAATCCAGTACTTTCTTTGGAAAGAAGCAGCAGAGTGCTCATGCAGTATGTGGAAAGAACTGGGACAGCATTCTTGCAGCTTACAGGCACTGTATCCATCGTAGTCCCCCTTATTAAAACTGTAGATTGTTGCTGGTGATAAAGTGCACATGTTTTCCCAGCAAACATGTCCACTGCTCCTATAATAGTTATGGGCATTGCAGTTGTGAGTGTCACAGGAGTCTACTAGAAGAAGAAGAAGATAAGAGATTGGATTTATAACCCGCCCTTCACTGCCCAAAGGCGTCTCAGAGCGGCTTACAAACTCCTCTCCCTTCCCCTCCCCACAACAGACACCCTGTGAGGCAGGTGGGGCTGAGAGAACTTCTGACAGAAACTGTCCTTGAGAGAACAGCTGTGCCAGAGCTTGTGACTGACCCAAGGTCACATCAGCAGGTGCAAGTGGAGGAGTGGGGAATCAAACCCGGTTCTTCCAGATAAGAGTCAGTGCACTTAACCACTACACCAAACTGGCACTACACCAAACTATTCAGTGCCCCTGACCATCTCCATGTACTATGTAAGTGCCGTCAAGACACAACTGATTCTCAGCAACCCCTAGCAAGGGGTTTTCAAGGCAAGTGAGAAATGGAGGTGGTTTGCCACTGCCTTCCTCTGTAGCGTCTTCCTTGGTGGTCTCCCATCCAAGGACCAACCCTGTTTAGCTTCAGAGAGCTGATAAGACTGGGCTCTACCATGCCCTCTTCCCTCCTGTGACTACCTCTAGTGATCAGCGGGATACTCCATTCATTCCAAGCTGGTACCACTGTGAAAGTAAGACTCCTTGGGTATTTTGAGTATTCCCTGTTTCCCCCTTCTTTTATTGTGAAAAATGAGTGCAACTGTGGACGCTTATTTTTCCTATTGGTTTCTGATGTTTTATTGATTTAAATACATATTTGATCTGTATTTTTGGTCACTACTTTAATCAACTGTTTTGTCTCTGTTCTTATCGTCTATCAGACCTTTGTATTTATTCTTGATTGTAACTCACCAGCATCTTTTATGCCAATAAAAGTCAAAAATGAAATGAAAATGTGTACAACTGTGCTTACTCCTCTTTATCAGCACTGTGATGCATAAATGATATGTGACAATTTTTAAAAAGTGGTGTGGGAGGGAGCAACCACGTGATTCCCTTTCAGCAAGTCTATCTGCATCAGCATCCATACCCCTTCTGTGCTAACAGGTTCCCCCCTCCCTTTTTTGTCCTCTTCAAATAGCCCTGGTGCACACAAACATCGAACTCAGCCCATAGGAGTGTTTTTTTAATTACTGCGTATATGTTTCCCTTACTGCAAAAATTTCTTTGGAAAACAGTAGAACTATTGGTGTGTGTGTGTGTGTGTGTACATTTTAGAAGCGTGGTACGTTTTAGAATCATATTTAAATGCATCTTCAAATGGTGTTTGTTATTAAGTGTCACCAGTGGAATAGAAAAGAGAATAAAGTTATCTTTCAAGACCATATTACAATATTCCTCTTCAGCCCCACCTGTGTTTGTTTTCCCCTCACTCTTTCTTTTGTGTCTCTTTTCACCCTCATAAATTCAGGTCTGAACTCTGACAGAAGCATCTGCAGCTGGCATGTTGTCGTTTGTTTCCTGATCTGGCAAGAAGCACCCCAGCTCCAAATTATGGCCTATGCCAAGCTGATTACCTGGCAAGATGGTTCATAGTCCAGCCCGTGTTGAAGCAAAGGCCAATGCACATGATTTTTGTGTGGAAAATGCATTTCCTAACAGTCTGGTTGGCAGTGCTGGCGATTACTCATTCAGAAGCTCTTAAAGAGCACATGACTTCGTTTCTGGGCACCTGATTCAGGACAACCAAGATGTTTGGTCTTGATGGCCACTTTAGAAATGTGTCATAAGCCAGGGGATTGTAGCTAATTTACATATCTTATTGAAGATAATTAACATAAATTGCATGAGCTAGTTGGAACTCAGAGCAGTGTTGGCATACAAGATCTGCTTCACCAGGATGAATTGTCCAGCCATCTGGAGTAGCAAAGACCCCTGATATTACTGCCTGCTAACAGCCAATCAGCTTTGTGCTTCACATGCCAGAATACTTTGAGGATTCAAAGGACTCAAGTCCTCCATGGGATGCCCTGGGATGAGTTAGTTAATGTAAGAAGGGGCCTATTATAATACCTTAGCTACTTCTTAAGGGGGACCTTGAATTTAGTAACCATCATTCAGGTCTTCATCATTCTGAAGGTAACAGTTCTTGATGGTTCCTCAGAAGCTTTACGTTATCCAAAATATGGCAGTTTTCTTGATGATGATGATGAAGAGTTGGTTTTTATACCCTGTTTTTCTCTTTTCTCATAAGTCTCAAAGTGGCTTATGATCACCTTTCCATTTCCCCACAACAGGCACCTTGGGAGGTAGGTGGGGCTGAGAGATTTCTGAGAGAACTGTGACTGACCCAAGGTCACCCAGCAGGCTTCCTGTGGAGGACTGGAGAATCAAATCTGGTTCTCCAGATTAGAATCCACGGCTCTTAACCACTACAGCACACTGGCTCTAATGCAGTCTGTATGTGTTTTTTTTTCTTTACGATGGACACAGTCAAGTTCTCTGATGTCTCATAGCATTGCAAAATGTAGTTGTAGAAAGGTAAGAATGATTGCTGAAGAATAATAATATCTATTTACTATTTTTTTTGTTCTGCTTTTCCTCCAGGGAGAGAGAAGAGTGACACACATTTTGTATTTGCAGCAACCATGGAAGTAAGTTACACTGAGAGAGAGTGACTGGCCCAGGGATCAGCCAGTGAACTTCATGGTAGAGTGAGTGTTTTCTCTAACGAGTATCCTACACTTTTTTTTTTTTTGCTGTCAAGTCACAGCTGACTTATGGCAATCCCGTGGGGTTTTCAAGGCAAGAGACAGCCAGACGTGCTTTGCCATTGCCTGCCTCTACGTAGCACCCCTGGACTTCCTTGGTGGTCTCCCATTCAAATACTAACCAGGGCCGACCCTGTTTAGCTTCTGAGATCTATGACATCAGGCTAGCCTGGGCCATCCAGGTTAGGTCACACAGTATGCTACTTCTCTTATAAAAACTTCTGAGTTTTCACTATTGGAACTGTTTGTGGGCATAGATGCAAGACCATTTTTCTCTTTAGCAGCACCTTTCATTAGTCTTAATGCTAACCAAACAATACTAAGTGATGGTGGGGATGATGTGTGTTCATATGGTTAAATAAGAACATAAGAAGAGCCCTGTTGGATTAGACCAGTAGACCAGTAGGCCGTCTAGTCCAGCATCCTGTCTCACACAGTAGCCAAGCTGTCCCTCTGGGTGGTCAACAACAGGGCATAGAGACCGAGGTTTTCCCCTGATGTCGCCTCCTGGCTCTGGGATTCAGGTGATTAGTGCCTCTGAATCTGGAGGTTCCCCTCAGTCACCATGGCTAGTAGTCACTTATGGACAGACTTATCCTTCATGAAATCGGGGAGTTGTGGGTCAATATGTGGCCATGCAGTGAATAATG
Organism: Gekko gecko; assembly: GCA_029375565.1. NCBI lineage: Eukaryota > Metazoa > Chordata > Lepidosauria > Squamata > Gekkonidae > Gekko > Gekko gecko. The sequence goes on from JAPDNY010000008.1 coordinate 119,176,369, forward strand.
TGAAATTGACCAATGCAAGTGGGGAAACAGAAGAGCAAGGGCGGCACAGCTTCTTGAGGGGAAATGGTCCCTCTGTGTAAAGTAGTATTTCCTTTTGTCTGTATTGAACCTACTTCCTGTCAGCTTCATTGGATACCCTTGAGTTCTATTATTTTGGGAATGGGAGAAAAATTATCTTCATCAATTCCTTGTAGGGAAGGTGTTCCAATCCCCTAAACATCTTGGTTGTCCTCCTCTGCACTTTTTCCAGCTCTGCAATGTCCTTTTTGTGATACAGTGACCAGAACTGTACAAAATATTCAAAATGAGGCCACACCATAGATCTATACAGAGGCGTTACTATATTGGCCATTTTGTTCTCAATCCCTTTCCTAATAAACCCTAACAAAAGAGGTTGCCTTTTTCACTGCTGCAGCACACTGGGTTGACACTTTCATTGAGCTATCCACTACAATCTTAGTCTCAGCAAGTTCAGACCCCATTAGCCTGTACTTGATTGGGATGTTTTGTCCCAATAACAAATAAGATAATGGATTATTTGTGGCCAGTAGTCGTATGTATAGCTGAAGAGTTAGTTTCATGAGAGAGAGTTCCAGAATGGCATACCACCCTCAACCAGTTCCTTTTCAGCCCTCTGCAGACTAGAAGGAACCCTGTGCCCCTGCTACGGGAAGTTGCTTGAAAGCAACCTGGCTTACAGCAAAGCCGGGCCCATCACCCCCCCGGAAAAATGGCCCCTCCAGCAACATGTTTGGGAACCTGTCTTTTATGAGCATGAGAGTACATGTTCCAAAATTAGTTTTTCAAATCCTTGTTTTAAATAAGCATTAAAGTGAATATAGAAACCAAAATCAAAGATAGTTGGGAAAAAGAATCAATAGCATCTTGGTATCAATAATATAATGCAACATGATAGGAAAAGCACTGGATGGTAAACCATGAGATGTTTTAATAGATATTCAGTCTTGTGTTTTTATTAGCTGGTTATTTGTTTTACTCATTTGGAGCTGTCAGTACATGGCGGCTCAGGAATAATAAAGTATACAGCTAAGGGCTGGTGTGGGAAGGAAGTACATTATTGGTTTTGCCCTTGATGCCATTTTGAATCTGTAAGATTAAATCCACTCTGAATTTGGGAGACTGTCACAAAGAGATTTCTCTCTTGCACTTGATAGCATGCTGCATGTGTCTTGTGGACTTGGTGCAGAGAGTACTGCACAGCAAAAACAAATAACTGGCGATATCAACAAGATGCCAATATTGTGAAGGATAGGGAGTTGAGTGGAGGAAAGGCAACCTTCAGGGTAACATCTCGCTGAATGTGTGGGTGAGGCAGTATAACCTGCAAACCTCTCAGCCCTGAAGCAACTAAAGAGTAGGTCCCTGTCATTCCCCTCTTCTCAATGGAGGCTGAAGTAAAGGAAAGAAACCAACTATGTTTTGCAATGAGGGCTGCCATTCAACTTCATGCTAATTCAATTCTGGGTTCTTTCCAGTTTTTGGGATCTTGTTAGGAAGGGGCCCTTAGAAGAGGGGTCAGTGCTTTTTCTTGCTACTTCAGAGGGGTATGAGAAAAACAAGAATACTAGTATGTCACTTTATATTGCTTTCACTATATCCTCCAGTCCAATCCAGTGTTTAATGTGCTCAAGTCCATTGGTATCAACTGGACTAGGTGCGTCTAACACAGCACAGGAAAGGTTTGTTAAAGGACAGGGATCACTGTTGCAAATCTGACTTATGGGATAATGGCAACTCACTGTGCCCGAACCAAGTAGCCCCTATGGGGCTGCCAGCATCGCAGGGTTCCCATGCCTGAGCTTTGCTCCTGGATACCAGTGGCCCTACAAGGGCAGCAGCCTACTGGGAATTTGGGGAAGGATTTCACCAAGAATCTATGGTGTACCATAGAGTTTGCCCTCTGAAGCTGCCATTTTTCTCTAGGGGAACTGAACTCTGAAGTCTGGAGAGCAGTTATAATTCCAGGAGAACTCCAGGCCCCACCTGGAGGATGGCAACCTTTGAGCTTTTCTGTACAAGCAGAAAGTGTACAGACTTCCTCCCCCCAATTCCCCCCCCCAACTTTTTACAACATTCTCATTAAAACCTTGGTCATCTGTCCCTGGATTTTAGCATCCCTTGAAATAGAATAGTTATGTATTCTGTCCTGATCCCTTCTGCAGGTCTACCCTGGTATGGTAGTGTGTACTATAAGTCCCTCATTTCTCCCCATCCTTCAGATTGTAACATACGATCCACTGCCCGATGCTGCAGCTGCCGATGAATGGTAGAAAAGTTAAATTTGGAGAGCTGCTGTGACAGCAAACATAACTTTCTTAATTACTTGCATTGACAACAAACACTGTTTATCAGCCTTGAGATAAAGTGGTCTTAAAAGTGAGGAATTTACTGGATCTATGTGACCACCAGATAGCTGTAATTTTTAGGGCATTGGTTTAAAGGAATGTAAAGTTAAGGTGGGGAAAAAAACACTCTGGGAAGTAAGCAAGCAAATTTTAAATTAAGAAGGTGGGTGACGTGCATTTTAATTTTCAGAGTGCCTGTCCTCCTCTGCTAGCGATTGCATGTTTCAATCCAACGTTGTCTGGAAAAAGTAGCTCTTCATTTTACCTTTTAAAACTGAGCACAGGTTGTTCACTGCCTGCTCCCAATTCATTTTACTGCAAAGCCAAGGAGATGTTTGGACGGAATTGTCACACAGAAAATAAGTTGCTGGCAGCCCCCATCCTTCACGCCAAAGAGAGGCATGTAATACATTTTGTTCCCAGAGATAAACGCATCACTGCTTTTAGATGCAGGGACGGTAGGCAGACACAGTTGTGAATCAAGCTCCAGTTTTGCCTCTGGTGGTTATTTGGGGAGGTGATGAGGTAATATAAACTTTTTAAAAAAATAACAATTTTTTAAATTAATCGGGGGAGCAACTCCCCCATAGAAAAAGTAAAATTGCCATGTCATAACCCAGAAATCATTTCTACATGTTTAAATGTTCAGGCAACAAGACCAGTTGTCCCATTTTTTTTTTACTGGTTCCTTTTTCTGCCTCCCCCATTTCAGAATTGTCCCAGGGTTGCCAGCTCCAGGTTAGGAAATACCTGGAGATTTTGGGGGTGGAGTCTGAGGAGGACAGCATTTGGGGAGGGAGGGACTTCACTGAGGTATTATAATGCTATAGAGAGCACCTTCCAAAGCAGCCATTTTCTCCAGGTGGCCGTGCAAGAGAGGTCGGGACAGATGACTGTCTTGCATGATCAGTAATCCAGGGAATCAGCAGAGGTGGGCTCAGGAGACTTGGCAAGGTACTCTCTCACCATCACCTTTGCTGAATCCTCTGCCATCACACACCTGGCAGCCCCACTGCTGCTGATCTCCCAGTTCACCACTGACAAGCAGTAACTGTAACACTATATCCAAAAATACTTGACACTTGATTCAAATTCTTATATTAACAGTATAGTACTCTAAATAACCATTCAGATCCATTCCAAAGACACCAATGTAACTAGTCCAATACAGTTCAACAAATTCCTAACAGTTAATAAATGTCCACAAAACTAAGAGGAGTCATAGTTGATAGTGGCCACAAAACGCAATTGCTAAGAGATGTGACAATGGACTGTGTCCAGGTTTCCATCCGTTTCCTATCAGGACTTCATCCAACCACCTCCAGTGATGGAGCACCAAGTTTTACATATTTCTCTTGACTGTATGTAGCTGTCAATATCTATTCCAACCGGCTTGAATAATAGAGCCTCTTAGCAGCTGTGTTTTGTGGACATCTGTTACTCCTCTTAGTTTTGTGGACATTTATTAACTATTAGGAATTTGTTGAACTGTAGTGGACTATTTACATTGGTTTCTTTGGAATGGATCTGAGTAATTATTTAGAGTACTACACTGTTAATAAGAACATTTTCTCCAGGAGATTATTTGTAATCCTAGGAGATCTCCAGCCATCACTTGGAGGTTGACAACCATAAATAAGTGCCTGAAGAGCAAAAATTATAGGGCTGTCTTAGCTATGTGTCTTGGAGAGGAAGCCCCTGTCTGCGCTCTTGGAGTGAACTACAGAAGTAGCTCCATGTGCAGACATACATGTTAAAATCCCCAAACCAGAGTTGGAAAAACTCTAGAGAATGGCACCAGAATGTATAATGATGAAGAAGAAGAGGTTGGATTTATACCCCACCCTTCACTACCCAAAGGAGTCTTACAAACTCCTTTCCCTTCCCCTCCCCACAACAGACACCCTGTGAGCTAGGTGGGGCTGAGAGAGCTCTGACAGAAACTGCTCTTTTTCAAGAACAGCTGTGCCAGAACTGTGGCTTGCCCAAGGTTATCCAGCAGGTGCAAGTGGAAGAGTGGGGAATCAAACCCGATTCTCCCAGACTAGAATCTGTGCACTTAACTACTACACCAAACATGGTTACTGCTGCTGCCCCCTGAATTATTGACTCATTTTTGTGCTATAAAGTGAATTCTGTCACAGCACTGTTTTCTCAGTGAAGAAAAAAATTAAACCAATAGTTGGGAGAAATTTTTATTCCTTACCTGCTGTCCAAGAGTTTAGGGCCACATGTAGCTTGTGAGACAAGAGAGTGTAAGAGAGATTATAACTGGTCCAGTGTTACCCAATCAGCTTCTTAACAGAATAGGGATCTGAATCCAGATCTTGCTTTTCTGATACATTGGATCTCAATGAATAAATGAACTTATAAAGAAAAAAAAACCCTTAATAAAGTGCACATTTGCATTAAGAACAATGCTCGGTCTTGTGAAATGCAGACAAAGCAAGGAAGATATAGTGTTCTTCAAAGGAAGACTGTAGTCATAAAATTCTACAGTTTAGGGGAATATGTTTCCATGCAGCTGTTTCCAGCAATGGATTGCTCATAAAGAAACCATGGGGAAAAAACACTTCATAAATACCCTAATTCTATTTGCAGATGGAAAAAAATTACCTCAGGTTTATAGTGACATAGACAAAGCAGTAGCAATATGACATAAGCACCTTCCATATAGTAAGATGTTTGTATCGGTTCACCAAACTGTTATGTGTGGTACTTCAGCATGGTGTAGTGGTTAGAGTGCTGGACTAGGAACTCAGAGACCCAAGTTTGAATCTCTACTCTGCCTTGGATACTTGGGTAACCTTGGGTCAGTCAGATCCTCTCTCCTTAACCTACCTCACAGAATTGTTTTGAGGACAAAATGGAGGAGACAATACTGATGTATGTCACTGTAGATTTTCATCGAGGAGAAAGGGTATAAAATGATGTAAATTTAACATAGAAATAAAGGTAGGTTTAAATGGATTTTTACACCGGGATATTAAGGGAAAGAAACCTTGGCAGATCTGCTCAGAATTCTGTTCAGGTCTATTCAATGGGGCTTATCCAAGGAAAGTGTTCTTAGGTATTTGGTCAACATCAAATAATTTTCAATCTGTTCAGTACTGACTAGATTTTGATTGGCTTGGGAACTACATGGAAGAAGTTTGTGATTGATGAGTTATAGATGATGCATACTTTAGTGTCATTCAGAGTTTCTTCACCCACTCAATTTCGTTAAATTGGATGTTACACTTTTATGTTACGCTTTTTCTTCAGGACATGAAAAGATGCATTTTTTTTGTGTGTGCACTGAATGGAGATTGTAGGTTAAATTCCAGGCAAAACCATTCTGGTCATAGAGAACCACCTAGTTAAAAGCTAGTTAGTCAAGAATAAAAAGTATTTTTGTTTTGTGTTCTCTCCCAAACTATTCTTTGTTGCTTTCTTAAACTACAGAACAAAGAAGCAATCTAACACTTGCATCCTCCCCTGATAAATTAAACACAAATTGGATCCATTGGGTGCAGTATCCCACCATGCTTCAACATACTTGGCAATCTTTAGCATCCATTTGACACAGCTGTAGATCAATTACGCTGGCTTTCTTACTTTGTTAAAAAAAAGCCCCCAAAACCAGAAACGCAGAGCTTGTTTTCCTTGAGCTGCTTTCTGGATGCCAAAAAGAATACTTGTGTGGCTTGCTGATTGGCTTCTTGATTGTGAATCACTCTGATATGTGACTGCTTAGCAGAAACACTGTTGGGAAATTATGGGAGAGACAAATAGGTTGAATCAACGGTTTTTCAAACTATATTCCTTGGAAATTTATCAGGGGTTCTTTCTCATTAAGATCAGAAATGGCAGACAAGCCTCCTTAGAAGACAGTATGTCACTATTACAGACTTTCCTCCATAGTGTGTATTTGCTGGTGCATTTAAGGGGCATTCTGTGGCACATGAGCACCACTTGAAATTGACAAAGCCTGGCTGATGCTCCATATGACCTGAGAGTTAAGCACATCCCTAGAATGCACACCAGATTCCCTGTACATGAGGGGCCCCCAACGTGGGGCCTGTGGGCATCACAACACCTATTAACTTTTTAAAAATGTGCATGAGTGTGTGTGTGTATGTGCACCTGGAAGTCATGGTGACCTGTGGTGACTGACCCCTACTGGGGTCCTGGAGGATATTCAGAGAAGTGGCTGAATAAAGCCTGCCCCCACCTCCCACCTCTGGTATTTCAAGGAGGTCTCCCATCCAAGTACTTGCTAGAGTTGATCCTGCTTACCTTCCAAAGACTGACAAGATCGGACTTGCATGGGCTATTCATGTCAGGGTGGCACCCATTAACTTTTTTATTTGATTGCACAGTTTTATACTGTGTAATCCAACTTTTGTGTCAATGAGAAAGGCAGGCAATAAATAAAATAAATAAAAATAAATAAAATAGAATATGAAGCCAAAGATAGAATACTTGCAAGTGAATGGGATTTGGGGCCTGGGTTTCCCCCTAAAGTAGTTTTGTCAACAAATTCTCTGCAAACCTGCAGTTTGCCGAAGTTTTTATCATGTCCAGGAATCTTCTTTCAGGGAAGTACTGGCAAGTCCAGAAATATCAGTATGATACAGTCATTAGTGTTGTAGAACTAGCATAATTGCATCACTGTAGAGTTAGATGTAAATTATTATTAGTTGTCTTTGGAATTGCTGCCTAGGGCTCGTGAAGTATTCTCTCAGCTATGACTTATATATTGTGATCACAGAGCTATAACATTTATCACATCCCTGAATTTTCCCCCTTGAATGACAGCCTTTTTGCTTGCAGATATTTTCAGAAGAACCTTCTGGGAGAGGTTTGCATGTGCTATGATCAAAACGTCAATTGGAGAGGGACTTTGTATAGAGTCTAGTTGGCCCACCCCTGAAAATTCAGTAAACAGCTTAATTTTACGTTTTGCTCCCAGGACACAAAAGAAACGGCATCAAATCATTTTGTCATTACACACTAATTTCCTCTATCATTGCTAGCTTTTCATTATCAGTATGAAATATGTTTTGCTTTTCTTTTGTTCTTTGTTTACTTGATTTACATTTGATACTGGAATTTCTTTGTGGCTTCTAGACTAATTAGGAGTTGAACATCAAAAGAAACTTCTTTCAGCTGTTTCTGATTGTTATGTCTCTTCGAGTTATATTGCAAACTCAGGCAGATGTGCTTCCAGGGAGGACTGTCCACCAGTGAAGCAATTTTAATTATATGCTTTTTAGTTGGTTAATGAATTGGGACAATCGAAGTATGAGTATAACCAAAATTTAATAATGAGGTTTTGGCATCCTTCTGGGTCCCCCCCGCACTTGAAGGATAAGATGGACTTTTTGCATGTCCCCTAGTTTCCTTCCCCCATTAAGCTTGTCTGACTTTCTGTGTCTCACTATATTCAATGGGACTTATTCCAAGTGATAACATATATGTCACCTACATTTAATTTATAGAGCATGGCAGTGTTCTGGCTAGGTCCCTTGTAGGGTTGCCAAATCCAGTTTGGGAAATACCTGGAGATTTTGGGGGTAGGGCCTGAGGACAGTGGGGTTTGGGGAGGAGAGACTTCAATGGGGTATAAGGCTATAGAGTTCACTTTTCAAAGTGGACATTTTCTGCAGGTGAATTGGAATCTGTCATCTGGAGATCAGTGGTAACAGTGTGTCAGGCACTTCAGAAAGTCAGTCAAACACCAGACTTCATAAAGAAGATAGCGTTTATTGAAAGCAGTTCTAAAGGCACATCAACATTCTTTTGTCAGGAATAAAGCACACAAAGAAACATCTACAGATATACCCCGTTGGGCTAGACCCCCCCCTTCATGCATCTACCAATGGCTACCTAGTCCACGCGCGGGAAGAGGTGTGAAAGTTGTTTAAGCAGTAAATACTTCAAGAGAGGCCCAGCTGTCTGCACAGCGGAAAGCGAAACTGTGAGACAAGGCCATTTGGTTTGATAGGAGATTGCCCAGGCTGGGAACCTATTTGTCTCCTAGGCAACCTACCCATCTCTCACATTCCAAGCATGAAAAGTTACAGACCATCTCTCCCTCCTACCCTCCTATCCATCTTATGGCAGGATCACCTGACACAGTGGGAGGTCTCCAACCCTAGTCCCTGATTCTGATTGCTCATTTTAATTGCTCATTTCCCCCGTGAGTATGCACTGTAATTTTTTTTCTTTTGTTCACATTGGTCAGGGTGCTCTGAATTAGTTTTCTTAGAGACCCCAGGCTGACGCAGAGTTCTACCTAATCCCATTTAAATGAATGGGCCCAGGCATGCCTGTCTTTGGACAGGGGCAGCCCTGAAAGATCCACCACATTGTTAGAAAAGCCATCTTTAATATTTACATTTGCACTCCATTTTTTAAAAAAGTTCCATAAAATAAACGTCTACCCTTCATGGTTCACAGTAAAGGCCACCTCTGTCTTGCACAAGCAGAAAAGCTTGTAGGATCTATACTCCTGGAGGGTTTAAGATGGGGATGTCAGGAGGCGGAGGGGAAAATATGCCTGGAGCTGATGTGCTGTTCTGAATTTGGGAAGGGAGGGACAGAATTGTGAGCTGATTGGAACATAAACCATAGTTATGCACAGGGGTTCTGTAGCAACATAATACACTGGTATTAGCAGCCTGCTCTAGGAGTGTCAGGTTATGTCGGCCATCTCTGCTTGTGAATAAAAAAAGAGATGCAAGTGTCCAGTGCTCTGTCAGCCAGAGGAAACTCTCAGTGCTGTCTTTACAGTTACACCCTTCTATGTCCTTTGACTTCATTGAACTTGGAAGGGGGTGTGACCCTGCTTAGGATGGTACCGTCATCTGCTTTTAGTGCCATCTCTGGATTTTCCCCCCTTTCAGTTATGCACCTTAGTGTGGTAGGGGATCTGAGTGAGTCATTTGAACCTGAGAACAATACCAGAGCCACTGGAGGTGGAATGGTCAGAGCTGAGACACCAGACTTAGATGCGTCCATCTTCTTCAGGAATCAGGGGCTCAGTTAGCAGAAGAGAACTCACAGTGCCAACGGTGAAGGTGGTGGAAAGTGCCATCAGGTCACAGCTGGCCTATGGCAACCCTGTAGGGTTTTCAAGGCAATAGACTTTCAGAGGTCGTCTGCCTCTGCATCACAACCCTGAACTTAAGAACATAAGAAGAGCCCTGCTGGATCAGACCAATGGTCCATGAAGTGCAGCATCCTGTCTCACACAGTGGCCAGGTATCTGAGGAAGTGAGCAATGACTCACAAAAGCCCCTACCCTGCCACATATTTTGTTAGTCTTTAAGGTGTTACTAGACTCTTGATCTTTTCTACTACTTCAGTGGCCAGCCAGTTCCTCTATAGGGCCAACAACGAGGCATAGAAGCAGGGACCTCCCTCTGATGTTGCCTCCTGGGATTTAGAGGTTTAGTGCCTCTGAATGTGAAGGTTCTCCTTAGTCACCATGGCTAATAGCCACTGGTATAGATCTATTTTCCTTGGTGGTCTCCCATCCAAATACTAACCAGGGCTGACCCTGCTTGGCTTCCAAGATTTGATGAGGTTGGGCTGGCCTGGGCTGATCAGGTCAGGGCAATGGGGATGGAAGTGGAGGAATCGTGGAAAAGGGTAGCTACTGGGCAGCAGCAATAGTGGAAAGTGATGCTGGTGGAGGACCTTTCCTAGATAACGGCAGTGCCACTTCAGCTAACCCTGGTGAGTACTGTGCAGAAGGTGGCAATGGTAGACCACTTCTGATCATCTCATACCTTGAAAAACCCTATGATGAAACTCTGGATTTTCCCAGATAGGGGAGCTAGGAAATGCATCATACCACAAACAACAATTGTACAAAGAGGTGGTGTTACAAAGCTCAATGAACGAAATAAAACTATTACGCTGAACTAAATAAGACTATCAGTGTGGTTTAGAAACACAGAGGAGCAAGGGTACACTCTCTTTATAATCTGTTGATAAAGAGAAGACTAGAAAGCGGGAAGGACAATGATCAAGTATTTGGCAGCCTTGACTAGAATAAAATATTTACTATGCTGAAAGAGACAGGAACAGACTATGAGGATGAGAATAATACATAATTTATGCAGAAAACTGGAAGCTTTAACTAGAGTAAACAACACAGAACAAAGAACTAAAGTGTGTCAAGGGTGCTCGCTTGTCCTCTGTACTGTTTAATGTGCTTATCGAGAAGGCAATAATTATTAAAAAGTGGAATTGGACAGGGAAGTAAATTGTTAACAGTACCATGCAATTCTAAATATACTTTCCTGTGAGTAAGCCCCATTGAACAGCTCTGAGTGGGATTCTGAATAGACCTGCTTAAGACTGCACTCTTTCAATGGAGTCCTAAACAGAGTTACTCCAATCTAAGGCTGTTTATTTCAATGGTTCTAGACTGGAGTACTTTGCAGTGTGGTTAAGCTAAATGCTCTTCATTCTTCTTGATTCAGTTTTTCCCTGAACTGCAATATTCTATTTCTTTTTCCTTTTGTTAGAATTTCAGAGTTTGTTTCTAAGGACTCCTCTTTTGATCAAACGGAAGTGCGAAGCGAGGGCAGGCAAGGATGTTCAGAATTTCACTCTATAGCTGCTCAGAGGTGGGCAAGGTCTTCCTAAACCTTCCTGTCTTCCTGCTAGAGCATCACCTTGTGCTATGGAACTTAAGTCAACTGTAAGGGCTGAAGTTATCAAAAGGCACGTGGATTTCTCTGGAAAGAGAAATAAAAGAGAAATCCTCCTTTTAAAAGAGGAAAAAGAGAATAAAAGGAATCAATGTCTATATCTAAAGAATAAAGTCTGGAAAAAGAAATCCCCTCCCCCATAACAATGCTAGTACTTTACATAGGATTAAACTGCTATAGTATGTAAACTGCAGAATATATTATGACTATGAGCACAATCCAGCAAAGTGAAGTGCACACAAACTCTGTTGATTTCAATCTAAAAGTGAAACATACGTTTAAATCTTTCCCACTAATATCAAAAGCTCTTGGAAAGTACTTAACATGGGAAAGATGTAAGGAGACGATTCACTTTCCTGCTGAAATCAATGGGATTTACAAGGGCTTAAAACAGCGATGAAACAGACATTTTATATGAACAGATACCTGCTGACAGGGAAAATAAACTTATCATGGGAAAAGTAACTTTGTATAAACACATGGGGAGCAATGCTTTATATGGATGAGAGGCATGAATGGCAAATAAAGCAGAAGAAAAGAAAATTGAAGTATTTCGTGCAAGTGTGGCGCTGGCGGAGGGTTGTAAAGTGAATCTTAAGGAAATAAATATGGATTGTATTCAGTGAGAACCCTGAGTGCAGTAGAGTCCATAGAATGGGACTTTCATGCTTCTTCCTAGAGCTCCCTGTTACCCAGATCAGTCTCCATGCCAGGCCTATCATGTGAAGGGCATCCCCTGCTTGTGAAAGCACAGAATACAAGTTCTGGAGCAAAAGGGGATCTTTTACTTCATTATATATATGGGTCCAATTTTGGCACAATAAATCTTTGATAAAAAATGGAGACATGGAGAGTAATTGCAATAATACCATGGCAATTTATATCATAGCTAAATTTGAGGAGAAGAAGAGGAGGAGGAGGAAGAGGAATAGTAGTTTCAGAGCAGCTTACAATCTCCTTTCTCTTCCCCTCCCCAACAGATACCCTGTGTGGTAGGTGGGGCTGAGAGAGCTCTTTCAAGGAGTGCTCTTGAGAGAACAGCTCTGAAAGAACTTGAGACTGACCCAAGATCACACTAGCAGATGTCTGTGGAGGAGTGGGGAATCAAACCCAGCTCTCCCAGATTAGAGTCCACGCTGTTAACACTGCACTAAACTGGCTGGAGAGAAGAAACCATATGCTTCCTGTCTTGAAGAGGGAGGGTATGCTGATTTTGTGCTTGTGGTGGAAGAAAGTTCTGAAGGGGAACCATCTACAAAGATGGAGGGCTTGAGATGCCTTTCATATTTTCCTGGGTGCCAATGGAGGAGCTCTGATATTGACCTAAATTGGTGCAGAATTAGGATCCATGATGGAGCAGCACTTTGGAACCAGGTTCCCTACAAATGGGCTTCTGTTCACATTCTGATTGCTGTAACCTTGTGATCTGAAGCTCCATTCATGGAAACCCAGGAACCCAGTCAGTGTAGTATAGGATTAGGATCTGGGAAATCCAGGTCCAAATTCTCACTTGTGCTATGGAAGCTTGCTGGGTGAGCCTACACTCTGAGCCTAACCTGCTTCACAGGGTTGTTGTGAGGATAAAATGAAAGAGAGAATAATGATGTAAACCACTTTGGGGTGAAAGATGGGTTATAAATAAAGTAAATAATAAATAAATCCAGGCTTTGATTGGGATAGTTTGGCCCTGTTATGGTACAAGGATGCACCTGGATGTGCACAGGAAATGTGCTCAGGTATACCTATGATGGTTCTGATTGTAGGAGATTGAATTAGAATGAGTGGCAACATAGATTCAGATCTGCCAACAGTAGCCAAGAGATGGGCTGATGGCCCTTCCTGGGTTTATGCTTCAGTCATCCAGGAGCTGCATTATGAAGATTTCAAGAGCTTTGGTTATTTTACCGCACACATGGGTTGTTGTTTTTAACAAAAGGTGTGAGGTGCTCTGGAGGTTCAAATGAAACAGCCATGTTTGATGTTCTCCTGGTTTATTGAGGCAGTTAACTCCTTCCTCTTGAAAGCTCCTAGAGGGACCTTTCTGCCTTAACTAAAAAACCCAGCTTTGATATAAAGCTGGATGTATTTCCCCACACCTCTAGCATCTGAAGGTCAGAGGATCCTGGGAGATAAATAACGTGGCTTGTGGAGGGGGCTGCCATGTAACACTGTGCCCCCTGAAATGCTGCCCCCAGTGTTCAGTGACCTTCAAGGACAATGGTGAACACCATGGCTTGGATCCAACACAAAGACTGTGCAAGGAGCTCTGATTTTCCTTGTTTTTCCCTCTCCCCCAGAAGCCATTTATGATAACAGGAAAACTGATTCTTGGGGCCATAGGACGCACCTGTAGTAATAGCCACCTGGGTCAGGAGGCGGCAATGAGAGGGAGAAATCACTGGCTTTTCCCTCTTCTGTCATTGGACATCTGCTCCTTCAAGAGCAGCTCCAGGTTGGGAAATACCTGGAGATTCTGGGAGTGGATCCTGAGGAGGTTGGGGTTTGGGGAGGGGAGGGACTTCAATGGGGTATAATACCATAATACCTTCCAAAGCGGCCATTTTCTCCAGGTGATCTGATCTCTGTCACCTGGAGATTAATTGCAATAGGAGGAGATCTTCAGCCACGGCCCGGAAGCTACATCTAAGCATGTTGCTTCAGCTTTAATGCTTGATGTGAAATCAGGTTAACTGTATTGAATCCTTTGGATATGTGAAGGCATTGTTCCTGTACTCTAGTTCTCTTCTGAGGAAGCATTCTGTGAAATGGTTTTCAAGGTAACAGCATCATTAAGATAAGAAAAGAGAACAAGGAACACCCTCACCCTGTATTGGCAAGAACTATGCACACAAGCACTTTGTTTTCACAAGTAATCTTTACTCGTGTTGTTTTGTGTTATGGATCATTTTGAATTGGACTTGGACTTTCCTATGCAATATGCAGTTTGAATGTTGAAACCTTATTGTTCCCCACTGGACTTTAAATGATCGGAACTTTATTGGACTTTATATGGTTGGAACTTTCTAATATAATTTGTGAATTGTTTTTGTTATTTTCCATGGTGTTTCTGTTTTGCTTTTGAACACCTGGAAGCTGGCAACCCTCCTCAAGAGGCAGGCAGGAGCAATTTCACCCCCTTCTTTCTCTTCTCTGCAGCCTCCTGACCTGTGTGGCTATTAATCCCTGTGTGTCCTGTGACCCCAGGAATAAATTTTCCCAGGGTTGCAAGTGGCTTCTGAGGAGAGGGAGAGCTAGGAAAGTTGGTTGACTGTCACAGCCTTCTGCTGACCAATCATGGTATCTAGCTCAATATGAGGTTCTGCAATGACAAGGGAAGATGGAAAATCACCATCACCACCACCACTCCTTGATGGTGGACATGTGCGTCTGCAGGCAGAAAATGACCATAGAATATAACCCACTGGACAGGACCGAAGGGGAATAGGGGGACTAATTCACAACATGAAAGAGAGGCAATGAGGTATGATAAAGCATATTCTAAGAGATGACAAAGCACCCCAAATATAATTAATTAAAATATAATCATATGGAAACTTGAAGAACTGCTGCAGGAAGGGCTAGATGTAGTTACATGCAACAGATTAAAAAAGAGAGGATGCTACACATATAGAGCACCTAAGCAAAGTTACAACCCTCTAAAACCACTGAACTCAATGGGCCTAGAAGGATGTAACTCTGCTTAGGATGACATTGACACTCAGCTGACATGTTTGCAACAAACCAGTTGACAGATTATAACACACAAGATAGTTGTTGATAGTCAAGTCCACCATTAAGAGCTTTCCATCACTGAAACTTGGCAACAAAACACATCTTCCCTTTGTTTTCTGTACTCTGCACTTCCCTACAGCTGGAAGGTCTTGTTTTCATGTCACATGCTTCTCAGAGAGTCTTGCTTTTCTAGCCCTTAGATGCAGACTAGAAAACACCCACTTTTACAGAGAAGAGGCATTCCCAGCCATTAAGCCAGGGATTGATTTGCCCCAGTCTCTCTCTGAATAAAGCACGAGGCTGGATTGGCTATAAAGAGGATGCAGCCATCCAATGGGGAGGCAGAGGAGAGAGGCTATATTTTGTGGCCTCTCTCCTTTTTTTTTTTTTTTTAATAAACCCTCCTAAAAAGGAGAGAATTTTATTGTTTTTTATAATAAGAAATAGGTAAGGTATATAGATGGGCTAAGAAAAGGGGGGAGTGAATTTTTCTGTTAAAAAGTTAGTTTTAGTTAGTATAAATACAGTTTTTAGCAACCACCGTGGTTAGGGGATCTTCTTTTCACCTTTCAAAAGTCCAAAATAACTCTGTTAGTAAAGTTAGTAATGTCCCTTGGGGTTAGTTGTTAATCAACTCCTTTCTGACGTTTCACGAACAGTTATTTCTTGGGTTGTCTTCTTTTTGTATCTCTCAAATTATAAGATGGGCCCTCTTTGGCCTTCACGTCTCCCACTCCAGCACCTCCCTCCTCTGGGCCGCTGTCTTCTTTGCTGCTTGATTCTGTCCAAATTGCGAGTGCTGCATCTTCCTCTGTACTGGTGTGTCTCTTCAGAAATTCTTGTGCTTTGAAGACGGAGTCAATCTTCTCTCTTTTATCCTTATATTTAAACACCAGTCCTTCGGGGAAACACCATCTATAAATAGTCTGATGTCTTTGTAAAAATGTGGTCAATCCTTTATATGCTTTCCTTTTCATACGGATTTCGTAAGGAACATCTTTCAAGGTTCTGATAGTCTGCTCCCCAATCTTCAAGGGCACCGCTGAGACTGCACGTAAAATTTGATCTCTGGTACGCTGCTCAGTAAACTTGACAACCACTTCTGCTGGCAGATTATTTTTCTTTGTAAAGGCGGAATAGGCTCTATAGGCCATATCCATCTCTTCTTTTAATTCTTGCGCTTCTTTGCCAGTTAAGGGTGCCAAGGCATTCGCCAGCATAGATCTGAGATCTTCTTTCTCTTCTTCTTTAATGCCCTGAAAGCGGAGAGTCAGGTTGGATTTCTCCATCTGCAACATTAAAATTCTTTTTTCTTGCGTATCCTGATGCTTTTCTAATTTGTTGACCCTTTTCTGTATTTTCCTGGTTCTTCCGTCGAGACCAGACACTTCTGTGCGATCTCCTCCATCTTCTTTGCTGTTTCTGTTAGTTGAACACCTTCCATGTTACTCAAAGTTTCACTGATTTTCTGCATTTGATCCAGCAGAGGGCGCAGTGGCTCACTTTTCTGTTGATTGACAGCAGGCTCTGGGGGGGGATTGCCCAGACCGGAAGTCCCTCCTCCCTTCTTTTCCGACTTCTGTGGGACCTTTTTCAATGCCGACATTTTCTTTGTTTATTTACTTTATCAAAGTTCGTGCCGCGTCCCTCAGGAGACCAGCTAACTCTTAATCTTCAATGAGACCCCAAAGGTACTTTCACCAACTCTTTTTTCCCTTTGCCCCCCTTCGCTTTTCCTTTATAAGTCCCGTTTCACAAAGGGGGTGGGGATCCCTCCCTCCTCCCATACACTTATGCGCTTACGGGGGGGGGGGTTCACGTTTTCGCTTCAAAATAGACCTCCAACTCACGATTCAATGCCAGTTCTTCTTTTTATTTTAATTCATATCGCTTATCTTCACTCCTGGAAGTCGGTGGCGTTGCTAAGTCCCATACGGGCACAACGTAGCGGGGCCGATTGGGGCGGGGAGAAAGCCTCAATTTCCCGGCTGTCTGCCGGCAAAGAGGCTACTCCCCAAGCGCCCCTGGTTCGGAGCCTTTGCCTAAGGCTCACTAGGGTCTTTCGCATGTGCGAAGACCCCCCAACCGCGCGTGGGCTAACGATCTCCGGGAGCGTCCCGAGAGGTGGCCGCCATTTGCTTCGCCGAAACCGAAAGTCATTGTGGCCTCTCTCCTGATGCAGCATTTGCCACCTGACTGCCCCCCTTCCTAGAATATTATGGGATTACCTGGTCACCATTTGGGGCCAAGCAGGAATTTTGAAGGCTTCTTCCCAGATCGGCCATTGGGTGGAGATTTTTTTTGTGATGTTCAGGTTGTTGGTGGTAGGAGCTTAACTAGGCCAGGTCTTTTGACTGTTTAGGCCATAACTAGTTTGGCTCATGATAGATGGGGATGAGTGGCAAGTACCATAAACCATTGGCTGTGATATGGAGGGTTTGGCTTTACAGCAGAATGGGGCTTGTGGAGGAGCACCTTTGGCATTGAGCAACATCCTACTGAACCTGGCAGTGGCTTTACAGCACATCAAGAAAAGGGGCTGGCACCTCTCTGCACAGTCTGTGTGGGCAATGGCAAACAAGGCTGGCGGTAGCAGCTGGCTGAATTCAGAGCCAGGGTGGATTGGCCAGAAAATGGTAGCCATGGACAAGCTGGCACAACCCACCCTCAATTAAATATTAGCATAATTGTTACTGTTATGGTTTTAATAAGTTATTTTATTGTTTATATCTCTGTTGTGACCTGCCCTGAGCTTGCTTGCGGGGGAGGGCAGGTCACAGATTATATTAATTAAATAAAATAATTAATTGATGAATAAATTAGTTAAACCCATACTGTGCTCTCATGTCTTTATTGGGGTACTGGGGCAAATTCTTCTCTGTCATAAAGGCATACACATGCTTCCATTTTCTCTTATCATACTGGCAAAAGGGAAAGAAATGCCTCTTCTTGTGTGTAACTTATGAATATGTTCAAAGAAATATGTGTCATCTGTTTCATAAGGAAACAAATTGCACATATTGATTAGTTGAATATTGCATTTTCACAAGTATCCAGATGTGGAAATATTAATGCGTTGGGGAATGACATAAAAGATTACTTGGGTAAAGACTAAAAATAAATGACCTCTAGAGTAATTCACTGGATGTACAAATGAAGTTGCCTTATACCAAGTCAAACCATTTGACCAACTTGCCCAATACTATTTGTTGCCTGAAGTCAAAGAAAACCAAATATCTTTCACAGTCTTACTGCTTAAGATTCTATTTACTGGAAGTGTCAGAATTTGAATCTTGTACTTTCTGCATGAAAAGCATGTGCTCTACCAGTAGCCGAGCATGACTCTGTTCATAAATAGCAATGCGGCACTGAAGGTAATAGACGCTTTGCACAATGGGAAATCCTGTTGTATTTTGATCTCACAGTTGATTTTTTAAGGGAGGTTCTTTCTGGACATGGAAACTAACTTACCAGTTAAAAAAATACAGTGATTTTTACTGCATTGCTTTTCTCACCTAGAGAGGCTGGTAAAAAAGCTGTGCTGGGAACTCAAGGGGCTTTTCCTCCTCTTCTTTGTTAGCTATAAAATGCGGTGAAATGTTTCATTGCAAATTACTACCGTGGCCTAATTAGCCCTTGGCCTGGCAACCAGGCATACTGACACTATAGAAAGTGAGCATTAATTTTGCTATAATGAAAAACTTTTATAACTAGGTATAGAAATACAGCCTTAAATGACATCTTTGTTTCAGCAGTTTTTAGGAGAAATGTGCTAGCATTAATAATTTTTAAAAATCCACTCACTTTACTGAAACTATTTAGTAGAACCACTGGGTGCTTTGTGGAATCAGTTCAACATGAGAAATTTCTGCTAACTGGGTCACACGAAGTTGCTTTGTAATGAGTCAGGCCGCCCTGGTCTGTTAGTCAATATTATTTTCTTTGTTTGGTAATGGATCTCCAAGGTTTTAGACAGTGGTCTTTCACATCACCTGCTACCTGATGCTTTTAATTGGAGATGCTGGGGATCTTCTGCATGCACAGTAGATGCTCTCTTACTAAGATGCACTGAGGTCATTAATTCCAAGCTTGGTAGGACAGAGCTATCTTTGATTAAAACCAGCAGTGAAGATGCATATTCTTGGAGTATGTTTGGCCACCTCCAATCATACTGGGCTCCAGCCACAGCTCAGAACCTACATACATTGTACATTGCTACACCAGGTAATCAACCACTTGGGAAACATATGTCGATTACACACTTTGCCTTTAATGAGGATTTACTGAGCTTCATATCCTTGGGTTTGATGTTTCTGGGGTTTCCTTTTGCAATCAAGTCACAGCCGACTTATGGTGAACCCATCAGAGATGGTTTGCCTTATTGCCTGCCTCTGGCTGTGGTCACATGTGCCAGATAATGTGGGGTGGGGGGGAAGCAAGGCTATTTGCTCTGTAGCAATTTGACCCACGTTTGTGCGATCACACAGTCCATGGGAGCTGCGGGGGCAGCCTGCCACTGCGTGATCAGATGCAAACCATGGGTGAATCGGGGTTCCCCTCCCTGGGTGTTTCCAGTGCACTTAAATGGGGGATCAATGAATCACATCTCTACACTGAGGGCTTCCTATGGCAGTATGCGATGACGTGCATACTGGGAAGGGGGGGAATGGCACAGAGTTGGGATGGCCTGATCAGACCATCCTGATGCCATGAGAGTGCACTGGCACGATCACACAGGGGAAAGTCCATCCGAGGCCCGTAGCAACCCATTTGATAGTGGACTTTCCCTAGTGTTTTTTAACTCCACTCTTGCGGTGGAGCACAATGGGTTGCTGACGGGTGCAGGGCACTGGCCAGATGTTCACGTCTGATTGTGCCCATTAAATCTGCCTGGCGTTCGCTCCTATGGCACGGCTAATTGTGTGTGTGATCGCAGCCTCTATAGAGCAAACCTGGAATTCCTTAGTGGCTTCCCATTCAAATACTAACCAGGGCTGACCCTGCTTAGCTTCCAAGATCTGACAAGATTGGGCTAGCCTGGGCTATCCAGCTCAGGTTTCTTTTACACTTGGAGGTAAAAGGTAAAGGTAAAGGTTCCCTTGCTCGAAAGCCAGTCGAATCCGACTCTAGGGTTGCGGTGCTCATCTCCGTTTCAAAGCCGAAGAGCCAGCGCTGTCCGAAGACGTTTCCGTGGTCATGTGGCCGGCATGACTAAACACCAAGGTGCACGGAACGCTGTTACCTTCCCACCGAAGTGGTACCTATTTATCTACTTGCAATTTCTAGCTTTCGAACTGCTAGGTTGGCAGGAGCTGGAACTAGAGACAGGAGCTCACCCTGTCATGCGGCACCCGGGTCTCGAACTGCTGAACTACTGACCTTCCACAGCCTGCAGTTCAGCGTCTTAACCACTTGAGCCACCGCAGCTCCATACACTTGGAGGTAATTCACTGTATTTTGGAGTTGTTGGTACCTTTTTCTAAAGCCTCGTTTGCCCAAAAGTGTGTGAGCCAGATGACTTAAAATGCTGTCAGTGTTTTCATTATGGTGTAAGTACCTAGCACACTGATCAGATCTATATATTAAGAAACACATTAGTCTCAGTAGGTTTATTCTGCTCCAGGATGATTAAAGAAACTGTGATTCATGACTATATCAGATCCAAATTAGACAGACTAGCACGGATGTGAGGTAGGTGTTTAGCTTCTAAAAGGAGAAAAGGCAATTATAGATTTCAGCATTCATTCATTTTTTTTCCCTCCCAAAGCATGAAGATTTGATTGCTGCGGTGCAATATTTTCTGAAATGTAAGATATTAATTAGAAGAAAAGACAGGGTTCTGTTCAGAGCATCAGTTTATAGCAGGGGGGTCAGCAACTTTGTAATAATTAAAGACCCAAACTATGTTAAAACTCAGAGCAAGTGATCAACCAAGCTAGATCCTGTTTGCATAACTGAAAATTTACAACTTAACGTGACTGGCTGATAATTAGCATGTTGATTTGTAATCCATTAAGTCTCTGCAGCCCAAACACTGGTTGCTGTGATGAGTCCATTATTAGGAAATAGTGCCAGCTTGGTCTCACAATAAATCATAACACAACCCTGCATGATAGCTTTAGTGTGCCACCATAAATCTGCACTTGGTTTGCCCTTGGAGTACTGGCAGCTGTTCACCTCTGTCCTTTTATTTTCTTTAAACCATGTCTACGAAGCTCTTTAGTCCCATAAATTTCCCCCCCTGCCATTCCCTTCACATACTGGTTGTTCTAGCATCCCACCTGCCCTTCCAATATACCTTAACTTAAAAGATTTTCTTTTCTTTTTCAAGCAGCCATATTTGGTTCTGTACTGTGCCACATTTGGCTCATGAGCCATCTGAGGTAGAGGTCGGTTAGACTGGAATGTATGAGGCAAGATTTGTGAGCTTAAGGTATGGTTTCTGGATCAGAATTTTCACAAAAAACTGGTGTTAGGTTCTGCTGGAATAAGTGATATCGGGCAAATGAGTTTGTTGGTGGACTAGAAGAGTATGAAAGATGACATGCTGTCTGAGAGGGGTTGATACCCTTGGACTCTCCTACTAGAACAGGGATGGGAAAACTTCAGGCTTGAAAGATCTACATTATTCACTAGACCTTTCAGATCTGCTGGCTGGAGCCAGTTTCAAAATGGCTTCTCCTAGAGAGTGAAGTCATACAATTACTGACACTACATAACACCAGGGTTGCCAGCCTCCAGGTGGTAGCTGGAGATCTCCTGCTATTACAACTGGTCTCCAGGCAATAGAGATTAGCCCTCCTGGAGAAAATGGCCACTGTGGAAGGTGGATTCCATGGCATTATAACCCCTTGAAGTCCTTCTCTTCCCTAAACCTTGCCCTCCTCAGGCCCCACCTCCAAAATCTCCAGGTATTTCCCAACCTGGAGCTGGCAACCCTACATAATACACTGGGCTATCTGCCTGTACAAGTAGAAATTCATATAAGGGATTCTATTATTAGTTCCTGGTGGTACAGAAGGGCCTGTCACAGACAGCCAATTCATACTGTTCTTTAACAGATGAGGAACGCCAAGGCCAAGAAGGAAGCGGATATCCCTTCTTCTTTGGAGTTTTGAAGCAGCAAATTGTATTAGTATTCTTATTTATAATTTTACTAGCTGTGCATGCTGGTGCTATAGCTAAGCAGACTGGAGCCATAGCAATGGGTGCTAATCCTCATATGGGTGCAACTTTCTGGACCTCTGGATGGCATGGTTGGGTGGGCTCACATCCTGAGAACTGTGCGTAAGCGAAGGAGCGTTTTGGCAACAAGGATTCCTTGTCATTCTGAATCGGGAGCTTTAGGAGAACTACCACAGTCCAGCTTAAGTTTATGATGCTTAATGTCCACCCATTCCCTGAAGCCCTGAACTGCTCACCACCTTTTCCCGCTTCAAGCTCTGTGGAGAAAGAATAAATATTGCAATGATTGCTCCTTATTGGATTACAAGTTGTTTCCAAACACTGGCTATCTCTAGTGCTTGTAATAGGTTTGTGAAATACAGGCATGCCTGCCATCTCCTGCAAGCCAGATGTCATCTGTGCCAGTCCCTTTGCTGTTCACTGCTAGATCCAAGCGTAATAGGATCAGGGCAGGGATAACACCAACCATTACATAAATGTTCCAAGTACCTCTTGGCTGTCATTACTGGGGAAGCTGACATGTGGAAACGTCCACATCTTATGTCCTGCTCTCTTACTGCTTTAGAGAATAAGCTTCTTTTCCTATGGCCAGAGATCCTAGAAATCTTGCATATCTCCCTTTCCTTTTCAAATGATTCGGGCTCTGAACTGACCAAGGTAGTATAAATATGCTGAGGGAAGGGGATGTATTCTGTTTAAAGCATGAGCAAACCTAACTTGTACCAAGTAAGAAGCGGACTGTACTTTAGACAAAGGTTGGGTTTTTTTGAGGGTTTTTTTGGGGGGGTATTTTTCATATGTGCATGTGTGTGTATGTGTGAGTGTGTATGAACCTGGAAGTCATGGTGACCTCTGGTGACTGATTTCTACTGGGGGCCTGGAGGATATTCAGAGATGTGGCTGAATAAAGCCTGCCCCCACTTCCTGATTGCTGGTATTCCAAGGAGGTCTCCCATCCAAGTACTTGCCAGAGTTGGCCCTGCTTAGCTTCCAATTGGGCTTGCAAGTTTAGGCAAAGTTGCCTTTGGTCAGGTCAACTTTAGGTAAAGTTTTGCAGTATATCCAATATCTTGTTGTTTTTTCTTTTGGGGAATAACTACACTGTATGATGTGGCACTTTTAGATGGCCCTTTTGCCAATCACATCCGAGGTATTAAACCTGTGTGTTCAGCTGTGAAGCATAAAATCCATTCTACATGAACGAATGAAATATGACACTAATTAGGGAATATATCCTTCTTTCCAAAGTGGCCAGACCTCTTGCTGTTAGAAGCCAGAAGTGGGTGAGAATCACTTTGTAACTCTTAAGCCCTAGTTTCTTACAGTTTCTTTTAGATGAAGGGTACTGGTTTCAATGCTCTGACAAGGCGTGTTAGCTCTTATGTAATCAACATTGCTTCATAAGTATTTGTGGTGTTTATTGCCTTGAAACTTTCACTGAGATTAAGCCCAGCTGATTAAATTTTAGAACCTGAAAGCCATCAGAGATGGAGGGAACTTACGATTTTGAATATATAGTTGTATTAGGAATTTAGTATTTATTGTAATATTTTTATCTGTCTTTTTGAGTTATTTCATGTTCCTTTGAGCTTCTCGTTTTTATACCATGTAAAATGTTGATTTTAAATTATTTAAATAAAGCAATTTAAAAAAGAGAGATGGAGGGAAGTCTGGGTCCTTGATTCATGAACAGTGCATGACCATTGAGGCTATCTTGTATAGTTGGTGGTCTCTTGGTAAGAACTATGTTTACAAAGAGTATCTTGGATATGTAATGGTAGCATGGTAGAAATTTTGTGGTAGAAATTTTGTATATATTCTTCCAAGCTGATACGAAGGAACTTGAATACATTAGCCCAGTCGACTTCGATCCACAGTTGGGGACCCTCAAGTGGGTTTTTGGGGCCTCGCCTACTGTTTCACGAGCTACCATACAGCTACCATCTTTTGCTGCTTTTTGGAAAGATCTGCACACTTCCCACTTAAGAAGAGTAGCAGGTGGCAAGATGAGCTCAGTTAGTGGTGAAGAAGATTCCTTTTTTGCTCAGACAAGTTCAGAACATGTGCCTGCCAAATTCTCCCTTGCTTTTTTGTCTTTCCCCCCTCTCAGGGCATAGTTGCCATCCCAGTTGGTCCACAAATGCTCCACACATGCTATAGCACAGAACATCCCTATGCGCTTGTAACTTTGGCTCTTTCCATTTCTGTCCTGTCAAGTGCAACTTCTTATCATATGCTTGCAGTTCACTGGGCCTCATGCTATTGTCTGGAGGTTATTACGTCTGAAAACCTGAAGACCACTGAATTGGGTCATATAAAAATTTGATTTTAATGATCTTGATTCCATCTATACATACTATAGCCACCAAACAGCTCGCTATTTTTTTTTTTCAGATGCCTATTTGAAAATAAATGGATGCTAGTCTTTAGAAACTGCTGGATTATTTTAGGGGGGAAATGTTAGCAATTGCCAATGTGTGTACACCTTACTAATTCAGGACATGTTTTCTGTTCTAAATTGGATGTATTCTTAAATTCATGTTTTTGGGGGACTTTCCTGGGTCTCAGGACAGTTTGCAACTGTGGTAGATATGACTGATAAGGTAAATAAGTAGTTGAAATATCAGGGTTTTGAATGCATTATAAAATTCCACAACAGTCTGGTTCTGTCATGTGGGGTGTGTGTGTGAACACCAGAAGGCTTTCCAGCTCTGATGCCTGAGAAAACTCTTTACCAGCCCTCTAATTCATGGACTGAATCTGGAACTTCATGCAGGCAAAGTGTGTGCTCTGGAGTGCATGTCTTTTTTTTGTAGCCCTGAGTTATGTCCTGTTCTCTTTTTCTTGAGAGATAGTGACTCACATCTGAGGTTAATATACCTTAAAAGGTCATGATGGTTATTATATAGCCATCTGTGTCTCAGTTCTATATGGTCCAGTTCAGATATCACTGCCTAGGCAAGTGCAGGGAGATTTAGGGGTTAGTGCCTTGGGAGGATGGAGTTTGGGGAAGATGCAGTGTCTCTCTCAGGTGTCTCTAGACATTTCCCCTAAGCTCTATGGCAAAGATGATAGAGGCATTGGGAAATTTCTAAAGTCTCTTTCTGGAGGCCATTTTTTTATCCTTCATCTCAGGTTTTCAAGGGTGGGAGACTGGGGCATGGGGGAAAGCACAGCCTGGGCATTCAGAAACAGAGGCTTGAAGGCTCAGTAGAGCTCTGCTCCCTCCCCACATACTCCCTGCTCCTCAGCTTGACAACATGTGCACACATGCAGGCTGTGCAAAAGTCACTGCAAGTTACGTAAGGACTGTGCATGCCTCCCACACACCCCTCCCTCCCTTTGTGTGCTCTGCAAGTTATTTGCTATATTGTTCCCGATGTTGATTTTCTGTCCTTGCAAAATGGGCTAATAGCTATGTTTTAAAAAGCATTTAACAAAGTACAGATAAAGGTCAAAAACCTGTAATTGAGATATAAAAAAATGTGAACACAGCATCTTGTTTGCTTTCAGTTGTATAGTAAACCTTCACCTTTGGCTTGTTAAATGGATCCAGAGGGAGAACACAATTGAAATTTTGGCATTGATTCAATATGAGTTCATTTGTGGGATATAAAATAAAATCTTTATTGAACTGTACAATGTTTTGAACCTGTTTAACCAATATTGCTATTAAAAAAACTACAATTTGTCCATCTAAACTAGAGCCAAGCAAATCACATTTTTATTGTCAATAATTTAGTAACCAAGAATGCCAGAAAGATATATTCCGTTTATGTTCAATTATATTTTCAGTGGTTGTATTGTGTTCTCAGAGTGATGAGTTATGCTAGCAACTTTTCAAATAAAAGTCAAAAGGACATAAAACAACAAAGGTCCTTAGCAGCCTACTTATGAAGATGATTTACCTTCTCTCTCTAATAGAAATGTGTATATCTTTGGGTACTCCGAATGAATAACGATAGTGGATGGATGACATTACACACATTGAAACCAATGCACAGAGAGGGTGAGTGGACACAAGCACATGTACATTTCCTACATGCATAGACTCCATGCTCATGAGCTGGTGATCCCGCATAGGTGGTAGGGTGGGGCCAGTGCTCATGTCAGGTTGCCCACTTTAAGGGGGGTGGATTTGTGGTTCTCCTGAAAATACAACAGATTTCCAGACTACAGAGATTCCCCTGGAGGAAATGACAGCTTTGGAGGAGGGACTCTACAGCATCACATCTTCCCCCCAACTTTGCCCTCTCCAGGCACCAATTCGAAATCTCCAGGAATTTCCCAATCTGGAGTTGGCAACCCTGGGCTCATGTTCACTCTGAGTGAAGGGCGGGGTATAAATCCAACCTCCTCCCTCTTTCTTTCTTTCTTTCTTTCTTTCTTTCTTTCTTTCTTTCTTTCTTTCTTTCTTTCTTTCTTTCTTTCTTTCTTTCTTTCTTTCTTTCTTTCTTTCTCTCTCTCTCTCTCTCTCTCTCTCTCTCTCTCTCTCTCTCTCTCTCTCTCTCTCTCTCTCTCTCTCTCTCTCTCTCTCTCTCCCTCCCTCCCTCCCTCCCTCCCTCCCTTCCTTCCTTCCTTCCTTCCTTCCTTCCTTCCTTCCTTCCTTCCTTCCTTCCTTCCTTCCTTCCTTCCTTCCCATCAGTTTGTAGACATGTTGTGTTGTCTACAGAGGGCTAATAGTCTGGGTTCGAAAACATTCTCCTTTTCCCAAAATGGGTTGTATGAAAACCTTCAAAGTGATGAATACTACAAGAAAAATCTAGGATCTGTTATTTATGCAGTCAGATAATAGAAAGACCAGCTTGTCAATGTCAGAGGAAATTTTTTGTCCTATTAGCGGATTATCAAGAAATCTAGATCTAACTGCTGCATACATAGGACAAAATAGTGTGTAGTGAACAATGTTCTCTGGAACTGAGGCACCGCATATACAGGAACGTGAGGCCAGTGTTATTTGAGAGTATCTCCCCGTGAGTAGAGCCGTCGGCATTGTTTGAAAATGTAAGGAAGTGCATTTCTGAGGATTTGAGATGTAATATTCACTAAGTAAGGAGATCTATCGTGATCTCTTTTGAATAACTTATACCAAGGGGAGAATTTAGACCTAGAGATTGTAAAATTGTCCAGTAAAGTGTCACATTTGTAGATCCAGTTTCATAAGTTGGTGCCCCCCAATATTGAGAGCCCCCAACAAATCATCTGGAATAGAATAGTAGGCAAGTATGTTGTTGTGACATGTAGACCAGGATGTATCTCTATGTGACATTAGTTGGAAGCATTGTTTACTAAATATGTTGGTGAGGGCAGTATTAACTTTATTCCAGGATTTGAGTAAAGCAAGGTGGATGTGAGCCCTAACTGAGGGTATACCAAGTTCTGCCCTCATTAGAGCTGCAGGGGTCCCCTTGGGCAAGGCAAGAAGTCATTTAATGAATAAGTTTTGAATTGATTCCATGCTGGAGATTATGTTATCCTTCCAGCCCCAGACCTCTACACCATAAAGAAGGTGGGGAATTGCCTTGTGAGTTATCAAGTGTCTCTTTTTGCCTTGGCTGCCAAAAAAATCAGGGCTAAGACTACAGCTTTAGGAAAATAACCCTTTTATGACTAACTGGATTTATTATTTTACAGTTTTACTGTTCATAACTGGTTCTTATTTATTCATGCGAAAATTCCTTTAATCGCTGTTTTACCAATGTATGATTAGAATTATTCTCTTTTTATTATCTTAATTATGTATTGTGATGGCCTATGGCTATATACACAATCAAAATTCTGGTATTCTGGTATTTGTGCAGTCACTGATTTTTTTAACATAAGCATATCCTTTGGCATAGGTGTTTATTTTAAAATATTAATTTAAATGAAAAATCTCAAAATTAGGTAACAATTGGCAACTCACAATTCTGTATAATGTTCTATTGTACAAATAAAACATAAACATGTAAAACATTGATGAAATACAGAATAAAAATATTAAATAACATCACTGAAAACCCTTTGACATGGTCAAAGTCTTGCAACTTCTTCTGTAGTTATGAGTCATTCCCTATAAATACAAGCAATAGTGGTTTCCTTGTGACCATGGCTGTTGATGGATGATCTTTGTCCTCTTTGAGTTGGTATATTAACAAATTCCCCCAAGGAATCAGAGAAGCAGGCAGATCATGTGGGGTGATTAAAAATCATATTTCACAGCCATGTAC
Source organism: Gekko gecko (assembly GCA_029375565.1). Taxonomy (NCBI): domain Eukaryota; kingdom Metazoa; phylum Chordata; class Lepidosauria; order Squamata; family Gekkonidae; genus Gekko; species Gekko gecko. Next base: position 119,204,569 of record JAPDNY010000008.1, read on the forward strand.
TCTTTTAGACCTTAAAATTATATTAAATCAAAAACAGTTGTCTGGGATATGTGACATTTGGCATGAAGAATCAACCCAGTAAGCAGTGCCATCCAGCCAAAATTCAGAAAGGATCATTGTGGGATGGCTAAACTGTAGCAGATTAAAATGTTTGCTTTGCTGTAAGTATTTTCACTTTTATGACCAATACTCCCTGTCCCATGCAAAACACAGCATCTCCTTCATCTGGTTTAGATTAAGCCATATTCAAGATTATTCTAGGAGTCTTGTACTGATGAGTTGGGTGAAAAAATTCCTGGTGTATTCCTAACGTTAAGAGGTTTCATAGTGTACATTTTAAGCCGTGAGAAGTAAAGTAATGGCAAATTATTCAGCATAAATCACCTGTCGGATAGGCCCTATACATTCAGATAGTAGAATGAAGAATGGAAGAGCTGGCTACTACATGAACAGGTTTTCTACATCATGCGTCTTCAGTCCATATCCTTTACCAGTGGGTTGGATCCTGGCCAAAAGTTCTGCAAGGGGAAGGGGGAATTTTTTTGTCAATTCTTCCTCCTCTGGTAGACCTCTGACTCTCCTCCTGACTCTAGGGGTGTTCTTCCAGTTTTAGCATTTCGGGAGGGGGCATATTGGAAGAAGGGAGGCAGGGAAGTCATGCTTTGTGGATAGAAGTCCTGCCTTCCATGTAAACTGTGGGCAGGATCCAAGCCAATGTGATGACATTGTGCCTAGTGTTTCCCAGGTATAGTTGCTAGGTTTCCCCTGGGACAGTGGTGGAGGATGGGGGAGAGGAGGGCTGCCTGATACAGGTTGGGGAACTCTTGGAGGTTTGGGGATGAAGCCTGGAGAGGACAAGGACTTCAGTGGGATACAATGTTATAGAGTCCAGCCTCCAAAGAATTTCTCCAAAGGAATGGATTTCTGTAGTCAGGAGATGAGCTGTAATTCTGGGGGATCCCCAGGTCCCCACCTGGAGGCTGGCACTCCTATTCCCAATCCTTGTGCCACTTCAGTGGCAGCTGCAGTGGTAGTGGTGGTGAGGAGAAATACCTGAAGAATTGCAAGTGTGGTTTGCCCCCAAGTTCTTTGGGCGGGAGGCAGGGAGGTGAGCATGCCTAACAAACATGTAATTCAAACCCTAAAAGGGTGTGTGTTTGGGGGTGGAAGCTGTGGAGGGAAATGGTGGACAGGAAAAAGGCTAATTGCCCCTTCATCTTACCATTTGCCCTACAAAAGGCCCTCCTCCTGACCCCATTGTTGCCTTCAGAACTGGTAATCCCATGCATATAACATGTAGTTTGCCCTTTGGTGTTCACTCCAGATGCTGAAACTATGTAACAGTTGACTCTGTGGTATTGCTTAGCAAAACTAGGCAGACCTCCAAATTGTCGTCTAATTTCAGAGTTTGTATAATAGAATGTTTTCAGGGTGTAGATGCTTTGAATAATATTTAGCCGACGAATTGTGTCAGGGTTTTTACTGTCCCAATGACACGTCCCCTGACAGTATTATTCTCTAAGAGACAGAATTGGAAGGCATGAAAGCATGCTGTATGGAAAGATGAAAAACAAATATTAATTTCCAGGCTTGGTATTTGCACAAAGCCAGACTACAGAGCGAACAATTTCTATTTAAATCTGAATAACATTGACTCGTTGATCAAGGACCATTCGAATGGATTTGAAGGACAAAACTATGAGCTACGGTTATGAAGATCTTGTGATTGTGTCCTCTGTTACCAGGAATGTGCCAAGTACCAAAATGGCATGATTTTGCATGCCCAAGCTGTACGTTCCTGGTACAGGCTGTGATCCTAAGGACACTCCCCTGAGAGAAAGCCCCACTGAGAACAAGGGACTGACTTCTTAGAAGATCTTTTAAGGATTGTTCTGAAATGTTGTTGGCAGTAAAAAAACAACAACTATCCTTGGTGATGTCTTCATACACCATTAAAAATCCAATCATGGGAGGGCAGTATTTATTTAAAACTTTTCTACCCCACTGTTCTCCCAAAAATGGCTTGTAATAGTGGGTTGAGATGACACTGGCATGGTTCACTAAGACCTGACTGGCTAAGTCCAAGAGGAGAGATAACTTCATTTAGCACAAGAGTTAGAAAAATGCTTTTAAATACTATACTTGTTCTTTCTAACAGTAAAGCTGGGTCTAACAAGACTCCCAAACTCTTAACAGAGTCAGTCCATTAGACTCACCCCATCAAGGATGTCCAATAAAGTCCCCTCTGGAAACAGAGACACCTCTGTCTTCATGGCTGGGTTTGGTTCCAGCTTGTTATCCTTCAGCTACTTGACCACAACATCTACATACCTGCCCAGGATAGAAACAACAGTTCCTGGAGGCTTATTTAAATTACTGTGTAGCTCACTTTCATCAGCTTACTGAAGACACACAACTCTAAAGTTTCAGACAATCTCATTCAGTGCTCCCATGTAGCTATTAGAAAGCATGGGAGAAAACACAGACTCATGCATAGTTGAATGGATTTCATCCCTGCAGAAATCCATTGCATGAGCAGAGGAAAAAGGACCGGAAACAGAATTCCTCCTGTGTGTATTCATCATCTACTAATATTTGGCAAAGCAACAATGAAAATGAATGTGGGGAAGACTTGTTCTTCAGATGGCATTCATCAGGAGACAAGGCTGGAAAATCTCAGAAATGGAGGGTGCCAACACAAATCATCTTCTGAACATTGGTGAAAGTACAAAAAACCCCAGTGTCTTCAAGAGAAGCTCCAGCATTAAATGAAATTTCTGTGATTCTGCCGCCATGTAATGTACCTGATTTGTTAGTAGCTGGCTGTTCATGGGGAGTGCTGAGTGCAAGTTGTTGCAAATACAAAAGGGGGTTTATCATTATATGACTGAACAGGGTCAGCTGCCAGGGATAGTTGAGAGTGGCTTCTTTACCTAACAAGATGGAATGTCATGGCATCTTTCTTGTGATGCTTTCATTGTCCTTGATGAAAAGACCAGTTGGCTCTTGGGTTGCTAGCCCTTGGGAGACTTTGGGGAGTGGAGACTCACTGGAACTCTGTCCTCCACTGTTATGATGTTTAACCATAGAGTTTTGAGTGAATGCTAGACTGCTAGACACAACAATGTCACTTCCAGTTACATAATGACACCACGGATGCTGTTCCAGTCCCTGCATTCCCCCCCACTGCTTGGTCCCCACTCCTCCACTTGCAGCTTCTGGTGTGATCTTGGACAAGCCATAGTTCTGTCAGAGCTGTTCTTGAAACAGCAGTCCTCGAAAGAGCTCTCTCAGGCCCACCAACCTCACAGTGTGTCTGTTGTGGGAAGGGGAAGGGAAAGGAGTTTATAAGCCACTCAGAGACTCCTTCAGGTAGTGAAGGGCGGGGTATAAATCCAATCTCTTCTCTTCTGGAGTACAGTTCTGGTAAATGGCAGTCCTAGTCACCTCTAAGATGATGAAATTTTCCATGATAGTTTGTCATTCTTGTCGTGCTGAGGGAGCACTTAAAATTTTCCATTGTGTTGATGGAATAAAAATGCCACCATCTATACTTAAGCCAAACTATATGAGTAACTACTTATGTTACTTCCAGGACATGTGGCGTGAGGAAAAATCTAAATTTTGAATGTATTTTTTCATGCTGAACAGCAATTGTTGGTTATATGTGTGTATACTGTGATTTGAAGAAGAAGGGCTGGTTTTTATACCCCGCTTTCCCCTACCCTAAGGAGCATCAGAGTGGCTTACAATCACCTTCTCTTCCTCTCCCCACAACAGGCACCTTGTGGGGGAGGTGGGGCTGAGAGAGTTCTGAGAGGACTGTGACTGGCCCAAAGTCACCCAGCAGGCTGCCTGTGGTGGAGTGGGGAATCAAACCCAGTTCTCCATATAAGAGTCTGCCTCTCTTAACCACTACACCACACTGGATTGGATTGTGATATGCAAAGGCAGGTGGGATTAATCCTCGCCTATACTCTGCTTTCCTGATAACGGCTTAGGGGCAGTGATTTCTTTTAGCTTTGGTAGAGGAGGGATGGGCACCCAGACTGTATTTTTCCCTTCTCTATCAGGGCTAATACTAGCAATGGGGGTGAAGTATTTCTTTAAGGAATATATTGCCAGGGAAAAGGATAACTACTATTGCACTTGGTCCTACACAAACTTGCCTCTTCTGTGTAACATGTTGTTCGGTTCAAAGCTACCCTTGCTTGAAAGCCCACAGTCTCTAAGTCATGTGTAGGAGAGCTGTATGTGCTATTGTAGCTGCTTCATAACTACTTTTTCTTATACAAAGCCATTGTGCAGCCAAAGGGCATGTAAAGATGTATGCATCATGATGTGAACACTGAGTGCCTATTTTGTCATTCGTTCATGGCTTAAGGACTCAATGTTGGATCTTTTTTGGATTTAAGGATGGCTTGTCAGTGCTACTGAGTGAGGCATGCTCAGAGCTGGAATCACAGGGAGGGGTCTTAAATCATGCCTTCCCCACAGAAGGTGATAGGGAAGAATACTTTGATGATATGGACAAACTGGGGTTGATTCCACACGGAGGTTTCTCTCTGTTTCAGCAGCTACGGTTGTGCACATTTTGTTTGCTTTTGACACAACGTTGTTCTCCATTCGTGCACAAATCATGAGCAGCCCATTTTTTTCCACTAAAACCTCTGCTTTTAAAAAACATGAAAAAAAAATCCCAGTATTTTCTGGAATGGCATTATTGGGATGATCTTTCTCATGTATCCAGAAGGGAAGGTACAGCTTATGCCTGAATGAAAGGAAATGTCCCCTTAAACCCCTTCCTCTGTATTTTCATGGTGAACTGCCTTGGTGTCATTGCTGATTCCAACATAATTGAGTTTGTTTTTTTATTGGGCCAGAGCAATGACGTAGTATGGTTACTACAGTATGACAATATAAGTGACAAGTGTTTTTTTCTGCTCTCTTGATTCACATTTGAAAAGTCCTAAAGTGCTCTCTCCCCTTACCTCAAGCAGTAGTAGGCCAATTAGTCTTCTCAACATATATGATCACCATGGGACAGCCAGTACCTTCTAGCAATTAACATCACCAAATGCAAATGCATGTTTTCTTTTAAAGTGTAGTATTGCACTATTCTCAAGCAGTGCTGTGTATATACTCCAAAAATAAAAGGGCGGTGTGGGGGGGGAAGAATCATGATGGTGACATGACAACAGCATGTGTGCAGTAGGAGGGATGTGCAGTCCACATCTGGTGTGAAAGAGAAATCACAGCTAACCAAAGTGGGGAAAAAGATTACCCCCTGTGCTGTGTGGAGTCTCTGTTGCAAGTGTGAAATGATGAACAATCCCACCGACAACATAACAACTATGGAAACCTGCGCCAGTGTGGAATCAGCCCTGTTTGCATGCTCTTTTGAGCCTGGAATGGCAGCCAAAATGTTTAGTTAAGGATAAATTTGTACACAAATCGGTATTTTACTGCTTCTGTCTCCACCTGATTTCTCCCCCGCCCATTTTAAAAAATGTAATCTTCACAGTCTCTCGTTTGGCACTGCAGGGCTGACCTGCTACAGTATTTATTGTGGTAATGCATTCATAAATCGCAGAATCCGATGGGTGCACCAGGAAAAGGTTCTGCTGAATTATTGTAAATGTGATAATGAGAGGCTGTAGATCACTGTGAAGGGCAAAAATGTCTGGAAATATCTGTGGTCACTGGTGCTTGTTTTCCACATCTCAAAGCCTCTGACTTTATTTTTTTCCATAAAGCCCATTGTTAAGTTAGAATAAATAACTGGATGGGGCAACTAGACAAGGGAAACTAGTACTTGCTTCACTCCTTTAAGCACTGGCCCGTGTCAAGAAGCAGCTAGCTGGCCTGCTTAGACCCTGACGTGTTGTTTCTACAGCACCCAAAGCCCCCGAGGGCAGGATGGCAGCATGGGAACAAAACCAGAAATGTAGGGCAGAGTAATGGAATGAGGGCAATGTGGGAGACCATACAGAAGAACTCATAAAGCTGCAGGTGGAGGAAAAATACATGTTCTCTTCCTTTGGGTGACTTGAGTAGCTGGGCCAGGTCTCTCCCTCTTCCCCCCATCTTTCCAGCACTGAAAAATCTACCTGCCTTCTTGTCTTCATCATTGTCCCATGCTACAACCCTTTCAGGGAAATGTACAGTTCCTACCACTACATTGTTAATACTTGACACTCTGATGCATTTGTTTATTGCTGGGCCAGTGCTGTATAGTGATTAAGAGCAACAGACTCTAATCTGGAGAACCAGGTTTGATTCCCTACTCTTCCACATGAAGCCTGTTGGGTGACCTTGGTCCAGTCACAGTTCTCTCAGAACTCTCTCAGCCCCACCTACCTCGCAAGGTGCCTGTTGTGGAGACAGGGAGCGAAGGTGATTGTAAGTCACTTTGAGACTTCTTAGAGTAAGGGAAAACAGAGTATGAAAGCTAACTCTTCTTACATTGCCCACTGTGTGAAACAGGATGCTGGGCTAGATGGACCATAGGTCTGATACAACAGGCTGTTGTTATGTTCTTGCATCCCTACAGCACCAACTTAATATCCTGGTTTTTTAAGAACTATGTTAAGTAGTAGTTGATACATCTCATCCAAAGGGCTTATTTGCTTTTCCAGGAAATTTCAGGATTGAGTCATTAATTTGAGGGCATTTTTTCTCTGGCCTGAAAGCTTTCTAAGATGCTAGTTTATCCTGGTCAGTAATGTGGTAGATGGAAATAGTTTCAGATGTCTGTGTGGAAAGAACAATGGAAGAATAGAAAATTGCTGGCCGCCTTAAATGATCTTGGTATAATCATTACCGCAACTCTCCTATCTCTTTAGTGCGAAATTCTTCTTTCCTGTGATAAGTTTGTTAATTGTACTGCTGGCCTCTTATTCTATTGCAGGCAGAGGATTAGAAAAAAAAGGAGAGAAACTTGTCAAGGTTTAGAAGCTTGGGAAATAATGACTTTAATTTGTTTTCATACTGCTAAACCTGTTGAAATAAAGCAAATTGAATGGCCATCTGAAGGACTAGCTCCTTTTGTGTAGTACTGGACTTGAAAAAGGATAAATTTTATGAGCCTTGGAAAGTACTTTCCTGAAACATTCTTAAAGGGCATTGCTGTCATCCCAGGTAAATTGAGGAGACTTTTAATGAAGTTTAAGAAATTCAGCTTGCTGGTTGTTGGGTTACGCTGAACTCATTTCAGTTCTGAAGACAGACTCTATAATAGTCAGATCTTTAGAATGTTTACAGCGTTGCATTCAACTGTGTCGTATCAGAAAGGGCATAACAAGAGCGGAAGGAGCAGCTAAATGAACAGCAGAAATTATAATCAGCATTACAAGAAAAGGCTTAAATATTTGAAACTAGGGATGGGCATGAAGCTGATCACAAAGTAAAGTATGTCATGAATTTCGGCTGGTTCATAGTTCATGGAGCAATGTTCATGGATGCCTGGCATGAACATTTAATGAACCATGTAGCCATGGATGCCGACACCAATATGTTGGCAGTGGTGAAGGCTGTGCACCTCAAGGGAATCCTCTACATGGCACATATGCTTCACATAGTGGTGAAGGATGCTCTGGGGCTGAGAAGCACTGTCAAGGCCACCTGGGACGCTGCCACCCTTGAGATGCAGGCCTTGCTGGAACTCCACCTACGCTGTGATTGCACATTTGGTGGAGCAGAAGAGTGCAGTGCAGGATGTCACCTCCTCCATGACCATCCTGCATGGGGAAGAGGAGCTCAGCATTGGCTCCAGAGACTGGCTGACCCTCTCCCAAATGGTGCATGTCCTCAAACCCTTACAGGACACCACTGACATGCTCTGTTCCCATATGGCCAGCCTGAGGCAAGTCATCCCCCTGATTTGAGGGTTGGACTGGACGCTGGCCTCTGCACTGCAGCCAGGCCTGAGAGGATGGCTGTATTCCCATGAGTTTGGGATTAAGGGCAGCATTATATGTAGAGAAATATGTAGAGCTTGGTATAGAGAGCCTTCCCTTGGTATAGAGAGCTTTTGGGATTCCCCTGCTTGATATAGGATGTGTATTTGTTAAGTGATACATTTTCTTACATTATAGCTCCATCACTGGAGGTGGCCTGACGAAGTCCTGAAAGGAAATGGATGGGAACCTGGGCAGTCCGTCTCCATACCTCTTAGCTACTGTGTTTTGTGGACATCTATCAACTGTGATTCCTCTTAGTTTTGTGGACATTTATTAACTGTTAGGAATTTGTTGAACTGTATTGGACTATTTACATTGGTCTCTTTGGAATGGATCTGAATGGTTATTTAGAGTACTGCACTGTTAATATAAGGATGTTTTGAATCAAGTGTCAAGTATTTTTGGGTATAGTGTTACAGTTTTTGACTGTGTTGTTATATGCACAACTCTCTTTGCTGTACTTCCATTTAGTTATTCTAGGCCCTGAGGGGATGGCTGTATTCCCATGGGTCTGGGACTAAGGGCAGCATTGCTCTCTGGAATGCAGGGCTCATGGAGTGGAAGCATGAGATCTGCAGAGAAGTGTGGAGGCTTCAGGCCAGCAAATATGGCCAGAGGAAACAGTGGGTGGAAGAACCCGGGTGGAGGGAGAAGGAACCTCAGCCTGGCACCTCTGCCTCAAAGAGCCCAACCAGGGAGAAGCCTCACTACTGCTTGTCAGTGGTGAACTGGGAGGTCAGCAGCAGTGGGGCTGCAGGTGTGTGATGGCAGAGGATTCAGCAAAGGTGATGGTGAGGGAGTACCTTGCCGAGTCCCCTGAGCCCACCTCTGCTGATCCCCTGGATTACTGATCATGCAAAGCAGTCATCTGTCCTGACCTCTCTTGCATGGCCACAGGTCTCCTCTCCTGCCTTCCCACCAGTGTTTGGAATGAGTGGATGTTCTCCCACCTGGGAGACATTTTCAGCCCCTACTGCTCCCACCAAGACCCAGCCAGAGTGGATGAATTTGCCTTCCTGAAGGTCAACCTTCCCCTGCTGGGCTATCCCTCTCTGGACCTCACAGAGTAAGATCCAGGCCTCCTGTTGTTCCCATACGTATCCCCCCCATTCCTCTCCCTCTCTGGATGATCTGGCCTGTGGCCTGTGGGTTGCACCCTTGGTGCTTTGGTAGGAGAATAGCCTCCTCTGCTGGGTGGGGATGGGCTGCCTCACCCAACACCTAGCTCATGAAACAGCATCTACCTCATAACACAACACTTACCTCATGATCATTTTAAGTGGAAAAATCTGGTTTCCACTGGTCTGGTGGGGCTGGGGTGCCTGCCAAACTGTCAGGTGGTTACTTTGGGGAGCCTCTGTTAGATGTCTGCCTTTCTGTTGTGGCTGGCATTACTAATCACTTTAAATGAAAAACTCTGATTTTCTTGGTCTAGTGGGGCTGGGGTGCCCTCTAAGCTGTCATGGGATAACTTTGGGGAGCCCCTGTCAAAACTCTGGGGATGTCTGCCTTTAGAGACTTGGGGGGGGGAGCTGCAAGCACAAGGGGATACTTGCCTTGCTTCCAGTGTCTGGCTAGGGGTTCGTATGCCCTGATGAAGTTTCCCTGTGAGTTTGGTGTCATTAGCTTGTTCCATAGACTCCTGTAACTGCAGCTGTCTTTTCTAGGGAGAGCACCGGGGAGACCTGTTTTCAGCTACAAGGGGTATACTCAAGTGACAAGGTATTAATACTGCAATTTAGGATCTAGAGAGTAGCCACCAGTACTTGCAATGCATTTATGGTTACTGCACTGTGTGGTTCCTACCTTCCCAGTGTCCCCCCCCCCCCCCGCATTCACCCCTTTGGAAATAGATTTACCTATTACCTCAGTTGCCCCTCAGTGGTGAGGTGTCACTCCCCTCCTGTGTGTACAATTCCATTTCCACTGATAGTAACCACATTGTTTTTCATATTCATATTTCCCTGTTTATATATTTAATGTGTGATTTGGAAATTGAAAAAACTGGACGATAAGAGTCATTAGTGGTCAAGATGTTACAGGGGTTGGCTGTCAGTTCCTTTGTTAAACTAACAGCTCTGAGTGGTTGGGTGATACTTTATCACCGAACACTAATGGTTAGGAGATTAATTGATTGTTTCTTGATAGGTGTTTTTAGCCGAAGTCCTTTCTAGGCATTACATTTGGGAGTATCCAACCATGTGCTACCCATGATCCTCCTGATACATATATTTTGTCTGAAACTGGCACCATGGGCACTAATATTTTGTGCTGAACCCTGATAGGTATCCCATGTAGTTGGATACCCCAACTGTAGCATCTGAAAAGGGCTCTAGCCCTTTTAGTCCTATTGAATGTACAATTTTAAGCCCCATATTTATCCAGGTACTGGTTTTCAGTTATATTTAAAGTGAATGAATGTTAACTCTTTCTTACAGACAGAAGTTTGCATGTATATACAGGTTATGTGCGCATCTGCTGTAATATGCGTACAGGTTTGAATTATTTACAGGGGTGTCACACACAAACTTGAGGGGATGCAAGTTGGTGGATGGGTGATGATGAAACTCTAGTTCACAGTTGGGAAAAGACAGAGGCCATTTCTACACAGATTATCTGCCCTGAGTTCAAAGCTGTTTGGAAATGATTATATTTTCTATTTCCCCACAGCATCATGGCACATTTATGCACTTCCTGGGGTTTCTTTGGCGTTTCCCCTCATCTTTCCAGACCTGCTTTGCTGTGAAGTTTTGGGAAAGATTGCAGCAAAGCAAAGTGAGGATGGATCCTGTGTGGGTGGGGTTTTTCTAGTCCTGCCCACTTGACAGCCATTTCTCCGCAGTGCCGGCACCGCATTGGGCAGTAGAGTGGAGCATGGCCAATCATACCGCTGCTGCCTTCTGCCCTAGGGTACAGGGAATTGTTTTCTGTCTCTGGGGATCTGATGTGAGGTAGTAGACCTGCTGCCTGTTTTATTTATATATTGTGAATAAAGTGTATAGAACAGAATCTTCATAACTCACTGTTGCTCTCTCATCCCATCCTAGAAAGAGCACACTGCTTGGGGAAACAGGGAGCTCATAATATTGTCAGAATTGTCAGATGAGAATCTGACACATGCAACTAGACGATTGGACCCAGGGAGCTTTGGCATTACAAAGATTCATGTCTTTTGGTTCTTTACGCCCCTCTTTCATACCCTCATCTTAAGCATGTGAGCTTAAGATGAAAAGTAATGTCATTAACTGCCTGCAGATTAGCAGCCAATGAACTGGTTCTGTACAAGAACGGTGACCTTTTAGCTAAATATCTATCATCTATGATGAAACCTCAATAAAAAAGAATAAGAGCTTAGCTCCTCCATTTATAACATATTCTACTTAGACAAGATACTACTGCAATCTTAAACATCTTGCCCACTCGAAGGCAATCAAAAGGCCATTGATTCTCTTCTCCCTGTATTACTCCTTGGCTTCAAAAACAAACGGACACTTTGTATGTTTGTTGGATAGTTCTTGAATGATGACACTTCCAGAATCCATATTCTGCTCATCTCCAAACAGATAAGGCTCCATTTATCCTTTATAAATCAGGTGCAGGCACAAAAGAAGATGTGGAGATCCCCAGGGAAGTGTTTGAATCAGATTTAAATCTCTATATTAGTTCTAAGACCTGATCTTTAGGAGTCCCTTCACATATTATATTTTTTCTTGTTTCTTTTAAGCTTACACCTACAAACATGTGCCCTGAGCTGGATATCTTGTCTGATTTTAGAAGATAAGGATGTTTGGCCCTGGTTAGTATTTGCATGGAAAACCACCAAGAAATACCAGGGTTGTGATGCAGAGGCAGGCAATGACAAACTGCCTCTGAACGCCTCTTGCCTTGAAAACCTCCAAGGGTCATCATAAGTCAGCTGTGACTTGATTCAGGGGAAAAGCATTCACATTTTTTTGGAGACAGGGGTGATATTGGGGCTTGCTTTTTTTTGTTTTACCTGAAGGTGTTTTTAACTGTTATTGTAAGCCTCCTTGATCCATGAGGAAAGTTGGGATGCAGATGTTTTAATAAGAAAATATAAAGTGAAAAGGCAGCAAATGTGTTTTGTAAATGGAAAAAAGTTGCAAGCCCAAAACCATGATTTGGATGCAGTCAACCTGTCAGGGAGCTCTGCCTGGCTGCACCTCCTATATGGATAACTTCGGAGGGCTTTAGAGCTCTTACTTATACTGGCAGCTCTTCCTCCCCCTGCAGCATGCCTGTATGCTTATGGTGCCCTGCTGTTGATCGCTACTTCCTTATTTAACTTCCCCCTCAACCCCTCCCCCCGAAAATGCTAATATGTATGTTCTCTGTGTTCTTTCTGTGTCAGCTACTATTTGGCTTCTACTATGTCACAAACAGGGGCTGCGGTGGCTCAGAGGTTAAGATGTTGAGTTGCAGACTGAAAGGTCTGTAATTTGGCAGTTCGAGACCCTAGTACCATGTGATGGAGTAAGCTCCCATCTCTGACCCCAGCTCCTGACAACCTAGCAGTTTGAAAGCAAAAAAATTGCAAGAAGATAAATAGGTACCTCTTTGGTGGGAAGGTAACAGCATTCCATACGCCTCGGCATTTAGTCATGCTAACCACATGACCATGGAAATGTCTTTGGACAGCACTGGCTCTTTGGTTTGGAAATGAAGATGAGCACCATCCCTAGAGTTGGATTCGACTGGCTTTCAAGCAAGGGAAACCTTTATGGCAGAAACGCTTTTGTTGACTGTTACACAGTTGGCTTGAAAATTTTTTTAAGCCCTTTGATGGACTCTCTGATTGATGTCTTAGCACTCTTTTTTGTGGGTGGGTGGTAGGAGGAGAGATGGAGAAATCTCTTTTCAGCTGGCAAAAAATAAAAAACAGAGAGTTTGGGGAACAACAACTTTATTTTGGCTGTGTAGGATTTTATGAAGCCTTCAAGGTGCAGGTTCAGGATTGTCATAAGATTTATCTCATGTCTAAATGTAAAGGGGAGGAGCAATGGCTTGGGAGCACCAGGGTCAGCTGAAACCTCAGTTTGCTCCACTGTGGTTGAATCACCTGGTGTGTCTTACAGTCTTGCGATGTCATGTGAAAAAGCAAAGCTCATTGATAGATGTCAGCAATTAACAATGCAATCTGAAACAGAGTAACATCCTTCCAAGCCCATTGACTCCAGTGGACTTAGATGGGTGTAACTTTGTTTAGGATTGCAGTGTAATCAGGAGGACTGTTCTAAATTTATTATTTACCTTTCTTCCCCATGAGGACCCAAAATGGTTTACATAATTCTGCCTTCCTCCCTGTGAGGTAGGCAGAGAGGGAGTGACTGGTCCAAGGTCACCCATCCATCAGGCTTCCATGGCAGAATGTGGATTTGATCCTAGATCTTCCAGATCCTAATATGACTCTGTAGCCACTGCACCGACTTAACAGAAGTGCTTGAAAGTTGTGATCAGAGCTTAAATACTTCATGCAGAAAAGAACAGTATGAAATAATTCTTAATGACATTTTATTTGTCAAGAAGGCATAACACTGAGCAAAAAGATTTTAACCACTTTGACCAAAATAAGAGAATGGAATTCTTGATCTTTCTCAGATATTGGTTTCCAAAGCCTTAGGGCTGAAATGCACATTATATACACATATGTGCATATAACCAAACACTGATAGCTGCTTTTTGGAGAAAAAAAATATTTGGGAAGGGGTAATTCAATATGGATTAGTGTGTGGAGGGGTTGTTCATTCCCACCCTTAAAAAGTCGTTTACAGTGAGCCAGTGTGCTAGACAGTGCCAGTTCATCTGTTTATGTCCACATTAACATAGCATTTGAAACAATCTACCTTATATCAATTCACAAATGCCTTCTGAGAGTAGGCAGGTAGCAACCCAGGAGAGAGGGCCTTCTCAGTCATGGCACAGAAGCTCTGGAACTTTCTCCTCAGGGTAATTTGTCCCCTTCTGTTGCCATCTTCCGCCAGTGGGTAAAGACTTTTTTGTTTCATTTGGCATTCCCTCAATGATCCCTCCTTCCCTCCTTCCTAATCAATGTTTTTATATTTTATTTGTATTTTAACTGTTTTGCATGTATTTACATTCTTTTCTAGATTGTTTTAATGATGTATGCTTTAGAGGGGGGGTTGATTTTAATGGTTTTATAATGTAACTAGGAGTAAGGCCCGTTGTGGAAATAAATACAATGGGCTCTAGAAAGAGGCTCTGGGAGAGTGCCCTGGCTTTGGGCACACAGTGTGAATTTGCTGTAGTGACCTCAGCAGGGTATAATGACAGAGATCACCATTTTCTCCAGAGGAACTGATCTCTGCTACCTGAAGAGCAGTTGTAATTTTGAGTGATCTCCAGCCCTCACCTGGAGATTGGCAACAATTGTTACCAGGAGGAAATGGCTGGTTTGGAGGGTGGAGTCTATGGCATTCTACCTGCCTGAGGTCCAACCCCTCCTCAAACCCCACCTTCTCCAGGTGCCACCCCTCAAATCCCCAGGAATTTCCCAACCTGGAGTTGGCAACCCCATCTCCTTCCCAGCTAACCATCAACCTACTGTTATCTGCCCCTCTGACTTCAGCCGACTTCTGCCCTCTCTCCTGCAGAGCAGTTGTAATTCTGAGTGGTCTCCAGTCCTCACCTGGAGATTGGCAACAATGGTTCCCCATGAGGGACAGGCTGGTTTGGAGGGTGGAGTCTATGGCATTGTACTTGTCTGAGACCCCACCCCTCCTCAAACCTCACCATCTCCAGGCTTTACCCCTCAAATCTCCAGAAATTTCCCAGCCTGGAGTTGGCAGCCCTATCTCCCTCCCAGCCAATTGTCAACCTACCATTATCTGCCCCCTGACTTCAGCTTTCCATCTCCTCCCCCCTCCCTCCTGGAGAGCAGTTGTAATTCTGATTGATCTCCAGCCCCCACCTGGAGATTGGCAACAATGGTTCCCCAGGATGGAATGGCTAGTTTGATGGATGGAGTCTATGGCATTGTACCTGTCTGAGATCCCATCCCTCCTGAAACCTCACCCTCTTCATGCTCCATCCCTCAGACCTCCAGGAATTTCCCATCTGGAGTTGTCAACCCTATCAGGACTGGCCCCAATGAGTTTTCTCTCAAAGACCAAAACAGGTGACAGGACCAAGCTTGGTTGCCTACCAATAGGCACTGAGGGGAAAGTAGGGTTGCCAGCTCTAAGTAGGGAAATACCTGGAGATTTGGGGGGTGGATCCTGTGGAGGGCAGCATTGGGGGGGGGGAAAGAAGGACTCAGCAGGGTATAATGCCATAGGGTCTACCCTCCAAAGCAGCCATTTTCTCCATGGGAACTAATCTCGGTCATCTGGAGATCAATTGTAACAGCAGGATATCTCCTGGTCCTACCTGGAGATTGGCAACTCTAGGGGAAAGACAGCTGCACAGCAGGGGGTGGAAGAGAATGGTTTGATAGCCACTGGGCCAAGATTGGCAACAATAGTTCCCCAGGAGAAAATGGCTCGTTTGGAGGGTGGAGTCTATGGCACTGTACCTGTCTGAGGTCCCACCCCTCCTCAAACCTCACCCTCTCTGGGCTCCACCCCTCAAATCTCCAGGAATTTCCATACCTAAAGCTGGCAACTTTATCTCATCCCCTCTCAGCAGCCTCTTCCTAGGCAAAATTCTATCTTTCTCATTAGCGGGGAGCAAAGCAGTTTTCTTCATTCTTTTCAGCTTTGTGATCTGTACAGCAACCCTGTAAGGCAGGTTAGGCAGAAAGTCTCCGGCTGGTCCGAAATCACCCAGGCAGTTTCCATAGGGATGCTCCTGCTGAACAGGAGCAAGCAGCCAGGCCTAGGGTTACCATTGCCAACAAAGACAAATTAATGCAAAGGAGGATGGAAAAGTCTCCATATCTCTATTTTGTCTTCAATTGGTTTTGATGCCAGCAGAGTGAGAAAATGCCAGAGGCGCTCTGGGTGGGTGCCCCATGGTAAATGCACCAAACAATTCCTAAAGATTTTCCACTGTGTCGATAAATCATTTTCTACACTCACAGCATCCCCTGCCAGAATCAGTACCAGAGCTTTTTTTGCCTTGTGGTACTCTGCTTGTGGTGTGACCTGTCTTTTTTGTGGTGTGGCATGGTTGTGTTATTGGGTTTGTTTCTTTTGAAGGGGAAGTGTTGTGAGTGAGGACATATTTCACCTCAGAATACAACGGGTTGCATAAACAACTGAAAATTCCAACTGTCTTGCGAGGGGGGGGGAGTTTGAGGTGCAAAATGGAGTGAAGTCCAATCAGCTTCCATATGCAAATGAGCTTGAAATGTTGGCCCAATCAGAGAAGAGTGGCCTAGGCTGCAGTGGGTGGGAGAGAACTCAGGCAACACAGCTAGTGGATAGGGACAGATTCTGAGCAACATACCAGGGAGCGAATTGATTTTGCCAAGCATAGAATCTTGCCAGACCACTACCCTTTTATGTAATAGGACAGGATTTTATCATGTATGTTTTAAATTGATAGCTGCCTTGGCGGCCCTTGTAAGGGCAGAAAGGAGGGATATAAATTCTGTAAA
This sequence comes from Gekko gecko, assembly GCA_029375565.1. Lineage (NCBI taxonomy): Eukaryota > Metazoa > Chordata > Lepidosauria > Squamata > Gekkonidae > Gekko > Gekko gecko. Next base: position 119,221,108 of record JAPDNY010000008.1, read on the forward strand.
AACGTAAAAATAAAAAATCTCACACGATGACTGCATATACACAAGAAGTGTGTGCATACTCAATGAGACTTTGTACATACAAGCCATTTATTTTTATTTTATGTTTTTGAAACAGTTCTAGGCCTGCCTTTTCTCAAGAAAACTGGCACCCAAGACAGGTATGATGATTTTGCCCTCCCTCAAGGGTTTCCTTTATTTTCTTCCTGTCTGAGCAGCCTCTTTTTCCTTTTCTTTGTTTTTCTCTCTGGCTGTCCCACCCAGTCATTTAATGTATTTAGATATCTGCTGACCTAACCTAGGGAACTGAGGGGAGAGACTAAAAGCCTTCTTATGTCCTATGTTGAAAATGGCACACGAGAGGCTGATGGTAGTAATTACTTAAATTTTACTTAAATTTACTTAAACTGTTTTACTTAAATTTGAGGGGAAATGGTCAGGTTAGAAACAGGTGTAGAATTTGGGAGGTGAACAGACAACAGGAATGAGGTAACTTTTTATACAAATAAACACCAGATAATTTTTCACAAACAGGTAACTGTATCTGTTATTCAGACAGGTATTTAAAACTTGAGGAGAGAAATTTCTCGGCAGTCTCTGCTTAAATACACAAGCATAAGCTTCTCACTTAAGCTGCTGAAGGCAGAAACATTCAAACAAATTCCAATTTCCTTCAGTATCCATGAGCTAGTGATCACCCCCATCTTTTAGGAGCTGTTTCCCTCAGACTTGTTGTTGTTGTTGTTCAGTCGCACAGTCGAGTCCGACTCTTCGTGACCCCATGGACCAGATTATGCCAGGCCCTCCTGTCTTCCGCTGTCCGCTGAAGTTTACTCAATTTCATGTTCATTGCATCGATGACACTGTCTAACCATCTCATCCTTTGCCGTCCCCTTCTTCTTTGACCTTCAATCTTTCCCAGCATAAGGGTCTTCTCCAGTGAATGCTCCCTTCTCATTTGGTGGCCAAAGTATTTGAGCTTCAGCTTCAGGATCTGGCCTTCCAGGGAACAGTCAGGGTTGATTTCTTTTAGGATTGAATTATTTGATCTCCTTGCAGTCCAAGGGACTCTCAAGAGTCTTCTCCAGCATGATAGTTCAAAAGAATCTATTCTTCGGCACTCGGCCTTCCTTATAGTCCAACTCTCGCAGCCATACATTACTACGGGGAATACCATTGCTTTGACCATGCGGACTTTTGTTGGCAAGGTGATGTCTCTGCTTTTTATCATGCTGTTTAGGTTTGCCATTGCTTTCCTCCCAAGGAGCAGGCGTCTTTTAATTTCATGGCTGCAGTCACCATCTGCAGTGATCTGGGATCCTAGGAACGTGACTTGTTAGGGATGCGCTAAGTTTCCCTCTGCCCTAACTCAGGATCCTTCTTGATCATCTCCTTCAGACTGGATAGGATCCTTTTTCTAGGAGCTGTTTCCCTCAGGCTTGAATGGGGATCCTTCTTGATCCTCTCACATCCTAAGCCTTCCATTCCAGTCAACTCTCAGTTCTTATGAAAATTGCAACTCCTGTAACCCTCTCAACTGAAGAATTCATTTGAATCCCCTGTCACTTGAGGTTCTCAAACCAAGTTACAGCATTAACCATTCACTGTCCATCACAACAGGGAACAGTGATAGAACCAATATAGCATAAAACATCAAACCATTAACATAATCGGTACTGGAACTGGATGCTTGGACTGTGTTTGTGTTTAGTTAGGGTTGCTAATCTCCAGGTGCTGGCTGGAAATCTCCTGGAATTACAACTGATCTCTAGACAACAGAGATCAGTTTACCTGGAGAAAATGGCCACTTTGGAAGGCAGACTCTTTAGCATTATACCCCACTGAAGTTCCTTCCCTCCCCAAATCCTACCCTTTTCAGGCTCCACCCACAAAATCTCCAACCCAGAGCTGGCAACCCTATAGGCTAGAGACAGGTTTCTATGGGAACAAGAGATCCTGTCATGTCAGTGCTGTAAGCTTTGTGCTCCACCCAATGATCCAAAGGTTCCCTTAGGACAAAGCTAGTAGGTAACAGGAGAACTGAAAATATAATCCATCTGATCTAGAATGCTCTTTTACTTGGCTTTACTTCCTTTTCCTTGCTACTTCAGTACTTTGGTACTGCATATTTCTGAAAGCTAGATATTTTTGCTATCCCATTTTTGCAAGAACGTCTCTGGCCATGAGGCCTAGGCACATGATCTTTGTGAAAGCAAGGGATCCCAGGATTTAAACAAGAATTTGGTAATGTTCTGGCAATTTTGGCAGTAGCTGCCTATAATGTTTGCTTGTGACATGTATGGCCTCTCCTTAGTACCAGCAATGCGTGTAAAACACTGAATTCCTGTCTATGACACCTGTTAAGTCTAGTTTCCCCATTACTTGTTTCTTCCCTTTAGAGTTCCTGCCAGATATGTCTTAATTTGAGCTAATTTTCTGGATCATCAGCTCAGTTTCTGAATGCTTTACAGTCTTGAGGAATCCCATTTAGAACGAGGTCGTAGCTTTTAATCACTGTAACCATCTCGGCTTCCTGCAGTTTGAGAACAAAGCTTTCAAATCTGTGTTCATTACCATGACCTGAAATGCCCTCAACTGTTATAACACTAACGGCAGACTGTCCATTGGTCTACTGAATCCATGCCTCATCCATATCACCTCTTCAATCAAAATTAAGAATTAATATTAAAAGTCGAACAGGTTTGATTCAGAAATATTTCTTAAGTCTTGTTGTCAAACAGAGAACTGAAGCATTTGCCTGTGACTGGATTTTCTATATCCTTATAATGCATCATGTTGCGGTGAAAAGGGCTGGTAGCATTCAAATCACTGATAGTTGCCATGTCTTGGGTTTAAGCATTGTTTTGTGCTGCATTGATCCTGAGGGTTAATTAGCAGCACACTGTACGGTAGAGTCATTCCACCTTCTTGACCACTTTGAGTCACCACCTTCTTGACCTTTTTGACCACTTCCTGTCGCCATGCATAGCTTGATGTGAAACCTGTGTTGCTACAGTCAAACACTGGCATACCCAGGTGGTCATTGCCACATTGTCCTGGTTTTCCTCTTCTGCCTCCTCTGTTGTGTCTTCATCCTCCTCTTGGTGTAGTGGTCAGGAGTGTGGACTCTAATCTGGGAGAACCGGCTTTGATTCTCTGATCCTCCACATTGTTAGCCGAACTGCTTATCTACGCAATGGCTGACTAACTTTTGAGGTCTTTTTGCCAATGTATACAGAGAAACCGGTGTCCGTCGGCTGAGAAGCCTATTTCTTCAAGGAATGATGCTTGACAAAGGTTTCTTAATTTGAATCAAGATTCTCTTTACTGAAGGTTCTTATCATTACAGTCATACAAAAACAGATACACACACACATACTTTCAAGTTCCTTTTAGATACAGTAGAAATGGAAAACAATATTGGGATTTAAGCTAAAGGTATGTCTTCAGGAGGGGGAAAGCAATTATACTTATCTGCTTCAGGAGATGTTGGTTCTTCCAGTGCTCAGGAACAAGGATTGTTTCTAACTAAGGATTCCTTACTTTTGCTACACACAGATAGGCCAGCTATATGTGTGATGGTTCCTTGGTCGCGACTCCAAGTTACCACAATAAGTTACCTTAGCTATCTTGTTGATATGAAGAAGGAGCAGCGGCTGCAGAAGTCAGAGCAAGCAAAAACCCAGCAACAAAAGGTTGCACCCCCTTTTATCAGTTAGTCTGGAGGCTGGCTTGGGGTGTTTCTGGGTCCATCCCATCCCTATACCATTGGCTAAAGGATGTGGGGGTTCCCTCCTCCTAAGGTGGGGCAATGCTGAAAATCTACACCTTTCTACAAGGAAGGATTTTGGTCCAGGTCTCCAGATAGGTTGGCATGGAAACCTTTAGGTATGTAGATGGATCTGGCCGGGTCTTTATACATGCAAATGCCAAGCATCCTGTGGGTACATGCGAGGTAGAGATTCCTCAATGGTGGAAAGTTGTTGTTTTTTTACATTCTGTGGAAGGGCTGTAATGGAGATGCTTCTTGTTCCCAAAGGCTGCTGGGTAAATGTGCAAGAGACGTCTGTGACCTCATTTGCATGGAGATACAGGCTGTGTGGTACCTCATTTTACAGAGAGAGTCACATTAACTCATGCATACATTCTCCCAAAGCAAAGACACTTGCTGGCACCATTCCTGGTGTGCATGCAGGTCAGAAAATAACAAATAAAAGCATTTTCAAAGTTCACCTCCTAACAGTCCCCCTTTCATGGCTTCACTGAGTGAAACGGTGTGAACGCCATGACTTCCATACACGTGGGGTTGACGTGTGTAACGGGAACACGTCAGATAGTCCATGATGAAACAACAACAAAAGTCCAACAGTCCAGTATCGTTGGTAACCCATTGCTTGTGGCGATGTAGTCCCGTCTGGTCTGGATCCAAGTTGGAAAAGATTTCCTTCCACCTATGACCATCTATCTAGTCTACTCGTTGGGGATGGACCAAAAATTAAAAATGCCTAGCCCTACAAAAAGCCAAATTGTCACTGTGAATACCGGACACCGGAAGCAAACAAGCATATGACTTTTCCATAGGCTATGTGCATTAACACTGCTAAGGTGAGGCATAACAATTATGTGCTTTAAACCAATAGCATTAATGAGGTAGACTATTATTCATTACTATTTGTACCAAACATGTAAAACTAGAAAATTAGTTATAAAAATCAGTAGCATAAACTATACTGCATTGATACATATATCCCTGAGGGCAGTCCTCATTATGGGAGGTAGTTGTAAACATTTGAAATTATTTACAAACAAGAAAAACATGCAAGAAATACAATCATGTTTCTTCAGTGTTTAGTACACCATCTTCAATTCTTCAGATCACTTTTCTTGACATTAGCTGTGTCAACTCAAAGCGAACCAAGTTGGTTATTTACACAACAGGTAAACTGAAAAAGTCTTCAAGTTTCTTCTTTTCTTCCTACAAAAGAAGTTTCCATTCCTTAATGTTACTGAACTATGGCATGTCTGTCTAGAACTTGCACATGTTCAATGACAAAAGGAAGGGGGATGTCTTTGCATAGCAAACCAGTTTCTTCCTTCACATTGTTGTAACGCATTGTACCATGGGAGTACAGTTAGCAAAAATAACTGCATTTCATGAAATTAAACAAAGCATTTTGGCTGTTTTTCAAGCATTTTGCATTCATAAATCCATTCAGACTCATAATAAAAATTATTAGTGGTCATTCAAGCATTCATACACTAATATTGGCAGCATTTTCAGAAATTTTTACCCTGAGAAAATTCTGAATAAGTTAAGCTAAACAACAAATCCAAAACGTAGACCTTCCTATACACTTGTAACACATGGTATAGTCCAAAGAGGTCTTGTTTGTACTAAGATGAAAGCTAGACATGTTCTGGAAGAATACGCGTATAGATAGACACACTCTGCGCATTGTCTTCTAGATTTGTGTAGCCAGACTTACAATAAGAATAAATGTTACTTGTTGTTTGTCTTGTTAAAAAAATAATGAACTTCCACGCAAGGGTTGCTATTGGAGTTACAAAAAATGGCAAGTGAACTCTCTCCTTGTCCAGAAAAATTGGGGGAAAATGAGTAAAGCAGACTCCAGGCTGCTGACTGTATCAAGGGTTCCTTTTCCCAAAAGAAAGGGGAAAAGGCTGCATGTCCTTGACTTAAGCTGGCAATTCAAACCTGAGCCTTTTCTAATAGAGCAATTTCAAAAATGAACAAAAAGAAGAGCAGTCTCCAAAGCTGCTTTCCTCTGGAAAGATAAAAGTTTTGTTTTAAAAAGAAAACTTTCCCAAAAATGAATGAAAACAAAAATAATTGTTTTGCAAAAAGATTGATTAGATAGAAATGAGATAAGGATGATCTCTAAGTTTCTAGTTCCCTAAGTTCAATGCTTACTGCTAGAACTTTAAATACAGAGTCCTCCTTTGGGTTTTCCCCTGGAAGGTGGCAAGTCAGCGGGTTCATTTGAATTTTAAATGGAGAGTGAGAGTCTTACATTTTTCTCTTCAATTTGAGACAGAAAAGTCAGAAGAAAATTAGTACACATTAATCATTAGTACATTCCCTACATATTAATACCTTTAGTAGTAATTAGTTAGAAGGACAAATCTTGATCAGTAAATGCTCTCTCTCTCTCTCTTGAAGCTGTATTCCTGCGCTGACAGGCACGGAGACAAAGCTGGTTTCGCCTTGCCTCGAGGGCATTTGGCTTCTTTTGTCTTCCTGTGTTGATCACAGTGAAGAAGGGGGGTCCGGTTGAGCGTGGCGAGTTGGTTCCCAGCTGGTTGCTGTAAATGAAGTCAGGTTAATGAAAGGGGGGGGGAATTTGCATAGTTCCCTGAGCTTTTGCTTTGCTGTGCCCAACCACAGAGAGAGAAAAAGGGACTCTCTCTCCTTTTTTTCCTCACAGCAAAATCCTTTGAATGTTGCTATCTAAAGATTGGTGGCTTATCAAAACATGTCTCTTTAAAGTTTGAAGTGAGCACAAAACTTTGTGTGAGCGCTCTCTCCTTTTCCTGGCGCTGATGCACTCTTTGAATACAAACTCTGCAAGCCTGCAAGCATCTAGACCACATGGCTTGAAAGATATCTTTTGCATTTCTCCTGCCCAGGAGATGGCATTGGCTTGGCTGGGGTCAGGACAGTCCGTGTGCCTTCCAAGCACGACAGCTGTTCCATTTTACCAGAAACCTTGTACTGCTGAAATTTTTGGAGGGATTCCCTGTGTTTAAAGGGGAGTCCCGACAATTGTGTTAAAGAAAAGATCTTGCAAAGACTTACAGTAACTGGCTGCCTGTCGGACTTCTGTTTGAACCAAGCTGCAAAACTTGAGTTCTTAGGCTGTCAGCTGTTCAAAATTACTGTCTCAGTGAAGAGGGGGTGGAATTTCCTGTGTGCAATGTACCTTACCTGGAGATTCCGGGAGATTCCGGGAGATTCCGGGAGATTCAAAAATTAATTCTTCTGCTCCCCCCTTTGCTTGTGGTTGTGTCAGTGAGTGCCTTATCTCCCCCCTTATGACACTTTCTGATTTTTATATCAGGAAGGTGTCATTAAAGATAGTAGAGAGAAAAGTTTCACTCAAAGCTTCAAAGGGTGAAGTATTGTACACCTTAGTGGTTGTCAGTTTGCTCACAGGGTTCTGCTGTTGTTGCAGGGGCTGGGAGACTGGTTCTCCTTTCCATTCCTTGAGCTGTGAGGAATGAAAGAATTTTTCCCAGAACTGGCCATTCTTTCTTGGAATAGCTACCTTATACACAGCAGGGCTTATCCTGGCGACAATTTCCACCGGTCCAGCCCACTTAGCCATGAGTGCATGCTGTTTCCTTGAGAATTTTCTGTAGAGCACCTGTTTTCCTGGATCCCAAATCCTTGGATTCCTGACCCATCCTAGCTTTTTGTCTACAGCAAGGGTGCTTCTTCCTATCTCTTTGGCAACCTGCAGGTGGATTTTTAATAGCTCAGCAAGCAGCTGGCTGATCCATTCATCATTGACAGCTCTGGTTTCTTGCTCTGGTGGCAGATCTGTCTCCATCCAGAAAGCCTCTGGTAGGCGCATTTTCCTACCAGTCATCACCATGTGCGGACTGTACCCGTGATTTGCCATGGTACCACGTATGGCCATGAGTATTAGGGGGAGTTTTTCATCCCAATTCCTTCCTGTGGACTTTACAACTTTAGAAAGGGCTTCTTTCAGAGTCCTGTTTGTGCGCTCAATAGCACCTGATGATTGTGGTCTCCCTGCTATGTGGAAGCGTTGGGTGATGCCCAGTGCCTTGCACAGTTCCTGGGTAACTGCCCCACAGAAGTGACTCCCTAAATCTGAATCTATTACCCTGGGTAATCCCCAGATTGGCGCTAGGCGGTTGAGTATTAGCCTTGCCGTTGTGCGAGCATCATTGGTCCTACAGGGGAGTGCTTCTACCCATTTAGAAAAAGGGTCTATGACCGTCAAACAGTACTTATTACCATTTCGAGTGCGAGGAAGAGGACCTATAAAATCTATTTGGATCCGAGCCCAAGGACCTTCCACTCTTTGGTGCTGAATTGGGGCTTTTGGGCCAGAGGAGTCGGCATTGACAGTGGCACACGCAAGACAATTGTCCACCCAGCGGTCCACGTCGTCACGGACGCCTGGCCACCAGCCTACTTCACGTACCCTTCCAAGTGTTGGCTCTTTGCCTCTGTGACCTTGCTCATGGATAAATTGTATAAGGTCTCCTCTAACTTCTACTGGCACTACCCAGTGGCGTTTTCCTGATGAATCTATAGCCCATATAACTCCTTCATGCTCTTCAATTTTAAGCTTACCCGTGGGATCTTTCCCTTTGGATAACAGGTCCAAAGTATCTGTGTCATTCCTCTGCAGTTCACCCAGGTCCACGTGAATGGGAGGGAGGGGTTCACGGTTGTGTTGGGACTTTGTCTTACTGCGTGTAATTACAGCAAAAATTGGCTGTGTGTCTGCTTCATCTGACAGTTCGTTTGACAGATGATTTGACAGTTCGTTTGACAGGTCTGCGGAGTCTGCGCTTGCTCGCAGCTCTGTGTGCTTCTCAAGCGGGGGAGTTTTTATTTCAAGGCAGGCTGCCTCTTTCGCTAATTTATCTGCCTGCTCATTCCAGTAGGCAGTTTTGGTGTTTGTCTTTTGATGTCCTTTGACATGGGAGATCTGCGTGGGAGCCCTCCTTTCATGGAGGATGTCAGCTACTTCCTTCCATAAATCTAGATGTGCTATGGGCTTCCCTTCTGCATTCTTCCATTCATGCTTGGCCCAAAATTTTAGCCAAATTGTCGCTGATTTTGCGGCCCAATCTGAATCTGTATAAATTGCTAAGGGGCAATCTAGTGGCTCAAATTGTAAAACTGCCTTCAAGGCTGCGACCTCGGCTGCTTGGCTGGAGTGCGGGCGAACAGGGGCTTGTAAAGTGTACCCGTCATGAATTCTTACTGCTCCAAACCCTGTGTGTGCCTTGCCTGCTACATGGAAGCAAGACCCGTCACAAAACCAGCAGGTGAATCCTTGCTGCTTGGCTTCTTCAAGGCTTACTCCCCAGGTAGCGGGCCAAGGTTCGTGGTCCACTGTAGGTATAGGGCATTCATGTTCTTCCCCAGTGACTAAAAGCCCGTAAGGTGCTGGAGGCTCATTTTTCTCCTTTTTGTACTCAATACCTTTATTGACAAGCGCAAGTGTCCATTGGGCAATCCTGGTATTGGACACCTGGCCGTCTTGTACCTTCCCAGAAAGAATGTATTTTAGGGGAGTGTGCGTGGTTTGCACAATGACTCTGGCTCCTCCTATTATGAATTCCCAATGTGACAAACTCCAAACTAGTGCAAGACAGACTTTCTCACAAGGAGTGTATTTTTGTTCTACTGAAGAGAGATTTCTGGAGGCATAAGCAATGACTCTTTGTCCTCCGTTTTGAAACTGACTCAGTGTGGCTCCGATGCTTGTCTCTGAGTGAGCCAATTGAATGTAGAAGGGCTGTGCGGAATCGGGATGCGCGAGGGCAGGGGCTGATGCCAAACTGTCCTTGAGAGCGGCAAATGCTCGCTGCTGGTCAGGTCCCCATTGCCAAGAGGCATTTTTCCTTAGTAAGGCATAGAGAGGTCTTGCCTTATCTGCAAAGGATTCTATGAAGTCTCTAGAAAAATTAAAAGTGCCTAGCAGCGCCCTTAAGGAAGGAACATCTGTAGGGGCGGGCAGGCGTGAGATGACTTCCATTCTCTGTGTGTCTGGGGCTCTTCCGTCAGGTCCTAGTGCTAAACCCAAGTATTTGACATGCGTTTGAACTAGCTGCGCTTTCTGGCGGCTGGCTTTAAACCCAGTGTCTCTGATTATACCAAGCACTTCTCTAGTGATTTCCGTGGCTTTCTCGGCTGTAGGTGCGTGGACCAACACGTCATCAACATACGAGATCACGTGTTTGCGTGACTCGGGTTTTAGACGGTCCCACATCTGGACCACGTGTGAGTTGCATATTGATGCACTGGAATGGAACCCTTGGGGGGTCCTTTTGAAAGTGTACTGCTTGCCACGAAAGGTGAAGGCAAACTTGTACCAGCAAGACTCGTGGAGCCTAATTGAATGGAATGCATTCGCAAGATCCACCGTGCTGTAATAGCGTGCTCCAGCTGCAATGGCGGCTAGGATCTCGTTGTACTTTGCTACTACGGGGGCAACTGCAGGGGTTACAGCATTTAGAGCTCTGTAATCTACTGTCATCCTCCAAGTCACTCCGTCTGCTTTTAAGACGGGCCAGAGGGGTGCGTTGCAGATGGACTGCATTGGGGTGATAACATCCCATTTCAAAAGTCCCTGAATGGTTTTGGCAATTCCTTCCTCTGCGTCTGCAGGGAATTTGTATTGCTTCTGTGGTTTGGGGTCTCGACCTGTAATGAGAACACACGCGTCCTTCACAGTCCCACACTCTGCCTTGTCCTTAACCCATACTTCTGGGAATTCTTCCACCCAGGGGTCTCCAGTGATTGGGGAGAGTGGCATAGGGACTTTAATGGCTGAGCATCTGTGTATGGCGTTTATTTCTCTGGGTCCTTCCGGAATTTCCCATAAAAATCCGTTGGCTAGATCTACTGTGAAACAGTGCTCTTTCAAAAACGGGGCGCCCAAAATTCCATCACTGTCATCTTTGCTTGAGCAGGCAGAAATCCTGGTGGAAACTTTCCCAACTGTGAGGGGAATATTTTTCCAAATTGGGGCTTTCTGGCTGCCTCCAGCAAAACCTGAAAGTGAAACGTTTTTTCCTGTGGGCTCACCTTTCTTAGCCAAATGTGGCTGCAGAATGTTCGTAGCAGCACCTGTATCAACTAACAAAGTGGCAGGGGTCCTGTTCCCGAGATCGCCAATCCCTGCTTCGATCGTGGGCCTACCCCATCTGTCCGGCGTAAGTTTTGCCACGACATTCTGGGGGAGATCCATGCGACTCGGGCACCTCTAGGCTGTGGGTTCGGGCGATTCCTTAAAGGGGTTTGTGTCCTCTAAGGGATGGCGCGTTGCAATGGGAGTGTTCTGGTTCCTCCCAGCTCTCTCTTCCTCCGCAAGCGCTTGGAAGAGGATGTCATTAGGCTGGCCATCAAAATGAGTCATGTCATGTCCCCAGTCCTTCAGACGCATCCACGCATGCCAGCGAAGAGGATCCATGGTTGGTGGACAGCCTCCTTCTCTTTGGTCATACTGTGATCTGGTCTGAAAGGCTGATCGGGGAGGGGGAAGAGGAGGGGGAAGAGGAGGAGAAGAGGGAGGGGAGAGTTGGAAGATCTTTGGTAGGTTCCCTGTGCTTGGGGTTGGCTTCGATAGGACGAGGGCGGCGCGGATGGAAGAGGTCTTGTGTACCCAGCGTCTGGAGCTGGAGCGCTCTCCCAGTCTACCGTGGTACACAGTGTCTCTGTCTCTCCACGAGCGACCGCGTCCTCTCTTGCCCTGGTACCCTTGGTTAAACCTAACCTTTTTGGTCCCTGGTTCCCCTGTGGGGCTGTTCTGGTTCTGTGGACCAGGTCCATTGTTGGCATACGTGACTGTAAAAATTGCTGCATCTTCCTCCTCCTTGTCTTTTCTTCTCCCTGTCTTGGGCGGCTTGAAATCGCCAGACCTTCTCATGATTGCTGCCACTCTGGCAATGTCTGCTCTTAACTCGTCCCAGGTTCCTTGCGCGATATCTGAAGTGCGCAGAGCTAATTGAGTCTGTCCATTGAGTCCCTTCACTAATGATTCCCGAAAGGCGGGTACATTAAAGTCAAGGGGGTCAGTGGAGTCATCAATTATGTTTGCCACCACCCCTAAGAGTTGTTTGCGAGCCATGTAAATCTCTGGATCCTCATTGGGACCTTGCTTTTCCAAATGAAAAAGGGCGCTAATGGTGGTTGCAGGATTTAAATAGCCTAGCACTTGTCTAAACCAATTGTACTTCGTCTCAGCTGTCAGATCCTTTGCTGCGACTGCAGAATTAACGGCAGCAAGGTGAGTTCCAGTGGCACATTTCCTGGCCACTTGCGTTAAGTCCTCCCCACTGAGACCTCCATACGCAGTGTTCGCTGCGGTCATCCAGTGTACCACATTGTCTCTGTGAAGGGGACCTAGCTCCTCTGCGACAGCTTTCACCTCCTCAGGGTGCCAGAGGCGATTTTCAACAATGGTGGTCGTGGTCGTCCGGCCATTCCCACGTACCGTGCGTCTGGTGGTACTGACTGGGTTCATTGGTAAAGGGGCAGGGATTCCTAAACTGTGAGGGCTAGAGGGAGGGACCTCCTGGTTCCGAGGGGTTTCCACAACATGCGTGGGTTGCCTGACCTCGTCGGAGCCCGACTCCCAATCCTCTAAGTCCACCATCCCTTCAGGATGTATGGTAGAAATGATTGCTTGCTGGAGCCCTAGTTTTTCCTTTAGGTCATTAATGGTTTTAAGACAGGCATCATGAGAAGCTAGCTCTCTTCGTTTCTGCATCTGTTCTGCGAGGTATTTGGCGGCCTTTTGGGCAGATGCAAAATTATCAGTCATGCTTTCTAATGCCAGCTCTGCCTCTGCTAGTTTCTCTTGTGCTTCTGAGGCAGAGAGTCTAGCTTCCTTCAAGGAATCTGCCATAATCTGTTTTTCCATTACTAAATTCACCCTGTCCGCCTTTAAGCGAAAGAGTTCTTCCTCTGAGGCTTTTTGGAGCTCTTCCATCTCTAATTGAAATTCTCCCCTTTTCTTTTCTAATATCATCTCATAATACTGTCTCTGGGAATCGACTTCGTGCACGTGTCCTGATCTTTGCTTTTCTGCGTCTGCCAAAATCGCATCCTTTTTCCTTTTATAGTTTTCCTTTAGTGACTCCAGATGTTTAGTCTGTTCTGCTCTCAGTACTGCTAATTCCGCACTGTGCGTGTGGTTCATTTGTGCGATTTCTTGCGCATGTTCTGTGATCTGTCTAGTCTGCAGTTCTAAAATCTTTTTGAGTTCACCTAGTTCCTTCCCTAAATTTCTCCTGGTTCTCTCGGCTCTGCGCTGGCATGCCATGAATCCTATGAGAAAGCATACCACTCCAGCTAGTCCATGCCAGAGAAACACGTTTCCCACTGAAATTACATCCTGCACATTTGAGTGTCCTCCCATATCATCTAGGGTGGATGCACCGAAATTCATTGTCCACTTCAGCATTTCCATGATGCTTGAGAGCAACTGTGCTCTGACAGGTCGCGACAGGGGCTCCGCGGAGTTTAGCTGCGGATCCTGATCTCGACCGGCTGGTCTTAGTTTTGGAGCGGGAGTTCCCGTCCGAGAAAAGGTGGGGGCCAAGGGTGAGCTGCAGCTCAATAACCCTTAAACTCCCGACAGGTTTTCACCCAAACAAACGCTGGCTTGGGAGGAGGGGCCTGGTAACCTTAAAGAAAGTGCGTTTGTGTGCAGAAGGACGCCTCTTCTGTCCCCTGTTGCTATAAAGGAATCTCACCTTCAGGAAGAGCTTGTTTTAGCTCACTCCTGTAGCAGGAGACCTTTATATGCAATCAGTAACAGGCCTGCGGTTCTGCCTCCACAAAGGCGAGGGCAGATTTTTGGGAAAGGATCTCTCCCTTCCGTGGTTAATCTGATAACCAAAGCTATAGGTTTTGGAAGTGGGGGCTCTACCTCTCTCACTTCTGGAGTACCTAGAAACCAGACTACAGGTTTTAGGGCTTTCCACCCTCTCTAGGATGACCTGGGAACCAAGATGCAGGTTTTTGCGGGGTGGGGACTGTCGTCCTTCCCACTGGCGATCCTGTTAACCAAAAAGCTATAGGTTTTGGAAGCGGGGCTCTACCCTCTTACTTCTGGTTTACCTAGAAACCAAAGCTTGGCCACGGGTACCCTCTCGGTCCTCGCGCCGCTCAGTTCTGAGTACCTGGCCCCTTCCGTCCTGGTCTCAAGGTCTGTACTAGGGCATTCCAGCTCCCAGACAGCCTGGATGCGGGTTTTGGCTAAGCAGATTGATCAGATCTACCGCCTTTGGGTCACCCACTGAACCAAATGAAGAGGTTTCCAAAAAGCAACCCTCTGGCCACTTAGGAGGGGGACGAGATTTACCTCTCAACTCGACTTCCCTTCCTTTCCGTTCCTAAGTGCTTTTAAAGGGAGGGGGGATTATATGTGCCTGCATGTATGTGCGTGTGTGAGCGTGTGTGTTTGTGCTTGTGCAAACATCGGGGCTCCGCCGTCTGGTCCTCTTCGTGGTCGCGCCTCGGTTCCACCCAGAGCGAAAGAGGGCGGAGCGCGGCGCGGGATGCTCCAGGGGGCAGAGAGAAAAGATGCGGAAACTCCAACCCACGATAGATTGCCTTTCTAACGGCCAAACACGCAGACAGAAACCTTTCACACTCTAGCTGACTTCTCAGCACGACGCGGTCTCTCCACGTCCTTAGCTCAGAGAAGGGGTGGGTCGGGTCACCTGTTCTCAGAGCTCAAGGGGCAAAGCCTCACACGGGGCACCAATTAAATCTGTTAGCCGAACTGCTTATCTACGCAATGGCTGACTAACTTTTGAGGTCTTTTTGCCAATGTATACAGAGAAACCGGTGTCCGTCGGCTGAGAAGCCTATTTCTTCAAGGAATGATGCTTGACAAAGGTTTCTTAATTTGAATCAAGATTCTCTTTACTGAAGGTTCTTATCATTACAGTCATACAAAAACAGATACACACACACATACATTCAAGTTCCTTTTAGATACAGTAGAAATGGAAAACAATATTGGGATTTAAGCTAAAGGTATGTCTTCAGGAGGGGGAAAGCAATTATACTTATCTGCTTCAGGAGATGTTGGTTCTTCCAGTGCTCAGGAACAAGGATTGTTTCTAACTAAGGATTCCTTACTTTTGCTACACACAGATAGGCCAGCTATATGTGTGATGGTTCCTTGGTCGCGACTCCAAGTTACCACAATAAGTTACCTTAGCTATCTTGTTGATATGAAGAAGGAGCAGCGGCTGCAGAAGTCAGAGCAAGCAAAAAACCCAGCAACAAAAGGTTGCACCCCCTTTTATCAGTTAGTCTGGGGGCTGGCTTGGGGTGTTTCTGGGTCCATCCCATCCCTATACCATTGGCTAAAGGATGTGGGGGTTCCCTCCTCCTAAGGTGGGGCAATGCTGAAAATCTACACCTTTCTACAAGGAAGGATTTTGGTCCAGGTCTCCAGATAGGTTGGCATGGAAACCTTTAGGTATGTAGATGGATCTGGCCGGGTCTTTATACATGCAAATGCCAAGCATCCTGTGGGTACATGCGAGGTAGAGATTCCTCAATGGTGGAAAGTTGTTGTTTTTTTACATTCTGTGGAAGGGCTGTAATGGAGATGCTTCTTGTTCCCAAAGGCTGCTGGGTAAATGTGCAAGAGACGTCTGTGACCTCATTTGCATGGAGATACAGGCTGTGTGGTACCTCATTTTACAGAGAGAGTCACATTAACTCATGCATACATTCTCCCAAAGCAAAGACACTTGCTGGCACCATTCCTGGTGTGCATGCAGGTCAGAAAATAACAAATAAAAGCATTTTCAAAGTTCACCTCCTAACA